>OZ026618.1:72440516-72700516 GCA_964020975.1 Hermodice carunculata
TACGAATTCAGATTGCTGTAAATATGCTTCAATCTTTACATAATGGTAATGAATTTACATGTTCAAATTATTGTCAATGTACTTATTTTCACAAGCAGTAAATTTCCATGGTTTTCACATTCCATAGGTTTAACTTAATTTCAAGTTTCACTATTATGGACATAGTTCCTATGAAACCTATTTCATTGCGGTCAAATTTTCACAGTTTATTCATCCGTGAAGTATACAAACATTAAAAAAAAACCCCAAAACCCAGTGAAATAAAGTGAATTTACAGTACAGTGAAACCTGTCGTGAAAGACCACCCCTAGGTATGTCTAAATTATGGTCTCTTAAGGCAAGTGATCTTTGAAAGGAGCTGTCAATAAGATGAGAAATACTAAGCAAAACTATCTTGAAAAGGTGGCGTGTCCAGGCAGATGGTCTAAGATTGGAGGCGTCTCTAAAAACAGGTGCCACAGTTCTTACAAGAACTGTCACAGACCAGTGCATCCAAAGTCAAAAGCCATTGCTTTTTTTTTTCTTTGTTTTTTTTTCTTTTTTCTTTTTCTTTTTTTTTTTTTTGTTTTTGTTTTTTTTTTGTATTGCCTGATGGTCGTACTGTAGCTATCACTGGGGGCATCTGGAGCATGGTTTGCCATGCAGGCAAATGAAATCACCTATTTACACAGGGCCTGAACGGCATAGTGCTGGATGTTAGATAGAGGTATGTAGATCAATGACCAGATGACAGGCCCATACGGATGGCCCACAGTGTGACAATATTGATCCTCCGGGCCTCTCCCATGACTGAGTGGTCTGCCCAGTGTCAGGTGAAGCCAGTCATCAGTCATACTGTCACTTTACCTGCTTACTTAACCGATTGTCTGCTGATGGGAATTTTCTATAAATTTGTGACCGTTGATGACACCTTCTTGGAGTTGACTTTTCATTTCGATGTCTGAGAGGAAGTCCTGAGAAGTTTGTCATCATTAAGTTGACGGCACAACTTGATACGTTCATCTCAGATTGTCAAGCAACTGGGAGGAGGAAGGTTGGCACCCACATCCGTATGCTGTAGTAGCCTAATTGTTTGGATTTTTTTTTTCAATCAGGCTATCATGTGACCTGGACATTTAATATAAAAGTATGAGATTTAAATTATGAAACAAAGTCCTCATTAATACGCCATCCATCTTTTCTCACTTTTTAAAATTTTGAATGAAATGAAATGTTTGTAGCTCTGCTGACCAAAGGTCGCAGAGCTTATGCGGTCACTCATGTCTCTCCATCCATCTGTCCATCCATCCAACATTCCGTCCATCCATAAACTTTTTGCTTCTGAGCACAATGCAGTCCACAGTTTTAAGATAGCCCCATATAAATTTCAGGACTAATCAAGTGTATGAAAATCTAGGTCAAGTTTGATACTGGTAGCACCACCAGCAATATTGTGTAATACATGGGTCAAAATGTGAACATCTTGTGACTGTTCTAGCATCCATAGTGTTTGATAGATCTTCATGAAATTTAGTTGGATTCTGTCTCTCTTGCCAATGTCAATGATTTGTGCATGGAAAAACAACTCATCTTTCACAGGGGATTTCTTTGTAATATCTTCCAGGGCACCAACAAAGAATCCCTTACACTGTTGTGAAAATTTGGCAAGGATATGCGCTTATCTAACAAGTAGTCCTCCATCTCATCGTCTTCAAGTAGTAATCCTTGGCAGCAGTTCCAATGAAGAGATATCTTCTCTCTCCTTGTGGTTGACTGTGTCATGCAGGAAATTTTTATTTTAAAAAAATGCTAATTGATTCTATGGTGATTGGACTATACTTTTGACAGGACCTGTTGGTCACATGACTGTCTCTGCACTCCCGTGACTTTTCTTTGTTCTACTTCCCATGAAATTTAAACATTCTTTGTCTTTTCACTCTTGAGTCAAGACGTGCTGATCGTCTCTTAGACTTATGTAGTTTTTCTTTTTGGATCATGTGGCATATACTTTGTGCATGGCTTATTCCACGCTTGTAGTTACTTTGATTTGGGCCTTGGGCCTTGTGAATTTGGTGAAGATGGATTTGAGAAACAAATCAAGGGTGGATTATCATAAATTGCACCATGGGTTACTTGACACGGAGGCGGAGGAAATTTTATACGGAGACTCTTTGCTGAGTGAAGCTAATTATGGCATTGAAGACTGTCTTGACAGATTGCAGATCGGTACCACAGATGATATGAACAGCCTTGTTACCGATCAAAATGCTACGGACGATGTCAGTGACAGTGTTAGTGAGCCACATCTCCCAGTTGAGAAACCGGATGTGTCAAAAGCTATTGAGCATGAGGATAAGTTGGACTCCGAATTGAGAGATATTGAGGCACCTTGTGGTTGACTGTGTCATGCATATGGTAGTTGACCTCCAGAACATCTCTAGCTTTTACAGATCACAGCTGGCTTCACAAATCTCATCAGAAGCTGTCCAACCAATTGGCCCATGTCATCATGTAGAGGGTGAATAGCTGGGGCATCTTGCTGCAAAAGTTTGTTAAAGTTGTCAAACAAGGGCAGCACAGCACAGCACAGCTGAAGAAGCAGTACAGCTTCACAGATGGGTCTTCAAACTCATTCCCAAGACGTCGTTTTCTTGCACACTAAAGTCTGAGCATTATCTTCTCATCTTTCCTGGACATCAACAAGGATGTCAAAGCTGGCCACTGCTCGATAACCCTTGCTAAACAAGTTGAAACTGAAAACCACCTTGTACTGACATGCTTGAGGATTTGGGACTCTCTGTGTTGCAAAAAGCTTGAAATTCTTTAAAATCTTCTTTCCTCTTAGTCCTTACTCTTTCATATGAAGCTCTGCATTTATAAGCAAAACTTCATGTATTCAGCTAATTCATCAATTGCCACGTTCATATTATTCATTATCATGTGGGTTGTCTTTGCTGAATATTTAGCTTAGACAAGGAGCTGCTACTCAGAGAGACATGTTCGGGTAAAAGGCTCCGAAACATGTTGAGTAGTTACCGGCTGAAGACCCTTTAATTTATTAGGGCTAATACAGCCTATGTCAAAATTTTACAGAGGAAAGTGTGCAATATGGACAATAGTACTTCTATGTATATAAGTTAGACAGGGACAGGTTAGCTTATGGAGAGTAAAGAGTTCAGACTGCGGAATAGGGTAATGACTACTAGGGAGTGGTTTTGGACAAAAAGACACAAATACACAAGTAATCATAGAGGTCAAGCAGTATACCTTCCACATTAAGTGGCAAAGCTTTGGCTGCCTTCTGTCCTGTGAAGGGGACATAGGCATCCTAATGAGGACACTGAAGGCGACTTTTGTCTGTAAGCCTACTGAGGACTGACTTGTTCTTTCCAATCATAACTGAGGCATTATCAGTCGAATACCCAATACACTGTTTGATGGGCACCTCTGCTTTCTTGAAACTTTTGTTCCATTTCTTTAAAAATGTTCTCACCAGTAGCCTGGCTACAGACAGACATATCAATGAGTCCTTGTCTCACTTCACCAGTATCTGTGCGCTTAGTAATGTACGAGCACTGGAAAAAGTTTATCCTCCCCTTTGTCACTGCTTCCATCTGTGCTCAGGGTGTGTGGCCCACGTTTCACACACTTTAGTACATTCTCAAACAGTGAATCTGGAACAAGGGCATCATTTATGATGTGTGAAGACTTCTTTCTGGCTCAGCTATATTTCTTTGCAATCTGTGAATCTGGAAACATTTTCTGAACCAAGGCAGCAGTATTATCTGCGCATTCTATGGGACAATTATTCTCAACCAGCCATGCTGTTAACAGCACTTCTGTGTTGGTTATGTTTAGGTCCTTATCCGTAGATTTTCTGGCAAATAAATGCATCACACTAGGCGTAGAACCTCTGCATTTTGCTTTGCTAATATGTTCTTCACTTGTGTTCTGTCTTTTTCCATCGTTCATCCCACCGTGACCCACTGCAAATTTGCTACTGCAGATGGTGCAAAATGTGATTTCCTTCTCTTTCACTGGCCTTCGGCACGGGTATTTCTGTGAAATTGCAGCAGAAAATTTGGTCATCGTCTTCGGTGAAACATTCTTGTGATTGTCCAGGTTTTTGCCCTGCCTAGACACCATGGTATGTAGATCTTAATAACCACCAGAGTGTATCAGTAGCACACGTTTGTCTTCCGCAATCACTATTTACAATATCACAGGCGATAAAGCGTCCCGCCCGTATGGGCAACTTCAGCTTGGCGAGGTGTGAAAGTGCACACTCACTATAATATTAATTTGTAACCACTTCCTGTTCAAACTTCATTTTCAACAATTTTGACGATGTTTTTCTTTGATGGGGGACAATTGGGCGACTTTGTTGCTTTAGTGCAGGACACAGGACTGAGACTGAAATTGCGGGACAGTCCCAGGTGATCTGGGACAATTGGCATCTCTGGTAAAGTTAAAAGAGGTGATTTTGTAATAAGAGAGAAACTTATGCCTCCAGAACAAAATTGCACATGATTACATTGCACGTAAAACTGTACTTGGTGACCTACTTTTTGGGTCACTGTGACCCAATTATTATGGAGTTTGCTACTTGCCCAAATTTATTGTTGTTCTTCAAGAACTCAAAAAAATATTACCCCAGTTGAACAAACCGACCATGTATGGAAAGCTGGATGCGGGGTGCACATCATGGAGCTTGAAAATTTGTAATTGGAGTTTAAGGTGAAGGTCAAACTTCCAGCTGGAATATAGGGGTCATCTTGTGAATGTTGTGCATCTCATACTTTTTGAGTTAGGCCCATATAACTTTCAGGGCTTGGTTTAAAGGTATTTTATTCCATGACAAATCAATTATACACACAGCAAAGTGGTTTTCAAAGCAGTCTGTCATGGAAGGCAATTGGGGAGGAGGGCTTAGCCTCCTCAGGGCTTCTAAGTGCATGAATATCTATGTTGACATCAATGTTGGTGGTGCCACCTGTAGTATTATATAATATATGGATCAAAATGTGAAAATCTTGTGACCAGTCCAGCATCCCTAATTTGGTAGAGATCTTCATAAACTTTAGTGGGATTGCAGAAGTCAAAGTCTTGGTTGCTTATAATACTAGTGGTGCCACCTATAAGCTGATGGAAATTATGAGTTAAAATGTTTTGAAAGAAAAAAAAATCTGTATCTGTAAAAATGATTAAATTAGACATGCCAAATCTATAGGATACATAGATCATGTCCAATGTTATGTAATATCAGTGACCTTGACCTATTTCTGTGAGGTCACCAGGCCTGTTAAGTTGGAAGAGGTGATTTTGTAATTGTAAGGTGTAGTTTGGCATCAATGGCAAAGAGAATTGAGCCTCCAGATCAAAATTGCACTTGAGTACATTGTATATTAAGCTCTACTTGGTGACCTACTTTTTGTGTCACCATGACCCAATGACTGTGTGACCTTGACCTGTTTTTCATGGTCATTAAGCACTGAAGAAAGGGACATTTAATTCAATAATTTGATGAAGAATAAGGCATATGTGCCACAAATGTGTATCATATAGAAGTTCAATAGATTGCATAATACAGATGACCTTGATTAATTTTTCAAGGTGTTGGAGGGAATACATGTCAGGAAATGATTGTTTGGTGATGTTGGTCACCAGAGCACGAGGGACCTAGGCCTCTTGTATTTTTTTGTAAGGATAAAAGGATATGTGTAAAGCTAGGGTATCAGATGAAAAGTATAGGCCAATCACAACAAAAAAAGACCAATTGCTCAATTTCAGTATGTTATGATAGTGGGCAATAAGAGATTACCTGCCTTTTGAGACCACATCTCTCATTGCATCTTTTCCACATTTAACCTCCATTAGGAGACCACCTGCTTCATGTGACCATTGTTGGACCTGTTCTAGTTATGGCCTGTCAAAGAAGGGTCTCCTCTTACAATGTCAGCAGTCTTTGGGATTTTTTCTGTGAACAAAATTTTTAAACCAGCCTGTCGGGGTAAAAAGGTAAAAAATAAAAAAAAATGTAGATGATAGGAGTCCCCTAATAAAAAAAAAGTAAAATAAAATGGAAAACAGTGCTTTCATTAACCCCCAAAGGGGGTATATTACCCTTTCAAAGCCTGAAATACCCTCTGAGAAAATTCTAAAGGGTCACAGGGTTTGTATATTTACATGTAAAATTGGTGAAAGTCAAGTCCTCCCCTGAATTTCCGTTCTTGTGACCCACAGAAGAAAAAATCCTAACGGAAACACTGAAAAATAAATAAATTAACCCTTAAAACTCTGATTTAGGACTGAGTCAACAGCTTTCCTTGGGACACTTTACATGCAATGCTCGCAAAGTGCCCCGAGAAAAACTGTTGACTGAATACTACTTTTTGCTTCAGACTAGGCTTGTTGGTGTTTGAATGAAAGGTATCTTCATGAGGAATTTGAATCTTTTAACCATTATATGTTTACGAGTAATGAGAAAATGACTATAGCAGTGATTAGCACTTTAAGGGTTAACAGAAGAAAGGCAGAAATACATTAACCTACAGGACAAAAAAAAAAAAACTGACAGTGACAGTAATCCTCCCCTGTGGGAGGCTTACTGTCAGTGGTAATTGCGAGAAAAGTCATGCTGATTTGAATCAACATAATGCTCGCTGATGCAAATCCCTCAAGAAAAGGGCTTTCATTTAAATACCAGTGTGTCTTTATTTCCCAGAGAGGATCAGGATGAAGCAGGTCAACAGCTTTCTTTGGCCATGAAGTCCAGTCTGTGGCTTGGCCCTGAAAACGTGAATAATACCTGAAAACATAGATAATATCTGAAAACATAAATAATATCTGAAAACATAAATAATATCTGAAAACATAAATAATATCTGAAAACATAAATAATATCAGCAGCAGTGGAAAATGCATGTGGGGAAACAGAATTTCTCCACCAGACTATTTGGGCAAAAAACTATGTCTATGAATTAGTCTTAATATGTTTAGCCCAGAACAAGGCCGACAGAAATGAAGTGGAGGGTTGTCGCCAGTTAGTCCACAGACCCGTCCAATCTGAGAGAAATGAGGCACTTGTCTTGCCAATGCTACATATGCTAAGTATCAGTTCTCACTTGTTGAAAAGTTCACGTAAGGCTGTGGAACATACTTGATGGTGTCTCAGCTGATGACCTGTTTACAAATTCATTTAGCTGTCAAAACCTTGAAGTTTCAAAAATTTTAATTGAACATGATATTAATGATTAATAATTAATGTATAGGTTTAGACATAGTGACTGGACTGACAATGGAACTTAGAGAGATTGAATTTTGATGATTTTTGTTGTTTTTTTTGTATTTTTTTATTTATTTACATTGTACTTACTTACTTACTTACTTACTTACTTACTTACTTACTTACTTACTTACTTACTTATTTATATATTTATTCATTTTATTTTTTATTTTGTTTTGTTCAGAACTACACAGAAGATGTACGTGGTACTGTTGCTCGGAGATATTTGGTGGAATCTTGCTCAAAGTTTAAATACATGTAATGAGCACCATGTAAAAGTTAAATGACATTTGTGGGTGGTACCTGTGCCAGGCTGGAAGGACCACTCCGCTTTCAGAGCTCTCACAAGTGATATATCTCAAGCTCAGTTTCCCTGCAGTGTTGACTGCATCTGCATAGTGTCTGTTAAATTCAATGGAGTCATGTCCATATTCAACGGAACCACTTGAAATGCTGGCAGCTTTCGAAAATCAGCATGCAAAAAGCCTGGAAAAAAAATTCTCTGGTACAGCTATCCCCACTTGTGGATACAGATGTACTCAACACTGGGAAGGAGATGCTGAAGTACTTTTGGGTATGAATATCTTGGATAAAACAATGTTGATTTAATACAAGCTGATTTATTGATTATTCCGAAAAGGAAAGTGAAACTGAAAGGGGAAAGTGCTGCTTGTTCTACATGTACACACCTGTGAGGGGCATTGTATTGGATTTATCACAGCAATACTGGTTATTTTTGTCCCTGTCCCTGCAGGAGACATGCTTTGGTGGTCTGTGTCTATCCATACATCCTTCCGTCTTTTCAATGCACCACAAAATCTAAAAAAAAAAAAAAAAAAAGAAGAAGAAAAACAGGACAAATTTAGCACAAATACCTCATGAGGACAAGGTGAACTGCAAAGATTACTATGTTATTGTTATCTGTATATTCATCATTAATATGGCCTATCTAGTGACAGACATGTATTTTAACTTTTTGGAATGCTGTTTCATGACTGCTTGGCACAGAGAGGTGTCCTTGCATCATAATTATGAAGACAAACTGAAAGTTACCCTGTTTGGATAAACTTATTTATTTTTAGATTTGGGGACATTTGGGTAGACATGTATGTTGTGTCTCATGTCCAAATTAAGTAGTTCTAGCCCCAATACAATCTGGAGAAATTTACAAAATACTCTCAGTGTTGACAGAGCAGTCAATGGGCCATGTTAAACTTTGGGTCTTGATTAATTTACTGATGATAGCTATCTGCTCTTAAATTTTCCTTTCCTATGAATATTTCTCTGAAATGAATTCGCAGATTTTAATCAAATAAAAACTGATTTACTAAAAAAATTCTCTAGAGCAAGAATATACCAGGGATGCTCTAAGAAATGTTCAGTTCTTTTTTAAATGTATATCAAAAATGAAGAGTGCCACAAACTTTATCAATTTCACAAAAACAGCCATTTTCCAATTTTTGCATCACCATTGTAAACATGCCGATACAGTAATGAAAAATCCCTGATACTCTTTTGCAGGTACATCGGTGTTGATCATAATAATATCAATTTGACCATTTTATCTTGAATATTTTTCAAGAAATGCCCAAAAGTTTGCAAACCCCACAAATTTTTACCCACAATGCTTTTGTTTATACACCCCCTTTAAATTTTGAGGTCCATCATGAGTGCAGACCAATTCTGCCAAACTTGCTGTCAATTTAGTATATAGGTTTATTATGTCAGGATACCTGAAATGTGCTAGTTCAGGTCATGACCTACACGTACTTATCAAAAAGTATCATTCTTCAGAACTCCAAATGTTTTTAACATTTTATTTTAATCAGATTCAATTCTACGCTTAGTTTGTGGGTAGGGGAATTGGTTTTTTTATATTACACTTTACCCTAATGGCAATTAAATTTTTTTTAAAAAGTATAGAATTTTGTGGATGCAAAATGTCAAAAGTCACTAAACCCCAATGGTTTCCTTTCATGATAATATCAATGCACCGAAAGAATTGATGAAATTTTGATATCATATAAATGACCTTGACCTATTTTTTACTGGTTGTGACTTGCTTGAAGGAAAAGATGCCATCCAAATTAGCATGGTCTCCATGCTGTAATTTGGCACATCATAACGTCATAAGGTGAGATGAAATGGGCAGAGTGAATTAAAGGTGTGACTACACTGCACACCCCAGGGAGGCAGTCAGTGTGTTCAACATTCACAGTTTTCCCTATTATCTTATTTCATTAATTAACTTGAACCAATTACTTATTATTTTTTATCAATCCCTTTACCTTTTCAGACTCATTTATCTATTTGTTCATTCATTTTTTATCTATCTATCTATCTATCTATCTATCTATCTATCTATCTATCTATCTATCTATCTATCTATCTATCTATCTATCTATCTATCTATCTATCTATCTATCTATCTATCTATCTATCTACCTGTCTGTCTGTCTGTCTGTCTGTCTGTCTGTCTGTCTGTGAATTTTTGTTTTTATATTTACACAGGTCCTGAAGTTCCAGAATTAGCCCTTCAAGCAAAAATATTTGCACTGTTCATAACAGCAGAGGGAGAAAATGAGATCAAGAGCCCTATCATGATTTCAATTTTTTTTTTTTCCAGCAGAAGCATTGATGTCCAGGCTGTTCATACATGCCCATGTTACATGTACAGTGAAACCTTAATATAAGGACACTCAGATATCTGATATATTTTCACTTAATGACTCAAAATTTGGAAAACAAAACGTTCATTTTTTCTTTTTTATTAGATTCACTTATAAATTTGGCATATTCAGTTATCCGATGCCTTTTTTTACGGCAGACGTGGTGTCATTATAATGAGTGTTCACTGTACATTGAAACCTCATTATAATAACACTCAGATTTCTGCGAGAGGGATTAATGTAGGGTTTTCCTGTTCCCCAATCGTTTTCATTTGAATAAAATATGTTTAAATCAACACTCAGATATCTGACATACTTATATACACGCAACAGGTTTTGAGGGTGTTTGAGTCAAATTTTGTTGCTATTTGACTTGTGTTTCTGATATATCCAGATATCTGATGCATAGTGCATGGGACAGATGGTGTCCTTATAACCCAGTTTCACTGTAGAAGTACAACTGTATATACTGTACTGTGATTATTGTGAAATGTGATACGATAAACTTGTATGCTGACGATGGTCAAAGTCTTTACCCTGCAGCAAAAAAGTGTTTCCTTCTCTTTCTTCTCCAATTCCCTGGTATGCCAGTTGCAGGTTTCCCCTCCGCCTCCCCACCCCCCATCTGTATAGCTTAAGAAGGACTCTAGGGCTTTACCAGAATATTTGTGCCTGCTCTACCCCCCACCCCTAAGGAGGAGGAGGAGGCATGGCATTAGCAATCACTTTGTCCCTCTGTGTGCCTGGCCTGTTCAAATTTCTGCATGATAACAGCCTTTTTCACATAGGGCTTTCACATTGCACAGGATTATAGTCCTCTAAATAAGAGCTAGGTTAAATTTCAAGATGGGTGACCTTGACTCAATTCCCAAGGCCATAGAGCTACATTTGTGAATTTGGTCTCTGCATGATAACTTAAGAATTTTTTGAACTGGGGCTTTTATATTGCACAGGATTATAGTCCTGTATGAGAACTAGTTTAAATTCAGAGATTTCATATTACACAAGTTCTGTCTGTATGACCATCTGTCCAGTCGCATTCCAAGTGATTGCTTACAGTTTGCGCTGTTTTTAGCAATCTCCCTACTTTTTCGAAATTTTCTGAGGAAAACCCTGTGGTGGTGCCAAAAAAAAAAAAAAATGAATGGCTTATGCAGTTTTGATAAAGAATATTATTTTTGCTCATCTGGTGTTACTGAGATCACACAATAACAAGATATGTTTGCCAGATTTTTTGTTTTACTTCTCTTCGAGTTGTATGAGTGTAGGTGGCCAGACTATCTAAATGAAATCAGCTGTTTGTCAACAGACGTTTAACGAACAACAGCTGCACATCTGTATTCTCTAAAAATATTGTAGAAATCGTCTCTTTTTCTATTTTGGTTGTGTGTGTTGTGGTGCTCTGTTAGCTTTTAGTTTGTGAATTGTGTGTCTGTTTACCATCGGCTGACTGCTGTTCGCCAGGGAGGGGTGGAATAAGGTTTTGATAGGAGGCCGTCTTGTGATAAGCATTTAATATGCCCACCTCCAGACTTTGAACAGATGGCTGTGTTAGGGAGCTGTCCTGAAAGTCATTTATGTGGAGAACATAATACTGCACAACAGAATTTGTTGAGACCAAAGGTGGTATTATTCACAACAACAAAAAAGAAAAAAGAAAAAAAAAAGAAGGAAAAAAAAAAGGAAGGAAAAAAAGGAAATTTACACATACATTCAAAAATTCAATTTAATCATTGTCATTTTCAAAGTGAAGTCCTAATTTGGAACTTAAGTAACACCTAAGCCTTAAATTTTCAACTGAAGTTAAATTTCAGTCATAAATCTTTACAAATTGTGGATATAAGTTAAATGGCAGTCTAAAGTTTTGAACTGAAGTGCAGTTGTTTTTGTTGTGTGTCTGAAGACAACCCCAGATGAGGGACTGACAAAAGGTTTTGTATGCGACCAGTTATCAAATATTAAAAAAGTTTAAGTGACCTACAGTAATCCTGCATATAAATAATGTGTCTTTGTAATACAGAACAAATTGAATGTGTAGATATCTGGATGTTTATTAAATTCATTACAGCTTTGAAGGCAATTTCTGTCTGAAAAAACACATAAATTGGATTTTTTTTCTATTCTTTTTTTTTTTAATGAATCATTCATCTTTTCATCAATGAAAATCCCACCTCTATTTTAACATGATTTGCAGAACCAGATCGTGTTTACAAACACATGTTTATACATGCATGCACCACTCACCGCCCCTCCAGATTCATATTAACTCATTCCATACCAGTCCCTGATTTTTCCGTATATTTACCCAGATTTAAGACGGCAATTGGATATTTACATTCTTCATGAAGAGAGTTTTCGTTCCAGTACCAACATGCCTAAAGTCTCGAGTCAGTGGTTCTGGCACTGCCTGGCAGCTGCAGCATGCCTTGCCAGGCAGTGCCAGAACCACTGCCACAAGTTGGGTGCAACGTGCCCAACTCTGGCCAAGGAAAAGCTATTGACCTGGAACATGTCATCTTGCAAGGTTGTATCTCCAATTATTGATTGTTCTCAGCAAAAATGTTTTCTAATAACAAAAAAAAAGAAAAAAAAAAAAAAATCGCGGAAAAGGATATAAAGAGGCAACTTTTTCTGAGTGGGTACTTTTGGACAATCTGAGTGGGAAAGGGTTAAACCTTTGGACACACAGCATTTTGTAACTCAATGTATTTAGAGCTGATGTATCGGCTCTTAGGGCCCAGAGGGTTAAATACTGTAAATTGCTTTATTTTTGCATGTTTAAATATCTATATATTTCCCATAGAAATGTTACATTTGAGCAAAGTGGCATCTGTGCATAGAACAAAATAAATCCGCTGCAAAATCACTATTTGAGATAACACATATTTTGAACATTGTTCGTTTAAATCAAATTTTCACAATGGTAGAATACTTATTTATAATTATAAAATGGCAGTTATGATCTATAATGATTAACAACAAAGGGGCAGTTCTTTTGAGCAAATTACTTGAATTATAAATTCACACATGGGTGTCAATGTAGCTCATGGGGTAATATTAGTACCACATTTTGCCAACAGAGGGCAGAACAATCATACTGTGACACTCCATGGATGAAACACAGTTTTTTATGTTGCCTTGTTGAAGCCTTTTATGCATTTACTTTTCTTTGTGCTATGTACAAAAACCCAAGGGAAACTTGCACACCTTGAATTTTTTTATGGAAACATGCTGGTACTTGAGTGTAGGTTCATTTTACATGAGTATTGAGTCTGAAATCATTAGTATTTCAGATCAGCACAGCTTTGTGTGTGTGTATGATGTGTGTGTGATTATCAATGTTAGAGTTTAAATTTATCGTACACTTGTAACACATGCTCCCCCAGGAAAAAAAAATCAATTTTCACCTTCATTTTCTGCATTTTGAACCATTGTAGGCACCATCATAGACATATTCCGCACATGTGTGTATATATATATATATATAAATATATATATATATATATATATATATATATATATATATATATATATATATATATATATATATATATATATATATATATATATATATATATATATATATATGTATAGTACAACAACATGGCAAAACAGTACAACTTTACAGCCACCAATGGAATAATGCTACTTTTTTAAATTTTACAATAAGCAGGAGACATTTTATAAAAAGCGGGAGACTTTGTAAAAAAAGTATAAAAAAGCAGGAGATCTCCCACTAAGGCGGGAGACTTGGAGGCTCTGCTACACTTGTACAAACCTGTGCAGGGATTGTGTACCAGACAGGGGATGTCTTTCTTGGGAGGTCTATGTAATTGTAGAAATACAGGGTTAAGTGAAAAAAATGGTCTTTCAATTCAGGTGATATTCATAAGGGTTTTTTGCCTGGACCGACACCACTGTACATGTATCATGCATATTTGAATTTGAGTTTCGAGAAAAATTTATGGAAGTACACAACATATATATATATATATATATATATATATATATATATATATATATATATATGTATGTGTGTATGTGTATGTGCATGTGTATGTATATATATACATACATATACATATGATTTAAGTCCCCGATTCTGGAAATATATGCCGACTCAGTAAATATACTGCATTTCCGTGTTGATATGGCACTCGCACATAACTACCTCCATTGAACCATTCTTTTAAGGAATGGGGATTTGGTCGAGTGGATATGTGCGTTTCCCATTTCAGCTAGGCGACTAGTGCCAAAGGTTGCAGGTTCGAGTCCCGCTCGTTCCGAACATGAAATATATATTTTCGGCATTTCCTTAATGCTGGTGGATTTAAGTCCCCGATTCTGGAAATATATGCCGACTCAGTAAATATACTGCATTTCCGTGTTGATATGGCACTCGCACATAACTACCTCCATTGAACCATTCTTTTAAGGAATGGGGATTTGGTCGAGTGGATATGTGCGTTTCCCATTTCAGCTAGGCGACTGGTGCCAAAGGTTGCAGGTTCGAGTCCCACTCGTTCCGAACATGAAATATATATATATATATATATATATATATATATATATATATATATATATATACATATACATACATGTACAGTGAAACCTGATTATAACACTTAGATATCCAACATATTCAATATAATGACACAGATTTTCATGGCAAAAGGTTTATTTTCGTCATTATTTGACTCATTTATCTGACATATTCAGTTATCCAACACATTTTTTAGGGTGCCATTATAACAAGTTTTCACTGTATATATATATATATATATGCCATCATTGCTGTCCAGAGTAGTTAATATTTTATCAAATTTTAGAATCTGGTGTTTTAAGGCATTTGGCAACATACAGTACTCCTAGAATGGTAGTTTCTCATGAAAGGTACTGATAAAATAATTTCAAACCAGTAAGTATGTGATTTGGGACTGGTCCGCAGTTCCCTTACATAGGAAGGCATGTTTGTTACTATGGCAGGTGTCTCATGAAACAAGTATCACTATGCTGGTATATCTTAAGTTGCCACAAGGTGTTCTACTCTCCCACCTGCCATACACAGTAAATGAAAATACAGTAGAACCTCAAATGAAGACCACATGCATAAAGCAGTGTTGCCAACCCTCCCGGAATTTTGTGATTAATATTCTTGAAAAAGTGTGGATTTTTGACACATTTGAGTCACCTCCCGGAAATTCATCAATATTTCCCTTCTATATTTCATATTAATTTATCAATCTTCCGTAATTTTACTTTCTATCTCCCGGATTTTAAGTTTGGCAGGTTGGCAACACTGATAAAGAGAACGTTTCTATATGATGACCACCAATTTGCAGACCTATTTTTGTTCATCCTGAAAGTTCATCCTCTATTAAGACCACTCCCCTATTAAAACCACTGTGCGTTTAGCGCCTCAGGTGATCTTAATAGGGAGAGGTTCCACTGTAAGGTTGAAAAGTTCACGAATGATTATTTTGGTGGAGACAATGACTGTGAAATTGGCCAGGCAGTTCTGTATTGCTCATTTGTGTGTGACAGCTCTGATGGGAAACCATGCAACACTTTGGTTGGGCTGATAGCTGTTGAAACAGTTTTGGACAAAAAAAAAGGTACATGTACTTAATTTTGCTTCAGACTTGAACATGTAGCTTCATCAAGAAATAATCATCTTAACTGTGATTATATAGCTTAGGAAAGAAAAGTAAACAAAAAAACTTTCAATTCGGGGGGGGGGGGGTAGTGTACAGTTGTACAAATAAATTAAAATGTTAACATAAGGTTGTATGTTTTTTTACTGTGGTAGATCTCTGAGTTGTTTGGTCAAACTTTTATTAATCTGACCAAGGAGGCTATATAGAGAAATAACCTCATCGATCAGACATATACATGTACAATGTATAAGGACCCTCACCAGAAATATGCTTAATTCAGTGATAGGCATGCAACCAAAGATACAGATCTCAATCTGTGCTGGTATGAACAATTAGTACATGTACCTGTCCATAGAGGGCAAGACAATCCAACAGAAGGTGTAACTTAAGTGCATGGAAATGTGTTTATTAGAATTACTTATGTTCAATTGTGTGAGTAATATATACAAGTGTGAATAATTTTTTTTTTTAAAATACAAATTTAGAGGTGTGTTTGTCAGGCAGTTCATGAACTTTGTTTTCCTGTGGTAGATATATCACAGGATTTTTCTTTCTCAACCACAGTTTATCAGTCGATGAAATTAGGACTTGATACATTTAATTACATGGGAGAGAAAGCAGGAAATGGAGCAAAACTGCGATTGAAGATGTCCGAACCATGACAGATGAACAAAAGGACTTTGTCTGGTAGATGAATTGGTGTTGACAGTCGATTGACAGCCATTCAAGGGGCTGAAACTATGACAGAAATTTGAGACCGTTTCTGACAAATCAGTCAGAATTAGTTGCCACTATACACATTTCTACCTTTGAAAACTTTTGTCGACCAGAATGGATTTGTTATACAACAATGTGAATTGATATAGGGAGTGAAATGTTTCTGGTACAAGGTTGGGCACATCTACGTTTTGGGTTGTGGTTCTAAACGGTGAAGCTAATGGACTAACTGGGTAGAATTTTAGGTTTTTGAAGTCCTGTCATGATGAGAGACCTTTTGATATGGCAAGTTAAGTGGCCAATTTGCATGATTGAAAGCATAATTCATTTAAATGGTTTAAATTATATTTTTGTGTGGACTTTTCGTATTTTATTATTTCTGCTTAACATATGAGACTGACATGCATGTATGCTTCTTTTTTTAATACTGGAAGGGTTCATGTGATCTGTAAAGAGAGATGTATAATGTAGAAAGGGTTTCAATCTCATTACTTTTATCCATGTACACATGTACAGCTACTGCAGAATCCAACTAAATGAATACATGGTATATTCTCCACACCCTCCCCCCCCCCCCCCATTTAAGACTGAGTTTAAGACCGAGTCAGGAGCTTTCCTTTGAAGAGTTAAGCCCTAAGCACCCAACCCTTGCCAAGGAAAGCTGTAGACCTGGGACATGTCATCATGTTAAGTCTCAACTACAATTCTTTTTCTTTTTCTTTTTTTAAGGTGGAAAGCAGTCTGGTGATGTTCTGGTCATTGTGTTCAAGCAGGCATTTCAGCTGGCCACCACACTTACCCAGTTGACTTATTTACAATTGTTATTCAATTTGTTTTTCATTGCTTTTGAAATAAGACCAAAAAAAAAAAAAAAAAAGCAAAAAAAAAAAAAAAAAAAAACAAAACAACATTGAAGCAGATGACATTTGACCACCAACCATTGGTATTGAAAACTGATGGTATTTCAAAGTAAGCATATTGACAAGGTGGAAACTACTAAGTAGAATGTTCCAATGGGGAACCTTTCTAGACAAAGCCCACCATACAGGACAGTGAAGCCTGTCTTAACTTTTTCAGTGTCAATCACGTCTAAAGTCGGATCTACCAAAGTCAAACTAGTCTGAATTAGCATTAGGATCTCAGATTTGTATTCCTCTTAAAAAGACCTTTCATTCAAGTACCAGCATGTCTATAGTTCCAGAGAAAATATCCCAGGTCAACAGCTTTTCTTGGTGAGCATTGGGGGCATTATGCCCAATGCACCCTGAGAAAAGCTGTTGACTCAGTCCAAAATTTGGCACTTAAAGAGTTGAAAGACCGCCTCTAGCGGTGACCAAGGCATTGTCTTTTAGCCCATTCCTGGTCAGAGTACAACTGAAAGCTATTGACCTAGGGCGTGCCATCATGAATGGTTCCACATACAAATCTCAGCAAAATGGGTTTTTTTTGTAACAAGAAATTTAAAAACTTTATGGCAGATGACAATTTGCATCCAGGCACTTTAGGCCGATTTGAGCAGGAAAGGGTTAATTGAAACGGTCTGTCATTTGAGGTATGGTAGACCCCCTCTTATAAGGTCACCCCAAACACACCAAAAATGTGGCCTTATAAGAGAGGTGGCCTCTTTTGAAAGGTAAAATCTATAATGAAAATGCCATCCCTGCCGCATGGAAAAGTGGCATTGTGGAGGGGTGGCCTCTCTTGAGAGGGGCCTTACAAGAGGGGGACCACTGTATTGAAAAAAAGTACTGAACAAAGTATGTAGAAAAGGTAGCCTTTCATGGTGGGTGGTGTCATGGAAGTGGTCCCTTGAGACAGGAGCACTCTACAGGAACCACCTGCCAAGGTGTGTGTATATATATATATATATATATATATATATATATATATATATATATAGCATTTTCTCCAAGGAATGCTAGTCTCTCAAGATTTGTAGTGTCCAGGCTGTCAGAGGTGACAGTTACAAAAAAATATAAGAGCTTAGAGTTTGGAAGTTTCCCAGGGTGGCCTGGTAAGACAGGTTCCATTTCAGTATAGTGGTCACCCCCAATGCAGTAGAAATGTGGCCTATATGAGTGTTGGTCTCTGTTCAGGAGAAATGTAATGACAGGACAATGCTATATTTAGTGCATGCAGCAGTGGCCCTTTAAGAGGTACAGCCTTAGCATGTGTTGATCACATAGTGCCCAACCCATGCCTAAGAGAGCTGTTGACCAGGGGCATGTGATCTCGATAGGTTTCATCAACAATTCTCAGTCAGGTTGTTTTCCATCCCTGTTGAAATTAGTTGAAAACACCAAAGCAGATGACATTTGACCGCCAGCCAGTTTTGGCCAGTTTAAGGGGGAAATGGTCAAGCATTAATACTGAACACCTACGACCGAAATCTGTATCAGTCCACAACTTTTTGGATTTTCTTTCCTTATTTGCATGTGGAAGTGGCTCTTTAAGAGGAGTGTTTTACAGATCCTCAGAAATTGTCAAATGGGGTCATGTCTTCTTTTATTTCCTTCAAGAATGATATGTAACTGATTAATCAACAGCTTTTCTCGGTCCACTCTGTGCACCAAGGAAAAATGTAGACACTCTGGGTACCCAGAGTCACCAAGGAAAAATGTTGACACTGAGCACCCATAGTGCATTGAGGAAAAGTTGACACTTTGGGTACCTAGAGTGCACCAAGGAAAAATGTAGACACTCTGGGTACCCAGAGTGCACTGAGGAAAAAATGTTGACACTGAGCACCCATAGTGCATCGAGGAAAAATGTTGACACTTGGGGTACCTAGAGTGCACCGAAGAAAAATGTTGACACTCTGGGTACCCATAGTGCACCGAGGAAAATGTTGACGCAGTTTCCTGAGGATAAAGCCACAGAAGTGTATTGTATACGTTCTCACTGCCAAACCTATATGCTGACTTGCAAGTGTACTTGAAAAAATATGAAGTTGGTAGTGGTCTGTCTCGAGCTCCTTAAGCATGACAGTAAAAGGCATTATATTATGTTCATGCTGTACACAACTCCTTCGCGGACAACCTCTACAGGTTATGAGGACCATTTTGGCTGTATAGATTTCAAGCACCTTTATTCAGGTGTCTCACTTTGGCGTATATGATGACCCCATTTTGACTCTCCCTGTATTGGCCATTGTACTCTCTGAGGGCCTTCAAGGAGCTATAGTGATTGCCATTCGGGAATAAAGAAACATATTTTCTTACTTACAAAAAATACAATTGTGATTCATTGTCAATTTAAGAGGAAAAAAATACTAGCATGTATCATAAAAAAAGTGAGCATGAAAATCACATCATAGTGAACAGGAAAAAAATTAGGCATTTCACGCGTCATGCAAATATCCTTTAACCCTCTCTTTTGGGAGCTTGTGTGGTTGGCAGTGGTAAATTGCAGAGGGTACACCTTAACCTTGAATGAATAAATGAATAAAAGGTAGACAGACAGACAGATAATGGTGTTAAAAATTTAGTTTAGTGAAAAGATTTAACTTAATCTGATATGTAGAATGATCATGTCAAAATTTTCTTATGGGAGCATCATGAAATGGGATGGAGGATAGAAAATCAGCATTCACACGCACATGCCAACGCATGCACACACACACACACACACACACACACACACACACAGACTGACTGTAGGTACCTGACTTGAATTTACTTCTATGTTTGAAATTATGCCTTTTCAGACTTATCAAGGTTCTGGTTTACAGTTTTCTAGGCAATCCCCCCCCCCCAACTTTTTATGTGATTCCATACACCATCGATAAAAGACCCTGGTCAGTGGTTTTTGTATTGCATGGCAAGTCATGCTGCAGCTGCCTCAGGCGGAGCTGGGGTATGACATGCTACTCAATGCTATACAACACTGTAGACAGGTCAGTACTTGAATTGAATATTTTTTTAACCATGTTCCTCCCATGTAAAATCCCTGCTGTCTTAACAAGGAGCTTCAGTGGTTAAAGTGTCACAGGTTTTGTAGAACTGATGCGTGAAGGGTTTCTGGGGGGCACTTTGCCAACTTTGTTGGAAATACCTGCAGGTTGAGGAACTCATCAACAAAGCGATAGCCAATTGACCTGTTGTAAGTGACCCTTTGTTTTGTGATGACCCTCAGGGTGACAAGCCGTGCCCTGTCACCTAGCAAGTGTGTCTCTGGTCACATGATTCACCCTTTAACCCCCAAGGCAAAAATTTGACAAAACTGGGGGGAGGGGGGATGCCATAGGACATTTGACCAGTTCAACACTTTTAGCACCTATGCAAAACAGCAGATGATAGTTTTGGTATGCCCTTCTGTTCTGCTGCATGTTTTTGCTCAAATTTGGGACTAATGGCACTTCATAAGAGCCAAATACATTTGCTAGAAGTTTCAGCCACTGTAGAATTTTGCATAGGCCTATAGCTATATGCAAAAAAGGTGTCACTGGAATTAAAACTTGCGAGAGAAAACTCTATATAAATTTGGAAAAGTTTAAAGAGAAACACCCCACCCTGGCAGGAAAAAAAAAAGGTGAAAAATGAACATGAAGTGCAAAAGTACTTTATGAAGGATGTGGATGTCATGGTCAAATCAGGCATAAACTGAGGGAGGTTGATAGCAGGTAACATTCTGTAAATTCACTTAATATTGACACATTTTTATTTTTGCTTATTTTGCTGATAGCACAAAACCACGAAATTAAAAAGGCAATGATGTTATATTTTAACATAGGTGTATCAGGAACTATGTCCAGCATGGAGAAACTGAAACTGCACTTGAATGCCTTGAATGCAAAAATGGCTAAAATTTGTCTTAGTGAAAATTAGGACGTCTGCAGTCACGATTTACAGTTGCAGAAAACAGGTTGATATTTACCTGATAAAGGTTGGATGTGTTTTAAAATACTGTGAATGTACTCATTTTAATGTATTTGTGTCTTTTCGTCCATAACCACTTCCTGGTTGTCATTACCCTATTCCCTTGTCTGGACTCTCTACACTCCATAAGCTAACCTGTCACTGTGTAACCTATATACACGTGGAAGTACTATTGTCACGTTCTTCTGTAGAATTTTGACATAGGCTGTATTAGCCCAAATAAATATAGGGCTCTTCAGCAGGTAACTGTTCAGAACATGTTTCAGAGCCTGTACCCATACATGTCTCTCTGAGTAGGGGCTCCTTGTCTTGGCTAACTATTTAGCAAAGACAACCCACATAATAATGAATAAATATGAATGAATTTGCTAAAGAAGTGAAGTTTTGCTTATAAATGCAGAGCTTTGATATGAATGCAGAATACCTATCAAACCAAACATAATTACTAAATACAAAGTCACAGAAAATCAAAAGAATAACAATGGCCTGTTCATTGGACAAAAGGATACAGATTTTATTGGGGCTTGTGATCAGCTTGACCTAACAGATTTAGTTTGATAGTTCAGATGAGAAGAGTTGGACTTGCCCCTGAACTAGTATGTACCCTTTCTGGCTGGATAGGACACATTAGTCCAACCACTTGCCAGTGTCTTTATAACTGAGGTAGAAACAAACTGGGGCTATATATTCAATCACAATGTGTATATAAAGTTTTCCCAGTTTTTTTATTTGAGGCATATAACTGAAGTTTTAATTTCACTATTTTGGACACAGTTCCAATGAAACATGTGTTGAAATGCCATTGTAATGTGGTTTTATCGGTAGAGCTGATCAACTTGCAGTCAGCTGAGCTTATAACATGGTCAGTGTGAGTCAGTCATCAGTTGTGCATCGGTCTTCCATCGTCATCCTTCTTCTTGGCATCATTATCCATTCATATTTCACATTTTTGACTTCAAACTTGAAGTTCTGTTTAAGGTTGGTCTCTACTAAATTTATTCAATTGGTCATGCTCCAATGATTTTTATGTCTCCCGGTGGAAGCCGGGGGACATATTGGTTTAGTGCCCGTTTCTTCCGCTTCTTCTTCTTCTTCTTCTTCTTCTTGTTGTTGTTGTTGTTGTTCAGGTTCTTCAACACTTGGTTTCCGTGCGATAAGTCTTGAAGGACTTGACAGAATTTGATGAAACTTGACAGCATTATGTATCTAGGCAAGACCTAGGTTGGGATTGTATTTGGGTGACCTTGACCTAATTTTTAAGGTCATAGGGTCACTTATGTGAAATTGGTTTCCGTTCGATAAGTCATGAAGAACAGGATGGAATTTAATGAAACTTGGTAGGATTATGTATCTAGGCAAGACCTAGGTTGGGATTGTATTTGGATGACCTTGAGGGAATTCTCAAGGTCACAGGGTCACTTATGTGAAATTGGTTTCCGTGCGATAAGTCATGAAGAACAGGATGGAATTTGATGAAACTTGGTAGGCTTATGTATCTAGGCAAGACCTAGGAGGAGATTGTATTTGGGTGACCTTGACCTAATTTTCAAGGTCACAGGGTCACTTATGTGAAATTGGTTTCTGTGTGATAAGTCATGAAGAACTTGATGGAATTTGATGAAACTTGGTAGGATTATGTATCTAGGCAAGACCTAGGTTGGTATTGTATTTGGATGACCTTGAGGGAATTCTCAAGGTTACAGGGTCACTTATGTGAAATTGGTTTCCGTGCAATAAGTCTTGAAGAACATGATGGAATTCGATGAAACTTGGTAGGATTATGTATCTAGGCAAGACCTAGGTTGGGATTGTATTTGGATGACCTTGAGCTAATTCTCAAGGTCACAGGGTCATTTATGTGAAATTGGTTTCCGTTCGATAAGTCATGAAGAACAGGATGGAATTTGATGAAACTTGGTAGGATTATGTATCAAGGTGAGACCAAGGTTGGGATTGTATTTGGGTGACCTTGACCTAATTTTCAAGGTCACAGGGTCATTTACGTGAAATTGGTTTCTCTGCAATAAGTCTTGAAGAACTTGATGAAAATTGCTAGAGTAATGTATATAGGTGAGAGCTAAAATAGAATTGTAATTTTCAAGCAAACTTGGTCATTTGTAATTTATTATCACCTGTAGCTTATTCAGAGACGTAAGTGTTCCACCGGGAGACATTTGATTTTCTGTTGGAAAATCAGTCTGTTCTAGTTTTTACATGATTTTTTTGGTGTGTATTTTTTGGCAAAACCTGAAAAATCTTTTTCGAAACCTCCTGGCCAAGTGCTTTGAAATTGCATAGGGACGCTTCTGGGGACCCCTAGACCTTAATTTGTTCTGCGATGAAAATTGAAAAAAAAAAAAAGAAACTTCTTCTCCAGAGCCACCTCTCATATTGTGCTGAAACATAATGGAAATGTAAAATAGTAACTGGGGTTGGTAAAGTGGAGCACTGATTTTAAATGAATTTTTCAGGTATGTGTCTTATTGATTACTATTCAGGTCAATGGGGATTGCAATGGTAATTCACATTTTTGACTTCTCCAAAACTGTCAACCAGATTCATTTCAAACTTGGTGAGGATGTACTTAATGTGGGTTTCTGTTGAGTTTATTTATATAGTCTTGCTCCAGTAATTTTTTCAGTTTTTTAATGAATTATTATGTTCATTTTTTGTTAAAATCTGAAAAAAAAAGTTCTTCTCCAAAAGCGTCAGGTCAATTGTTTTGAAATACCACAGGCAAACATGTGGGGTCCCTTAGACCTTAACTTGTTGGACAGGAAGTGCTGTAACTTTTCCAGAATTTTTTAAAAATAAATTTATGTGTCTTTTTTTAGCTCAGCTGACTTACTATTTCATGCTGAACTTTTCGGAGGTTGAGTCGTCCGTCGTTTGCAATTCCAGCTTCTATGTCATGGGTGTAATTTTGTGTCGTGGTTGAGGGTGACTTGTGGGATTGTTGCCAGTTACTTTGTCTTTTGAGAAATATTATTGTCTTCCTGTGTAATAGTACGACATGTGTGGGTTAATAATACTCCATCTATCTGTGCATGCTACTTTCCCCTATTGCATCAGGACAGGTGGTTCGAATTTCTCGAAGAGATTTCATGGTGCAAGGTACCTAAGTTGTGCTTGTTAAAGAAGGGAGCTAATCATTGAAAATTACTTACATACAGTGCCCATTAGGGGCATCAACAGCCGAGTGCTGGCTGTGGTTCATGATGAAATTGGGTGATTTATCAATAGATGCTTACGCGATCCTCCCATACTGTTCCCTTCATCAAGTCACAGTGTTTTCCATCTTTTTAGCTATTAAGATATTGGATTGTGTATCATATAAGTGCATTATTAGCAGTATATTCTATATTGAAATGTCTGTCCGTTATCCGTCCGTCTGTTCACAATTACATTTTCGACTTCTCTTCCAAAACCTCCAACCAGATTCATTTCAAACTTGGTGGCAATGTATCTTGGGTGGGTCTGGGCAATTCTTAAAAAATCTTCTTCTTCAAAGCCGCTCATTCAATTTCTTTGAAATATCACACAGGAATACTCCTAGGGACGCTTAGCTCTTAATTTGTTCACCAGGTGGCCCTGCAATTTTTTTTTTTATCTTTTAATGATTTTTTGTGTGTTTCAATATTTTTGACTTCTTCTCCACACCGTCACTGAGATTAAGCTGAAGCTTGGCAGATATGTTCCTTGTGAAAGGCTCAATCTTTAGGTGGCAATGCTGTGGATTCCTGATTTTTAACAATTTTTTTTTTTTTTTTCAATTCAGGTACTTACCGGCAAATGCAGCTTTCCTATTGATTACTATGTAACTCAATGGGCATTCTAAAGCTAATTCATTTTTCAACTTCTTCAAAGAAACCGTCTGCCAGCTTGGTGGCAGTGTACCGTGGGTGTGTCTCTAGCAAGTTTACTCAAATGGTCATGCTTCAGAGATTTTTGGATTTTTTATGAATTTTTTAGTTCTTTTTTGTGCAAATCTTCAAAAATCTTTTCCAAAACTGCTAACCCAATTGCTTTCATATCACACAGGAACACTCCTAGTTATAAATTTGTTCAGCAGGTGGTGCTGCAATTCGAATTAGTTTGTGTGTCTTTGAATTTTTAGACTTCTTTTTCAGGACCATCACTCTAATTACGCTGAGACTGTGTGGATGTATTACTTGTCAAAGGGTCAAACAAAGTTGTTCAATAGGTGGCACTGCTGCGGATTCCTGGTTTTCTGAAAAAAAAATCAATTTGGGTACTTATCGGCAAATGCAGCTTTCCTATCAATTACTATGCAAGACAATTGGCATTCTAATGCTAATACTTATTTTCAACTTCGTCTCTGAAACCATCATCCAGATTCTTTTCAAACTTGGTAGCAATATACCTTGGGTAGGTTTCTAACGACTTTGTTCAAATGGTCACGCTTCAGTGATTTGGGGATTTTTAAAGATTTTTTTATTGTTCTTTCTTTGGGGCAAATCTTAAAAAATCTCTGAAACCACTGACCCAATTGCTTTGATATCACATAGGAACACACCTAGGGCCTCTTAGTTCCTAATTTGTTCACCAGGTGATGCTGCAATTTTTAGCTCAGCTGAGTTGCTGGTCAAGCTGCATTTTTAGGATGCTTGTCCTCCGCCCTAGAAATACTTTCATTAATGTCATGTGCGCTCAGCTAAACCTGAACACAGGTTTATTCAATTGCAACCTTGATTGTGTTGGACACGCTTAGGTCAGCTGAGCATGGGCTGTGCACACAGCCCTCTTGTCTTTCTCTATTTTGGACTTCTCGCAAAATGCACGTTGAACTCTCTTCAACTTGGTAGGAATGCACCAGGCCTCAATCCTCACTATGTTAGCTCAATAATGGTGATGCTGGCTTTTACTGTTCTGAGATGAATTATTGAAATAAGGAATTGCATGTGTATTGATAAGGATACATGCACATGTTGGCATTGTTACTATAAGAATACCAGCAACTGTGACCAATTGGCTTATAAATGTCTCGATAATGGTGAATCCTAGGACCATGCTTAATATTTTACACTAATTTAGGTACTTACAGGGTTTTATTTGGTGTTACTGATTTTAACCTTAAAAGGTCAAACTTGGCTTATAATATCTTGATAATGGTGGATCCTTGGCCCATGGGCACCATTAAACACTAATAAGAAATTACATATAGGGTTTCTTGTGGTGTTGTTAAGTTTGACCTTGAGTGACCTTGAAAGGTAAAAAAACATTGGCTTCTTATCATGGTTATGGTGGAATCCTGTCACTTTTCATCTTATTGACCCCAACACTGCGAGTGACTGAAGACTTGACATTGCAAACAGTGATGATTTTTCAGTCTCTGTATGCAAGATCAGCTGAGCACTATTACAGTCCTCTGGTTTTGTACCTTCAGCGAAATAAACATAAAAAATTCCAGTGAAAATAAGTGAATTTACAGGTGTGACCTTCACATCATAGCTCTAGAAAAACCTCATCTAGTGTCAGTCCTTGGACATAAAAGCTTATGTCTCTTTCGTTATATACTCGTCATGCTACAGCTATGCTAGAAGGATAGCCAGTCATGCTCCAGCTGTGCTGGAAGGATAGCCAGCCATCCTCCAGCTGTGCTGGAAGGATGACCAGTCATGCTCCAGCTGTGCTAGAAGGATAGCCAGCCATCCTCCAGCTGTGCTGGAAAGATAGCCAGTCATGCTCCAGCTGTGCTGGAAGGATAGCCTGCCTTCCTCCAGCTGTGCTTCAAAGATAGTCAGTCATGCTCCAGCTTTGCTAGAAAGATAGCCAGTCATGCTCCAGTTGTGCTGGAAGGATAGCCTGCCTTCCTCCAGCTGTGCTGGAAAGATAGTCAGTCATGCTCCAGCTGTGCTGGAAGGATAGCCAGTCATGCTCCAGCTGTGCTGGAAAGATAGTCAGTCATGCTCCAGCTGTGCTGGAAGGATAGCCAGTCATGCTCCAGCTGTGCTGGAAAGATAGCCAGTCATGCTCCAGCTTTGCTAGAAAGATAGCCAGTCATGCTCCAGTTGTGCTGGAAGGATAGCCAGGCATCCTCCAGCTGTGCTGGAAGGATGACCAGTCATGCTGCAGTTGTGCTTGAAGGATAGCCAGCCATCCTCCAGCTGTGCTGGAAGGATAGCCAGTCATCCTCCAGCTGTGCTGGAAGGATGACCAGTCATGCTCCAGCTGTGCATGAAGGATAGCCAGCCATCCTCCAGCTGTGCTGGAAGGATAGGCAGTCATGCTCCAGCTGTGCTTGAAGGATAGCCAGCCATCCTCCAGCTGTGCTTTAAGAATAGCCAACCATCCTGCAGCTGTGCTGGAAGGATAGCCAGTCATGCTCCAGCTAATTAAGGTCAAGCATAATCTGAGAAACTGGGAATGTGCTTACATTTTCACATAGAGTAATATGCATGGCTTTTGCATTTCAGGTGTTCAACCAAAGTGTAATTTCATTATTTCAGACAGTTCCTGTTAAAATACTTTTTTATCATACTTTTTTTTCACAGTTTTGTGCCATAAATGAAATTTGTACAGTAATACTAACTGAATTTACAAAACAAAACAAAAACAAACAAACAAACAACGACAACAACAACAACAACAACAAACACACATGCACACAAAACCAAAACAACAATGGCAACCCTCCACCCCGCCCCGCCCAATGTGAGTCACTTGCCTGCTTGGCATGGGATTAGATGTAGATCCAACCACCTTTGCAGTTTTGGCTATTAAGGGTGTTTGACTTGGAACAAAGTGCAGGAAATTTAATTCAGGGAGGAAAGTTGTGTAAGCCTTTACGACTGGATACAAAACGAGCTACTAAATTAAATCCACATTGGCAAACAAGAGCTACATTTCACAAATGCTTTTTTTTCCTTTGGGTGAGGTTCCAATTTTAGCTCCATTGGAAACTCAGAGGTACAAAGTCTTTAAATGAATTGTCATGATTTGACAATGAATTCTATTGCAGTGAGTGTCAACTGTACACTCTTGCTCGCACTCTCTGTCTTTGACACCTTTAGTTCGACAGCTTAAGTCCCTTCTTCAGTTGATGTTCCTACATCTTTGTGAAATTTAAAGCTTTGGGACGGTAATATGTCGTAACTTCGATCATCCCATCTGTCACTCCCATCAGATCAATTTTCGACTATTACTGGTTACTTTTGCAATGTGAATATTTGTTAAACTGATGTCGACAAACTTACTTACCTCTTTGGAACACGACAGAATAATTAAATACAACCCGAACTTGCAAAGGGGAAAAAATTATAATGAATCAGCTTCTTCTTTTTTTTTTTAAGTAAAATTTTGCTTGTATTCACTTTCTCCCTATTCATAGTTGACCAATTGAGACCAACAGAGTTTCAGGCTGCTGATTGCCCAATATTTAACCCTTGGCTAGCTGAAAAAAAGTCACATGCTGAGCTCATGAGCTCATGGTGTATTCCTACATTTTATGTAACCAAAAATGAACCAAGAAAGTTGTTGACTTGGCACAAAGGGACAAATGGGACTTGTCCTGTTTTACGTCTGAACAAAGTTGATTCAGTTATGTGGTAGTGTGATATGTAAATTATCAGGATCTGGCAACGGGCAAGAGAGTTGGGGAGGAAAAGGGTTAAAGGTGTCGTGTAAGGATACATACATGGAGTGACATTTGTCCTGGGGCTATACAGATAGGACTGCACAATGCATGTACCACTGCAGGCATGAGTATGAGGGAGGGAGAAGGGGGGAGGGATGGCGGGCTGTTGGGAAATTCTTGTTTGTCTTTATGCATTTCAAAGCAATTTTGTCATGTTCAAGATTACTAGAAACCTGGATGTTTTAGGAAAACATGAATTTCAAATGAAAAAATATAAATAAATGAAATAAAATAAACACAATGAGGGGAATTAAATTTGAAAAAGAAAACATAAAAGCTGGAATGACCCAGTGCCCCCCTTATGTGGCATACAGGTGTCTATTTTGACCAATCAGGTGTACTCATTTGGAATCTGGTTCCCGTAATCGATGGCCTCTGTCATGGTATTTTGGTCCAGCAATGCTTATGCAGCGTCAAACCCGAACAAATACTCGGTCACTGATCCCTGGATCCTTTTTATTTGTATGTTGCAAACTTTGCCGATGGTCCTGATTTGACGCAAAAGTGTTTCAAACTTACTAAAAAAAAAAAAAAGAAAGCAAAAAAAAAAAAAAAAAAGAAGATGGTGGAGCCTTCCTTGTGGCCAGACAAACACAGGCCAAATTGGACTTTACTTCCATACCTTGATGAGGAATACCTTTTCAAAAGGATCGAGGACTACCAAAGAGCCGTGGCTCAAAACTTGGCTGTGGGTCTGTATTGGGTACGTGGCTCTTACCATACTGTTTTCATCTGTTTGAATTCAATCACATGGGAGTCCAGCTGTGATCATAAGGTGTTAAATGGTCACTGAGACCTCCCCAAAGTGTAGCAATTTAGCATTCTCTACTGATTCGCTCCAGTAAAACTGTTGACTTAAGTTTAGTTTTGCGTACTGTAAGTTGCTTTAATTTTGTTGTACTCTTATTTTCACTCAATGTTTTCCCTGATGGCACAAAACCGTGAAAATAAAAACACGATGAAATAGTATAAGTCAAAGGTTTCAGGTTTACAATAGAATTCTGTTTTGAGCAAAATTTTTGGAAAAATGTTTTAATCAGGATATGTTCTAAAACATGCAAGATTGGCAGGACGTCAGGGCTGAAGATTTTAAAGGGGGTGTTTTCTGTTTTGCATAAGTTTTGACCTTTCACCTGTGCCAGAGCATCCTGTCAAAAAAAGGGTTATTAGTGGATAACTATCAGAACATGTTTCGGAGCCTTTCATAATCAGTGCCTGTCAGGACGACGTCATACCTTTGTGTGTCTTGATGGATATGTTTCCACTGGTTTGGTGCCTTTCTATATTATTTCCATGTTGAAATTAGATAAAAGGTATTCGTATACGGAAACTATTAAATGGGTGTATATCCTCAATTTGATTGTATGTATGTATGTTTGTGTATCTATACGTGTATGTATGTATGTATGTATGTATGTATGTATGTATGTATGTATGTATGTATGTATGTATGTATGTATAATCGTCTCTTCTATACCCTTAATATGATTTGCTTGATGGATTCTTGTGTCAGCATTATAGAAAGGGAATGCTCTAAAATTGGGTTTGTTATGAGACATTGTAGTAGAAAGATGTCATGTGATGGAAAACAGATGAACTGACCTGATCTACTCAGCTTATATTTTATAAAGGGCTCCTAAGATGATGCTACATGCAATTATATGGCCCCAGTACAATGGAAAATAAAATTTAGAAATTATGGCTGGAGTGAAGTACAGAATTAAAATAAAGGGGCTTGCAGTAAGCAAGTATGGTAAATAAAAATGCCCAGTATGCCAGTATGGAAAACCCCTTTACCCCTTCAGGCGTGGGCTTTGTTATTTCATAGCATCATGTGCAAACCTTTGGGTCCAAAGTCCTAAATTTGGTTTCATTCTGACGATTGTGTGGTCAACAATTTCCTGCCGAAAGCAGTTAAAATCATAAGCTAATTTGACATATCACCAACCTCCCCTGACAAGAATAATAAAAGGGATCATTGTCACCTCGTAATTGTTCAATTAAAAGTCTAAAAATTGCTGCAGAGTAATTTTGTAACAAAGTTGCAACACAGGCTGCCAATTGAAGGACATTTTCGCTTTGCACATGCAGAGCTATGTTTGTGCAAAGCTGTCCTCCAGATTAAAAAGTTTGGCAATTTCACAGACAATATTTTGCAAATTGTCATTTTTTTAAAGTTATCCAAATCAAGGTGCCAATAATATAAGCCTCTTTTTCTAAATGAATTACAGTTTTATTTGTAGCTTGTAATCATGCTTTGCACAGTGATTTTTGTGTACCCTGGCAAGTTGTGTCTCAACTGCCCACACACTATAGGACAAGTTGATGGGCAATACAAAAACTACTAGCTTAAGTTCATTCATTTTATGAGGAATTTGAATGTGTATTTCCTATCTGATTTACATAATATGATTTGCATATATGACTTGCACATGTGATTAGCATATATGATTTGCATGTGTGGTTTGCGTCTAATTTCAGTCTGAAGGAAAAAGAAAAACTGTCAAGTTTAACTCATTTTGTGATGAATATGCATATGTCATTCCCATTTAACTAATTTGAATCTGTAGTTCTTAGCTATCAACTTTAAATATGTAACTCTCATCTGTCTTATTATATGTAAATCCCATCAGACTAACTTGAATATATATTTCCCTACTATCTGATTTGAATATGGTGAACCCATCTAATTTGAATATGTGAACACTGTGTGACCCATCAGAATTATAAATTCCTATTAACACTGTAACAAAATTAATAGAAGCCTCAAACATGAGGAAAGTTTTGAAAAGTATAGTCATTAACCTTTCTCTTGAGGTTTTGGGCATCATGTCTCAACCGATGAATGTATCATATTGAAGTAGGAAAGAATTCTGTAGGTCCAGCCAAAAGCTGTGAGAAAGTTATTTAACCATGTTCATGTGACTGCGTTAAGCTTTGCCTCCACAGACGGACTCAGTGTGACTTTTATACACTGTAGTGCGGGATCTGAGCTCGCCACACTGAGTACGATGTTCTCCCAATTTTCACTCCTGATCATATCAGTGTGTAGGTGAGCCTGCATGTCTATGCAAGCAAGGGTTAAGGTAGTCAAAAATGATCAAATTTGCATGCCATTTTTTTGCGGCAGCCACCATTTCAGCAAAATTTCAGTTTCTGTCAATTCAATGGGGGAAAAAAAGCAACCACAAGGTGATTTATAAATATTTAAAGTCACTGTTGGTGGGGAGAAGGTTAATTTTGTTTGGATCTGTTACAATTGAGGGAATATTGACTTTTGCCAAAAGGTCCCGGTAAGGACGTCCATCAAGGAGACGATCATCTGCGGAATCAGGAATGATCACTTACCCCAAATTCTGCTGTGAAGTAGCATGCCATGTGTGTGCATTTACAAGTCTACAAATCAATATTGGTTCAAGAAGAGGCCCCTCCTTGGTAATAAGAGGACATTCGAGATTATATCCATCAAGTTCGGAAGCCACAGAGACATCATGACGCGGCTTCAGTGCAATGCTTTATGATGTTTATCATTGTAGCATACATTTAGTGAGAGGCTTTCAAGAATCATTGCGGGTGACAGTCAATATGATCCCCCATGTTTTCACTTTCACAGGAGTCAGTTCACAATATCAGGATGGGGAGTGTTGGCGCTCGATTGAGAGATTATTGCTCAAGTGTGCACCCTGAAAATAAATGGATTACCCTTTATACCCTTGTCCAAGTAACCGCTTATCATGAAGTTAATCTATGATGGTTGAGTCCATTGTACCAAAAAGGGGTGCAGCGAAGTGAATCTCTGGGAATAAGCTTGAGCCAAATAGAGTACTGGTATATCCCAAAGTCCCCAACTGAAGTGGTGGCTGTATTCACAGTGAAACCTATCTTGAAAGATCACACATAGGGATGATCAAGTTGTGTTCCATTAAGATAGGTTGTCTTTTATGTAATGTATAAATAGGGGGGAATTACAGGCGTACTGGTACTTGAATGAAAGATCTTTTCACAAGGAATACGAATCTGGGATCCTAATGATAATTCGAACTAGTTTCCCTTTAGTATATCGCCTTTAGACATGATTGGCACTGAAAGAGTTAATGGAATGGTGTCTCAAAAGAGGGAACACTGTATACTGACCTGTTGGCCCTGAAAGTGGATACTGTGAATTCAGTTAATTTTGCTGTACATTTTCTTTTCAGTAATTTTGTTGATGAGGAAAAATGAAAATAAGAACACTATAAAACAAAGTATTTTAACATAGGTTCAATAGAAGGATGTCCCAAAAAGAGAAACTGAAACTTCTATTTAAGACCTTAAATGTATAAATAGTGAAAATGTACACATACAGATAGTGTGCATTTGCAATAGTTTGACCCCATTTAGCATTATTACAAAAGTCCTGGCCCGTAGATTCTGTATGAAGTTTAACTGGAGAGCTGAGAAATGTCAAATCCCATCAAATAATATTTGAGGTAACGTTCATGCTAACAAGATTTTATTGAGACAAAAATGGAAGCAATTGAACTTGTAACTAATTTTAGGCAAAAATAGATGAACAAGATATTTTGAGACGAGAAACAGGGGCCACTTTTCAAGAGACTATGCCAAAAAAATGCCATCTTGATAGGTCTCTATCGGACAGGGGAGCTTATTAGGGATGATACAGTAATGGAAAAACTGGTGCAAGGCCTATATATCAGGCAAGGTGTCATCAGGTTAGCCATTATTGTTTGTATGACAGGAATGTCATGATGGTAACATTTCAAATCTCAATGAGGGGAAGTCAAATGTTTTGTATATGTCGTCATGTGTGACAGGCCAAAGTGGGGGGGGGGGGGGGAGGAACCGTGGTGAGGTGTTTTTTTCTTCAGTTGGTGATGTAACTTTTCACAAATTGTTTTAGATTATAGGCCTACTTATAATTTAAGAGAGAATGCACAAAAATAAAAATACCTTCAATATAGCAGAATTTACTTTAAACTACATGTAGCTTGGCTTATAAAATCAATGCCATGGGTGAACAAATGGAAAACTTATGACTCAATCCTATTATGCCATTTTAGAAGATAGTAATTTATGCTTGCCTAAATGATCTACAAGTAAATCCCTGCTTGAATTCATTTGTTGATATTCAAAATTCAATTCTTGATGTGCATAAAGCACACAGCTAGCTTCCTCTTTTTGGATGTCACAAATTGAATTTTTGATATCAAAAATTCACCAAATCATGCCCAAATTTGGGAGATCAATAAATGAATCCTTGATGTAAAAAAACGAATTTTGGATATCCAAAAAGCATTTTTACCCCTCAGCCTTCAGGCCGGAGGGGTGTTGTCGTAACCTACATGTCCGTCCATCCGTCCGTCCATCCATGCCTTGTTAAAGCCATATCTCCAAAGATACTCACTTTTCAGAGACCAAATTTTTATCACAGGGCCATTGAGGTGCTTCAGGTGCCTATTGAAAAGTAGCTCACTAGGTCACATATGAGGTCACAGCACTACATTAAAGAAAAAATGGCGTTAACACAATATCTAAAAAAATATTGTTTGCAGCTTCATTAATTATTTGTGACAGTCAGTCCTGAGGATGCCTCAGATGCCTATTGAAAACTAGGTCACTGGTCACATATTTAGATCACAGTGTTGCATTGAAGAAAAATTGTAAGGCACCATGATATCTTCAAATATTAAACAACTCATTGTAGCTGCACCAATTATTTATGACAGTTAGTCCTAAGGATGCCTCAGACATGTAGTGAAAACTAGGTCACTGGGTCACATATTTGTCACAATGCTGCATTGAAGAAAAATGGCCTTGTTGTGATATCTCTGCTCATTGCATTTGCACCAAAGCTTTGTCATTAGGTCAAACGGAAGTAACCTTGACCTACCCAAGGGTATTGTCCTCACCTACGCATTCCGGCAGTCTGTTTGTCTGTCCGTCCTGGCCAAGGGGTTTTCAATCTGATCAGCTTCTAGTTTGATATCGGAAATTGATTTTATGGTATCCAATATTGAATTCTTGATATCTGAAATTGAATTTTGGATATGCAAAATAAGGATTAAATGTTAAAACAGCTTGCCATACAAAGCCACAAAGATTGCATGTTTGCATCCTGAAAACTGTCTGACAAACAATATTTTTACCCCACATCCAACAGCGGAGGTCTAAATGTTGGCCAAGTTCCAGGAGAGGAAAATATTTAGGGTTTACCGTACAGTCAATGCATTGAATGCCAGATTGCATGACTTGAGATATCAATGTCCCTCAACATACATAACAAGCTGTTATTGTGCTACATGAGCTAATGGAGAGGCAGGAGTGTGCTCCATGAATGCATAAATGGTAGGAAAACACTTAATTGCTTCAAATGTGTGCAGGGTCCATGTTAGGGAGGACATGAGAAAATGCCCTGTGTCCAAAAAAAAAAAAAAAAAAAAAAAAAAAAGAATAAAAAAGGCATGAAATTTAAACCAAGATCCTTTTCACTTTTAGCTCAACTGGCTAGTCAGTATATCAATCACATAGTCATTTCTCTGTCGTCGTTCGTCTGTCAACATGCAATTTTACATTTTCAGGTTCTCCAAAACTGCTGTCCAGATTCTCTGCAAATTTGTTGGGGACATGTCTTGGGTGGGTCAGTATGAAGGATGAAGTCTGTTCAGCAGGTCATGCTTCTGTTCTTTTTTTGGGGGGGGGGGGGGGGCTGGTTTTCATTTTTGGACAAACTCTTAAAAATCATGTTTGAAACCACTCACCAATCACCGTTAAATTGCATAGAGATACTTCTGGGTACCTGAAGATCTCAGTTTGTGCACCAGCCATGCCTGTAAAGTTGAAAGAGATGATTTTGTAATGGCAGAGTGTACATGTACACGTAGCTTGGGCATCCATGGCAAAAAATTGAGCCTTCAGATCAAAGTTGCATTTGAGTATATTGTACATAAAACTCCACTTTGGAGGGGGGCGACCAGGCTACCATGAACTATACGAGGATATGGACAACTTTATCCTCTAGTTTGTATTCTCCAGGTCATTTGGATCATGCAGCTACAGTTACAGGATAAAATAACTAGTTCAGCAGGGTAAACAGCCTGTTCAGCAAGTTAAACGTTCTGTTCAGCATGGTAAATGGCAAGTTCAGCAGGATGAATGTTTAGTTCAGCACGGTTCAAGTTTGAGTCACCAATGGTCAGCTTGAGTCAGCTAGCTTGCAGATCAAAAGTTTCAGCTGAGAGGTAGAAACTTTTGTTTTGACTCGGTAATGTTTGCTTCAGCAATGTAACTGATTATACATGTAGTTGAGCAGGATGTGTGAGTAGTCTTTTCATATGTCTCATCATTATTTACATGTGTATTTTGTAATTCAATATTTGGTAAAATATACTGAGCATGCTTGCCTGTAAAAACATGAGAGAGCCATAATTGCATTATGAATACGACACCCACTTCATGTGCTGGGGTGGTGGGGGGTGGGGGGTGGATCTCGGGCTCAATCCTGACCTGATTCAAGAGACTTGTATCTGGCTGTCGACTATACCAGTGATCCATGACTATAGTTCATCAAAGGCCATCAGAAGTGTGTGCGGACCTACCTGTGGGACGGGTCAGAAAATACAACTCAACATTCTTCTTGATCCCAAAGTGTACTGGGATGTTAGGTGTAGGAATCGTGAGCGGCAATGCAGGCAAATGTGAAGCCACTTCAGGAGTTTCGATACTCACGTGGGGTATCATGAAACAGTGCATTTGATGTTTTGCCTTGTACTCTTCCAATGCCAACTGCCTCTAAAGTCAAACTACAGTGGTCCTTGTCACCAGAGACCACCCCTACAGGAACAAAAAAGTGGTCTTATGAGACAGGTGGTCTTTCATGACAGGTAAATTAACATGGGAAGTAGAGGACTTGGGAATCTGAAAAGCGATCTCATGAGAGGGTGGTCTCTCACGACAAGGGTCTCTCGTGACAGGGACTACTGTACTCAGACGAACTACTGTCAATTATAATAAGGTTGGTAGATTCAATGGTATTGCTTGCGGAAAGACCTTTCATTCAAGTACCAGCATGCCTCTAGCTCTAGAGTATATAGTTATCAATGGCCTGGGTCAATAGGTTTCCTTGGTGTGCTTTGGGTGCAATGTGCCCAAAGGGCACAGAGGAAAGCTGTTGACTTAGTCCGAAGTGTGGCACTGGAAAAGTTAATTAGTTGCACCAGAGGTGGGAATTTTTGTGGTTCACCAGGCTGGGCACAGCTTAGCAGGGTAGACTTAGAGCCCGTAATCTCAATGGGGCAAATTTGATGCATTGGGAATAGAGCAGTTGGGACTTGACCTGCATTATGGCAGTTTCTGCTTCTGTCAAAGTCTACAAAATTCTGCACATACCTGATAAAGGAAACAAATAATGGACAAACTTAAGTTCTTGAAAAGTTGCATCTTCCAGTGAATGTATTAGGGCGTCAACTGCTATAGCGGCTCAATATAGTAAAACCGTGAGGGACTCTGCCATTCTATTTGTCAACAAAAAAGGAAGCTACAACAAACGACCACAAACCCCACTCGGACTGGCTTTTTTCTTTTTTTTTTTGCCCTTTTTTGTGGCAATGAATACACAAGTAGCATTTTGGACAAAAGGGCATCAACCCATGTACTGTGATTAGATCTGATAGTATAGATCTGTGGATCAGTTTGATGTCAGTGCCGTATTTTCTTTTCATGTGTGTAACACCTTAGTGGTTTTATCAAGGGGCCATGCATTCTCAGTATACAGGTGCCTTGCTTTCTGGCATCATTTGAATGCAGTTCAGCTCGAAGATTCACCTGGGTGTCTTTTCATATAATTGATATGGAGACAGCCTGGATGAACTTGACAAACAGTCAATAAACTTTTGTTTTTTTTTCTCCTAAAACGGGCCTGTGTTAGGGGTGAACAGGGGCAAAAAGAAGGCATTAGCGGGGACCAGTAAGTGAAGGTATCATGGGTCAAGATTAGTTAAAAGAAATTGAGATTGCTCATATATAGCATTTTAAGGGACTGGTTTGTAATGTCAAAGGCAGAGCAGATAATCTCACACATGATGAGCCCGTTTAAGGAAAGGAATGTGCAAACATATTTAAATATTAATACAGTTCAAAAGTCAGGAGATAATGAGACTAATTGACAAAAGATGGGTGAGTCTTGGTGGAGTCCTCAAGTTTCATTTCTCTGGTTAACATGTTTATTGCTTTTCTCTCTCTCCCCGCCCCCCTCCCTGTTTTTTCACCTAGCAGCATATATAAATTCTTCATTTTGACTTGCGGCTGCTGTTCTGTAGACCTTATACTACCATTATCCCAATCTAAAAAAACAAAAAACAAAAAAAAAACAAACAAAAAAACCCCCCAGACTTCTTAAGTGGGACTTAGGTTTTCTTGTAAAGCCAAAATAAAAACATATTATGTTTCTCTGTTTGCTGTTGATATGTATGGAGTAGTCTCCCACATGTAAACCCCAAGTCCCCCCCCCCCCCCACTGAGAAGCAACCCCATCCACAGATGCCACTTTTCCCTTGCATCAAATATGATATTTTCATTTTATTTTACCCCTCAACAGAGGCCACCCCTCTCACAAGGCCAGATTTCTGGTGTACCTGGGGTGGCCTGATATGAGAGGGACCACTGTATTGTTTTTCTGGGTTTTTTTTTGTTTTTGTTTTTGTTTTTGTGTGTGTGTTTCAATGTAAAGGAGAACAAGTGGTTTCACTGAGCCTATGTGAAAAGCAGACTTATTTTTTGCTCAGATAAATGAACAACATGGACGATAAAGAAAGTAATGGATGGCAGTCAATTGTGCTGTCCAAACCCAGCAAAAATGTTTGAGAAAGTTTCTCACTTTTGATGTTGTTTCTGCAGAAAATAGGAAGTACAGGTTGATGCTAAAGTAGATGACATTTGAGCGGACAAATTTTTGGAAGATGAAATGTTTCTGGTGATAAATAGGGTAAAAGCTGATGACGACTGGGGCATCAGACCGTAAAGATTGCTGCAGCTTTGTTTGTAATATTTTGGTCTGCAAAATCTTCCTGGCTGTGCTGTTAACAAGATCTCCTTAACCCTTTCCCCCTCAAACCGGCCAAAACCGGCTGGTGGTCAAATGTCGTCTGCTTCAGTGTTTTCAACTAATTTCAACAGTTATGGAAAACAATTTGACTGAGAAATGTACATGAGACTTATCAAGATCACATGCCAAGGAAAGCTGTTGACTCAGTCTTAATTCAAGGGGGAAAGGGCTAATTTTGCTATTATTTTCATCAGAAATGTCTCCACAGCTCTGCTTCTATTTTTCCGAGGCAAGTCATAAAATCAAAACGCTCAGATGCCTGGAATTGTCCAGCATTGGTTCATGATAAATAATAAATGATGAATAAATCTCTCACAACACCAAAATATTTTATTTTGCAACATGTCAAAGATCACAAATTTTCTTTATGTAGGAGGTAAACGATAAAGATAGGAACTTTGGATGTCAATAGCATACAAAACACAAATGTAAACAAGAAATCTGTTAACTCATTCCATACCAGTCCCTGATTTTTCTGTATATTTACCTTGATTTAAGATGACAATTGCATATTTAGATTCGTCATGAAAACGCAAGGGCAGCTGCAGCATGACTTGCCAGGCAGTGCCAGAACCACTGACAAAGGCCTGTGATCATAGTATGGAATGAGTTAAGTGTAGAGCACTCTGCTGGTATCTCTGCCAACAGCACATTGTTTTCAGCCTACCAGGTTGCTCCTTGAACAACTGTACGCTGTGGCTCAGCCTTGAGCGGAGAGGTTGGAGGATGATAAAAACCTGTTATTATAGAACGGGGGGGGGGGGGGAGGGGTCTGTATCAACAGCCGATTTTTCGCGGTAGCAGTCGAGTGCGTGCGAATGGTCTCGAGCGCCTGTGCTCTGACTCCCGTCACTCAGCAACTCAGCTTGACCTGTATGTCAGTGCAGACTTATGACGTCAGCTGACATCCCCTGTCATTAAAGGGGATTTCCTCACACATGCTCAGTGACAATGTAAACAGAATTTGAAGCCAGTAACCGAAAAACGCGGTTCCAAGTAAAACAGAAGGTGGAAGTGCAACGTTAACAAGTTGAGTACAATTTATAATAAAGATGATAATGCCCATGCAGATTGATCAGTTTATAATATTAGGATCCATTATTTGTTGTTACCTTGCCGGGCATGTTTACGGCTACATCCACTGGTAATGGTCACATCATACTGGGCCGTCACCGTCACTACGATAAAGAGGAGATTGGCAAAGTGATTTAATGAGCCCATTCGCCGTACCCAATTAAGTTAATTTACTTTTGGACGTAGATATCAAATTGGAGTGGACAACATTTTCTGCCTTTTTTTGTGGCGGATGATCTGGTCAGATTGACATGAGGGTAGCTAAGCTGTGTCCGTACAGTGTGCGCACTGCACTTTTGGCGCAGATTTGACTGGTTATACTATAGAAAGTATCCACTGAGATAGGTCAGTTAGGGCAAAAACAGTTCGAGGAATATTATCTCTGAAACAATGGGTTAAATTTGTTTAAAATTTAAAAGATATAATTATCATACAGCAAGGACCTTGGGACTTTTAATCTTTATCTTAATATATCGATTATTCCGAAGTCGCAAACATGGTGCATGACATATCTCACTTGGTGAGTCTTAAGCCGAGTAAAAGCAAGCATCTCCGCAGTGACTGCTGGCGGCAGAGATGAAAAATATAGTTATTATTCACAGTGATTCTTGGTCACATTGCACTGATTCTGAAGGAGACGACATGATATTACTTAACTGTGTAAGTTGATATAAAAGTAACATCTGTGCAACTTTTCTCTGTATAGCAGTAAACTATTTCTTTTATGAGGATTATGTATCAGCCATCATTGATCTTATCATACAAGACCCTCTTAACTTTTGTCTTCCCTGTGCCTGAGCAATCTTTGAAACTTTTCCTGTTGTGATCAAAATTATAGATCTTGGCAGGTTTTTAATCTTTTCTTGCTCAAGCAGATATGAGCAAGCAAGTTTTCATCAGTGACATGCCTCAGATGTATATGTGAGGTACAGTCGTTGCTGTTTATTTGATCAGAAAGGTATTAGGTATTTTAATGTGGTAGCTTTTTCATAAATACCTTGGCAGGGTTCCTCAGGATCCGTTGCCTGGAGCAATTTAAGATATCCGCTCATGGTGTTGGCCAAAATAATTTCAGTGATTTGTTTCTGACATTTTGTAACAAAGCTTGTAGCAATTGCAGCTTCAAGTATTTGGTCAGAAAGAATTCTTGACAATTGCTCATGGTATATCACTAGAAAAGTATTAGCACTTTGCCCGCGGACTTAGTTTTGATCACCCGACAGATTATAGCAAGTCTGCCCATGATGTTTTGGCTATAAGACTCTTTAAAATTCACAGTACTGCAGAAAAAAAAAGTTACAGACTGGGTGGGCTTCTGATGTTTATAAACTGCATTGCATGCATGGGCAAAAATGTCTAGGGGGGAAAGAAGAATGGTTGCAGATCTGAGCTTTGGATGCATTAGTGCACTATTTACAGACTTGATCCAGCCATTGGACTAAGTCCAGTCAAGTTTCTCTCTTGTTTGCTGAAAAAAAAATGAGGCAGAGGGCTCTGTGGGAACAGAGGAAAAGACTTAGTGGTCTTTGCGACACTTGGTGACCAGCAGTGAAAGGTTACATGCTCCTGTCCATAAATGTATGGCTATAAGATGACAAAGTTTACCAGCTGTACGTGACAATATTACAAATGTAATAGTTTCAGGATCCTGTCCTGCCACATTAAGTTTCGATCCTGAAAAGGCGATGTACGGGGCTGAGTACACCTGCTTTTATGCAGCGTGCAGCTGATTACGGGACACTACAGAGAGTCTCTTGTTATACGGCTTTATACTTGAGTCATGCTATGCTTCAGCGCTGCCTATAGTTGTCGACCAACACTGGACAAATGAGTCTCTCTCTTTTTTTTTTTTTCCTCCTAGGCTCCTTACCTGTGTGTGTCGGGGCGTGACAGTATTTGATAGTATAAGCAAGGTACTTTTGATTGATCTCGGGGGCGCCGTTGGCTTATTTATGGGTCACCAATAGATGAGGCCTCCTGACCTATATAGCCTGGTCACTGTTTGTCACCTTTTTCCAGTGTTTCTCTCATTCAAATAGCTGTTTGACTGGACATAAAGAACACTGAATCGTACGAGCTCTTGTTAGTGCTCCTGTTTAAGTGCAAATGTGCTCTCAAGTCTACCCGAGTTGGATGACAAATTACACATAGCTCACACCTGTACGAGTTTACTAGAGGGACAAGTCCTCTAGGATTGGCACGCGGCTCAGACCAGGGAAATCTTGTGTGTTTTTGGAGTAGCCTGTGTATAGATCCACGCTCTTTTCGGTAAGTAAACCAAGGTTGTTTCCATATTGCTATCTAAATCCTAGCATATCCACCTGCGTACCTGTGTTGGTATCTCAAGTTTTGCCAGAGCAGAACAGAGATAGGGGGTTGTTATTTAGATGAGATTTGTTTTGGAGACACAAAGTCAGACTGTAGAAGCATGTGGTGCATCTATACGCAGCTTGACGTGTTAGCATGGCTTTTCCGTCCTCGCACGTGACGCGATCTCTCAATGAGAAATCACAGTGGGCTCATCTCCCTTAACAGACAATCACACACTGCCCTGTTCTTCTTTATCTTGTCAAATATTTTTCCTGCCTGAGCACAACTCATGAAAGCTAAATGTTCTTCGACAACGTCGGCAAGATACAGAAACTGACTAATGACCATACCACAGTTATCCCTTGAACACAAAAACTGTGCTGGCAAAACATATAGTTTCAGATTATTGACATGTGCTAGGAGTATGCGCCTGTATACATGCAACTGGGGCATGGTCCATAAATGTATCTTTGAGTTGTGTGTATATATAAACAAACCACATTGTCTGTGGATTGGATTTTATGACACTCGAGTTTTTGCTTTATTTGATGTCACAAGCACTACATGGCTACCTGGAGAGGGGGGAAGGGAAGGGGAATTTACTGAAAAACTAATTGCACCATTGCTTTATACGTGTATAATTATAATTACCAAGAAAGAAATACCAAGAACTATTTGTTATTTGTGAACATTCCACAGTTTCATTCATTAATCATATATATAAGTGTTTTTTAGAGGTGACATATGTGGGTGCATTAAAATATTACAACAAAAATAGGTGAACCAGATTCCCATATCAAACACACTAACTTTAACCCCACTTATGAAACTCATTTTTCTCGTCTGTCAGCTGTGAACAATTTCCACATGTACTTTTATAAACATTGATGACTTTTTTCTTTGGTTGGATCTGATATCAATATATTGCTGATATATCAATTTGCATCCAAGCCTGAACCAAGAGCCCGTCCACTGCCTATGTATGCCAGACGATGGAAATGTCATCAAGAAACAGGATAATGATATCATAGTCTCTGGAATGTAAGGGTTAAGATTTATCAGAGCCCTTGGCTTTTTATCTGTTAAGGCATAATGTTGAGGGGATGTGTTTATTTAGAACTTGATAAGGTTCGTGTGCCTGGCTGTCAGTGGTTGATGTGCATAAGTTTTGTGGCATCGACACCTTCACTGTAGCATTGTGGGCCCCTGGAACAGGGCAACTGGACTGGTATTGCCACATACCAATCCAGAGACAGTGAACTATCACTATAAGGACCACCAATGGGACTGACAAAACAGGTCTCCTTCAGTGCTAGCTCTGACTCAAGTCGAACTACGTAGAAGGAACTGCTCTGAATTATGATAAGGGTACTAGATTCATGTTCCTTGTAAAAAGACCTTTCATTCAAGTTCCAGCATACCTGTAGTTACATAGAATATAATAGTCCAGGTCAACAGCTTTCCTCAAAGCACGCTTTGGCCAAAGCACACCAAGGAAAGTTTTTGACTCAGTCAAAAATGTGACACTGAAAGAATTGATAAAGAAGAGGCGTTAATATGGATAGGAAAATATGAAATAAAAACAACCAGGATTCTTGAAAGATGGTTGTACTATATAAACGGTTTATTGTGGGCTGGTCTTAATAGAGAGGTTCTATAATTGACAACAGAGGAACCATTGGAAATTCTATTGCAGTTGATTACATATCTAGTAGGAGCTATTTGAGATTCTAGCATAGTTGATTACAGAGGAACTATGAGAGATTCTATAGTTGATTACAGAGGAACTATGGAGTCATTGCAAGGCACTTAATTTTCATAGTTTGTTCCTTATTCTCAAAGATGTAATGGATTTTCTGTAACATGTCCTTGCAATACTAAAAAAATTAAAACTGTGTTGTCAGAAACTGGGCTTTTGTTGTGTTCATTGCAGAACTAAGATGTTGATTCAAAGCAGGCTTTTAGCTGGAAATTTTCTTTTATCTGTCCAAATTATGAGAAGAACGGGAAATGGACAAGCACTGAAGGTGACAGTAGCCTGTTGGGAGTGTATGGAGTCATGCCCCCCCCCCAAAAAAGGAGAAAAAAAACAAAAGAAAATAGTGCACTCTGGTGCATTTTAGGGTCAAAAAATTGATACAAAAATCAAAGTAACTTTATGGTAATACTGTATTTCGAGAAAATTATGTGTGTGGTTAATTTCGCGCAAATTTCTTTTTCCCGTAAATTAGAAAATATTTGCACATTTTAATTTTGTGCATCATGGCATGTCTATATAAACCTTTCATTATGTCAATTAATTTTGGTGCATCTTACTTTTGCGCATCAAGTACTAGCGTGAAAAGCTCGAAATTAAGTCGAGCTACAGTATTTTGTTTATTTTTTAAAGCCGTTTGAATTGACCCACCAATAATTATTTAATGAAGAAAGCTGTTGACACAGGCTGTATACAAGGCAGACAAGGTTAAGTTCACCCAACATGCCTGAAGGAAAGGTCTTGTCTCAGTTTGAATTTAAGAGAAAAAGAGTTAAAATACAACATGGAATTTTTCATAATTAAGAAAAATTCCAAATAATCTTCCAAGTAGATACTATATATCATACAAAAATCTGTATCTGTTCACAATTGTCTGCTTATTTCTTAGGTGAGCTGTTGACTTCTGAACTGAAAGAACAGGTGACGTTCAGTTGGAAGTTTTCTGTATTTACAGCTCTAATTTAGTTAACCCTCAAAGTACTGATCACAGCTATAGTCGTTTTCGAATTACAGTTCATTTTGTAATGGTTAAAAGATTCAAATTCCTCATGAAGATACCTTCAAATACCAGCAAGTCTAGTATAAAGCAAAAAGTAGTCTTAGTCAACAGCTTTCCTCGGGACACTTTGTGCACATTGCACGCAAAGTGTCCCGAAAAAAGCTGTTGACTCGGTCTTTAATCAGTGCTTTAAGGTTTAATAAACTGTGGCTTATGTGTTAAAATTGAACACTCTTTGTTTCCTTTATCCCACTCTGACAATTTCTCTGGAAACAACAACATTAATACTTATTCACCTGACTATTGGGCCACCAATGACCTATTTATGTATACCCTTTCCCGCTAAAATCGCCCTGGCCCAAAAGCGCCCAGATGTAATTGTCATCTGCCTTAAGGTTTTTATTTAATTTTCTCGTCACTAGAAAACATTTTTGCTGAGATTTGTATGTAAGACCTTTCATGATGACGTACCCTAGGTCAATAGCTTTCCTTGGCATAGGTTTGGCTGCAATGCACCCAACCCACAGCATAGAAAGCTATTGACCCTGTCAAACTGTGACCAGGAATGAGTTAAAGTTGCCAGAAGTGACTGGTGGTCAAAATGTCATCTGCTTCGATGTTTTTGTCCAATTTCGACAGTAATGAAAAACAATTTGAATATTGTAGATGCATACAAAGAGAACATGCACGAGGTCAACAGCTTTCCTTGGCATGGGTTGGGCATTTAGTGCCAAGTAAAGCCACGAACACAGTCTTAAATTCAATCTTTAATTCAAGTTCAGGCAAAGGGGTTGAACAAAAGTACTAACCTGGGATTGAACCCTTCGCCGATTAATTTGCATTTCTATCAAGCTCATGTACCCCCTCAAGTTAAATTCTTGATGGTATCATTGAGGTTACATAGTCTCCCCATTGTGAGATATTGCTCATATTTTGCTCTTTACATGTTTACCTTTGGGAAAGTACATGATGGTAATCATTTTCTGGGATCATTCTGACAAACCAAAGTATACATTTCATCAAGGTGATTGTCGGTGCAAAACTGATTCGCTTTACGTTATTTTGGTGAAGGGAAAATTTACCATTGGGTTGTGCGAATGGAATGTTTTATTTTCTCTGTGAAAATGGCTTTTATTCATTACAATGGTTATGCTCAGCTACTATCATACAGGGTGAGTTGATGGAAAACCGTGGGTGTTGGTAATTGTCAGAATTATTCCAAAATGTCGAAAGACTCCTTGCTTCATGTTCAGTGGATGTCCAAGCCCGGAATATCATGTGGCAAGGACTTTTTAAACAGGTCATTTTATCCAACTTGACAGTTCGACAAGAGGAACAGATTTTGCTATGCTTGACAAAGGGATCTGCCTATACATATGGCTGCTTCCTTGTTGAGTGACAAGGGCCAAAGCAGTACCGCTGCCAATGTGAACATCCCCTATTCCTGTGATTTGTGAATCAGAAAACTTACAGCAAAGAAAGGTGCAGACATACCACAATTTTACCAAAAAAAAGAAAAGAAATTATTCTCCGTGACTAATGGTAAGGGCTCCACCACTTTGCTGAATGTGTTTCATAAAGAAAATAAAAAGGAGAACTACAGACCATTCAGAAGAATATCTGTTGACAGAAACTTGACGCCCACATTACAGACAGACAGAATTCTCTTTCTTTGACCGTGTAAGTATAGATCCAGTGGGAGTATGCGATAACAAAGTAAACATGGAAATAGTATTTCATGCCAAATGCCAAATACCCACACTTGTGTCCAACTCCATGAAATAACTACATTTATATTTGATGATATTTAAATGGTGTACTATATATATATGTATTTGTAAACAGGATATAAATCTTAGATGTATCTGTGATAATAAGCACAGAGAAAATTTCATGTAGCTTTGAGATTTTTGAATTTTCAAATCTGAACCAAAGGATATAATGTGAGGCAACTATCAGAGGGTCAGTATCTGATGTCCGTCATTGCCAGGTGGGAAAATGTATGAACACTACTGTCTTCTGATAACTGACTGCTCCCTTAATAAACTCTACCATCTCTAGCACAGTTACCATATTGGTGCATGCATTAACCAATCAGAGACCAGAATGTTTGTGTTAGACCCACCACTATTGGTGATCTGCTGGGCAAGACATAAGCCAGATTTCTGAAAATTAAAGGACCCAAATCCTCCGAAGAATCATGTTCTACTCTCAAAAAGTGTGCAGACAAATCTTTGAAGCATGAATTTCTACAGGAAATCTACCAAGAATGTGGTCAATATTTGCAGACACTGTGAAAGTAAAACTTGAATACACAACAGTCTAGATCAATGATCTTACTTTAGTGAAGCAAGTTAGCTGAAATACCATGAAGGGGAAAAAAATGTTGAAAGCAACATTGCTATAGACATCATATAATTGGTTTTAAAAATCCAAAGTCCTTCAAATACATTAAAAAAAAAAAAAAACATGAAAAATTATCATGCAGTTTAAGCTGATGGACAATTGTGGAAGGCAAAAAAAATTTGGTCTTCTACCTGAGGGTCAAGATGACATTTTGCAAGATATTTCTGATGGCATTTCTGGGTCATCATGTATGGTTTTGGAGGCCAGTTGAAGGAGGAGTCGAAACACTGCAGAGTTCTGACATGTTTGCACAGCAGTTCCTGCTCAGTTTGAGTTGGTCATCTGTTGGCGGTGTGTTAAACATGCCCTGCCACAGCTGACAGAGATCGAAAGTTGACCGACAATCTTAGGATCTTTAATATGGACAGTTAAACTTGTATTCTGAAGTTGAAACCAGTTCTGTGGCTGCAAGCAAATCACCGAGTACCTGAGAAGTCAGTCATTCATTTTTATCTTTCTCTTGCCCAAAGTTGTGAAAAATATCAAAAGTGATAGTACTACCAATGCTTTCCAGCTGAAAATCTCTGTGGCAAAATTTTCTTTACTTGTAGCATTTTTTCCACTTTTTCACATAAGAAACACTTGTTTTTTGAGAAAATTTGTAGCAGTTTTGAAGAGCACTGTAGTAAAATTTTGCTACAATGTTCCAGTTGGACAGCCCTGACTACCCACTATACCAAGTTATTGATAAACATTCATTAGTAACTTGGTATAGTGGGTGGTACTTCAGGGATGTCTGTATCATAAGTAAAACTTGTCTACTTTGAAGGGGGCATAAAATTCTAATTTACCGCAGCAAAGTCGGAGTACATGCACCAGGTGGGTAGTGTGTCTGTTATTTAATCATGGCCCCTTGGGCTACAAATGGGAGTTTCTGTAGCATTGTAAAATAGGTCAAATCCACACATGCAGGGTGACTTTCAATCACAGCTTTAAAGAACATGAGGATGAGGAGCTGAAAAGGCAGAAAATTATATATATCGAATCATTCGCCAATTTATGCCAGTGGGAACTCCACCAGTTTGGATTAACCACTGTAACTATTGACTTGTTTAATTATTAAGGAAGCCCTGCTTCGGAATTCTGATAAAATGCCCCAAAGGTCAATATTTGTGCTGTTAGCATAACTTTGTGATAATCTTGGAAGAAAATTCAACCGGAAATAAGAGATTGATAATGAGGACATTACTAGGAATATAACATTACCCAAGTAAATGTAATGACCTTTGAATGTTTTGAAAAGATGGAAAGAAACCTCAGACATTTGCATCCCTCAGTGGCATTGCCGAAATAGCAACCAGTAGCTGCATTGGGTCAGAACTATTTGTCTAACAGCTTGGTCAATATCACTCACTGGTTTTGTGATTTGCCAGGGATTACTGAAAGTGGCAGAAGTTACACATTGGCAGCTTTTTAGTGAATGACTCCACAGTGATTTTGCTAACCTTGGCTCTTGAAGGGTGGACCAGTAATTATGGGATATTACCCTAAGGACGTAACTTTCTCAAAGGTCACTGTGAGAGGTCTTTCAGATGATCTTGGTCCCATCATTGCTTGTAAATGGACAATACAGAATCTCCAAAACCCGAGCGATCTTTAGTTCTGCTCTGCAGGCCTTGTCGTGACTAGACGAAGGCCGATAATGTTGTCAAGTAGGTGGATTCTTACATAAGAGTTCAACAAAAGCGTCAATGGAGGGACCCAAAGAGGGGCGGGAGGGAAAGTCTCACTTGACCTCCAATGGAACAGAGTTGTCTGTCCGCTACCTACGCATATTAGGAGAATTGGTTCCACACTCATAAGAACTCAAATGCACGGCTGTTCATTTATGCAGGGATGCTCCTTTCAAAAAGTTGGGAACCAGCGGCCTTCATGTCCAAATATTTGCGGACTATAGAATTAACAGAGAATTATACTTGACCACATCTTTATCATCAAAAAGGGTTCAAATTGAAGACAAGTAAGATTGGATTACTTTCTGGGCCTTGTCACCAACTAAGTTTCTTGGCACAGTTACCAATTGCAATGTTTGATGTTTTGCAAACATTATACTGGGGGAATATACGTGTATGTTTCCCATGTGTGTACTGCCAGAATTGTTAGGGAGTCAGCAACCAGTGGGGTGGGTGGGGGTGGGGGGAGGATAGAAGGGGTTTGAGATTAAAAAATTGTTATGGGACCTTTTTAAAATTTTCCTACAATAATGAGAAACCATTTACTTCAAATGCAGCTAGTAAATCAAAACAAAAAGAAATCAGAGGCTGTCCTCTTTAACTCATTCCATACCATGGTCACGGGCCTTAGTCAGTGGTTCTGGCACTGCCTGGCAAGTCATGCTGCAGCTGCCGCAAGGGCAGCATGACTTGCCAGGCAGTGCCAGAACCACTGACTTAAGACAATAGGCATGTTGGTATTTGAACGAAAGTTCTTTTCATGCTGAATTTAAATATGCAATTGTCGTCTTAAATCTTGGTAAATATATGTAAATATCAAGTACTGGTATGGAATGAGTTAAAGAATTGACCTTTTATCATACTTTACTGTTTTTTTATGTCTTAAAGACCTCCTGTGCAACACACTTCATTTCAAAGAAGCTTGAGGATGGCCGCCTGCAGACAGGTTTTACTGTGCAGTTATCACGGGTTAGAGAAACGAGCTACTTTTGTGTACTTTCCCCATCACCTTTATCAGCCTGGTAAGATGATGAAAAAATTGACAGACTGTGTGGGTGTGTTCACTGTGATAGGTATGTCCTGCAATTTTTAATTAAAATGTTTTTGTGACAAGAAATAACAAAATTCAAGATCAAAGATGGCGAAGGTGATATATGAAAATATAGACACTTCTCAGTGGTTCGCTGGTGAAAATATGCCATGTAGACAGATTAATCGAGATGAACTGTGTGGATTATCATACAGTTCGCGAATTGGAGCTTGAGAGCACAGAGTGCAAATCCCATACAATATGTGATGCCACATGACATTCCCTTGAAGTGAAACGGGGACTGCACTTGTATATTATGTTGATTAGAATTGAGTTGTAGGTATGTTTGGCAGTTGGCCATGTGGAATTTTCAGTAACTGTTGAGTGTACTATCCTGCTGATGGTTCGTTTGGTTTGCAAATGGTTTAGTCTTGAGTAATATTATCCATGTGTTCTTGTAAGTTAGGGCAGAATTATAGTGTAATATTTAAGCATAGACCTCGATATATTGACCCCGCCCCTTCGGGGGCGGGGTCAATATATCGAGGTCTATGATTTAAGTGGTATCAGCAGTGGCTTGGGAAAGTCTCCCCCCTTCCCCCCAAATTATGTTCCCATTTGTTTTTGGTTTTTTTAAACAAATTTTGTCTTTATTTTTTTCTTCTATTAATTGATGTATGTCTGTCCTACATTTCAGGTTGGCAATACAAAATGACTCAGAATGCATCATTTCAAACCTGAAATTTTCAAAGATTTCTGGGGCAGGGCCAGCCAACCTCTTACAAATTCTCTCAATGAAACAGTCAATATTTTACCCAGTGCCCCCCCCCCCTCCCTTTCCTGGACCTACCCCTGGCTAGTGCCTGTGTAACTATCAACATCATTCCACAATAAAACCCTGGGAACTTTTGTTCAATAGTCCTATTGTTCCCCGGCCAGATCAGCACGTTTTTATTTTATAGGTTTTGTTTTATTTTATTATTTTTTTTTTTAATTATATATTTTTTTTTGACTGAATTGACATGAAGGCAGACAAACTTCAATAATATCAGCCTTATATGAATATTTTAAACCTGCAATCCTCATCTGAATTATGCTGTTGTGAAAAATAGCCGCAGCATTGCATGGTAATGTTCCCTGCATTGATGGTGTGGCTTAATGTGTTTTGTCTCCTCGATTGTAATTTTCTGCTCAATGATTTATTAACTCATTACATCACAGGTGGGAAAGCAATACCAAAACAAAGGTAGATCCCTTTTGAATCAGACCACCAGAAGGACTGACCCCGGTTTTGATGTATCCCTTGGGATTTCTCTGGTTTAATGTTTTCCAATCTATTGCAAAGTGTTCTCTGTATTAACCCTTTCACGTGCAAAAAGCACAAATGCGCCTGGATATAAATTGTCCTCTGCATCAATATTTTCACTTAAATTTCCTGTCAATAAAAAACATATAAGTGCCAACTTTTGGTGTGAGCCATAACTATGGCATGCCCTGGGCTTATGGCTTTGCCTGGGGCTAGTTGGGCACATTGTGCCCAACCAGCCCCAAGGAAAGCTGTTGACGCTGTCCTATTCCAACCAGGAAGGGGTTAAACCAGCCATTCATTGCAACTGAAATATATAAATAGTAACTCTTAACCCCTTAAATTGTCCAACCCTGCCTTGTGGTCAAATGTCTGCTTCAGTGTTTTCGACTAATTTCAGCAGTAGTGAAAAACAATTTGAATGAGAATTGTTGATGATGTCAGTCAGTTGAGTTAAACTAGCCCCAGGTCAACAGCTTTCCCTGGCATGAGTGCCAACCCATGCCAAGGAAAATTGTTGGGCCAGTTGTTAGCTGAGTCTTAATTCATGGGGAGAAGGTTAAAAGACCATTTTCAGATCTTTCTGTAGGTATGACTACTGAGACCAGATTCACATTTCTGTTCATTTCAGTGTACAGCAATGTAGGGGGTGGCCAAAAATGTCTATGGTTGACTCCCAAGAAAAACAGAACTATTTAAGTTTGAGCCAAAATTAATCTTGGACAGAGATCACACATAAAATAATAATATTCCTAGCTCTAAAACCAGGTCTTTTAGTGCATTGATCTTGTAGACCTGGAAAAGCAATGCTTTCCTGGACCCTTCTTGCCTCCAAAGCAGACCCAAGCTGCATAGGCCCTTACATGTATTTTGTCTGCGCCACTGTAACACAGAACTTGGTCTGCTTTGCAGGCAAGGCCCTTCCAGTGAGCAGGAATATGGATTGGCTCATGAGCATTAATTGTGGAATAAAAACGTTGTTTCTGTTCTTAGGAAACGGGAAATTTTGAAGTTTTGGTGACGGGTACCCCTGCATTCTCACAGATCTGTGGGATACTTAAATTTGCTGAGGTCACACCCTTGTGTTGTCAAGGGAACCATAACTTGATGGTCTCCCAGGAATCATATTCAGCTTGAAGGCCCTAATATAGGGTGGTGAGCTTGTTGGCCAATTGTTCTTTAATGAAATATGTTTAAACTAAACTTGATATTATGCAAGTTTGAGAGTGACAAAATTTCCTTTCACAAAACTGTCAGAATTTGCACATACTGCTCTGGTAGAAATATCACCAGACTGGGCTTGTGCCAGGGATTTTATTTCATTTGCCAACTCAGCTAAAATCACTTAAATCTTTTGGCCAAACTTTAGTTTTGTTAGCCAAAATCAGCTCACATCTTCAAACATCTTGCATCTAATAGGCGGCAGTTTGATGATAAAATATATATGTGGATATACATATACTTATGCTGGCTCTTTAACAAAAGGTATTTTTATGGTTTTAGTAAAGCAGACAACACAACTTTTGTTATTTTTTTTTTTCTGGAATCAACGTTTCTATGCAAAAATTTACTCCTTATAGCATGAAAATAACTGAACACTTCGAAGACTTTACACTCTATCACACCCATAGATAGACTACGAATATATACTGGGACTGCTGGTACCATTAGCCAGTTAGCCAAATGCTAATGCTTCTCACTTTGGCTAAAAAAGTAAGTAAATGGCCAAAATGCTTTTAGGTGAATTTTAAAAGAGGTGTGACAGAATATATGTTAATTTTGCATATAATTTCCATCTTTGCTACACATTTTACAAGTCTACATTGGTTGGTCCTGTATATACCATTCTTCAATGCCGCCAGGGTCCCCTCAGAGAGGCTACCAAGCCGAAACTAGTTGGGGGGTGGAGGCTAGATGAACTCTGTGTGTTCTCTTTCTTTGAGTCTGGATGCTGATCAGTTGTGTTTATAATTTTTTCAAGTGCATACTATTTTTAAGAACATTTTTGTCTCAGCTCACACAGTCTATTCAGTTGACTCTGTCTTTTGTACTGGGAAATGCACCAGTATAGCCACCAGCTTGGTTTCCATTTCCATTTCGTGATTATGATATAACACATTTAAATTAAGCAACTTTTATCATGGTATGCACCCAAAGAGTTAAGTGTATCTACAGCTAACAGTAGCATCATCGAACAAGTAGCTGCTCTCCATAAATAATATTATGCACTGCGCAGTCAGGCAGATTACTCAATCGAGCAGACAACAAAGGTCGCCATGACGATAATCATCAAATATTGGGATTTTATCTATCAGAATAATCTGTAACATAAAATCAAGGTGATTAATTATCAATTATAGATCATTTTATGATATGGTAGCCCGTGCAGATACGGCTAATGTTTGAAGGGTGGGACTTTTGGGACCTTATTGTCGTACAATCAAAAGCCACTATAGGTTGACGTTATTTGTCGTTTTGTAAAATTTCATTTCTATCCCTCATTTCATGTTCATGGTACAAAATTGTGGTGACAAGAACTGAAAAAAAAATGTGGTGCAGGTTGATGTCACCATATTTATTTTAAAGGTAATTTAAAGCAGGAGGTGAGACCTACATTAACCCCTGTTACCTGCAAGAGGTTTGACCCTTTCCTGGCCAGAATAAGACTGTCAACAGCTCTCCTTAATGTGAGTCGGGCACAATGCTTCAACCTGCACCAAGGAAATACTGTTGACCCGGTGCATATGCTACCATAATAAGTATTATCTACAATTCTCACATAATATAGTTTCTGTTTTTAGGAGAAATTTAGGTTTTGAAAAAGAAAATCTAACAAACAAACAAAAAAACAAATAACAATTTACACCTGAGTCCTTTCAGGTTGCTTTAGCTGGAAAGGATTAATTCAAATTTTATTGAATGGGTAAATTTGAAGCGTCTTTTAACTACAAATTGTAAAACTCAATAAATGCTGAAACTCAAATTACTTAACAAAGATACTGTGAAATAAGTTTTATTTCTCATGAATTTTCCACAGACTATCTGGCCAGTGGCGGGATTTTATATTATTTTATTACCCCTAAAGCATGAAAAAAGATGTTACTGTTTTAACAAATTGTAAGTATACAGAATATCTGGTTTGACTTGACGCAATAAGATTTAAAGTGCAGTCAAAAATGTTGGGGCAGGCAGTGACGGGCAACTGAAAATGTGTTTGATAGGGCCTTATCAGGAGAGATGTCAGTCTGACACATTCAAACAACAAAAAGTCAAACCAAATCTGCAGACAGGAAGCCAATGATGCAGAGTTATTGGAGGGTTATGAAAGCTTTTGAGATAAGTTTAAGTCTTTGCATGTGATGTACAGTTGTGATAACAATTGTAAACAGTTTAATGTTTGAAAACCTTCAAACATGTTCACCCTTTTCCGACTAGAATGAAACAGGGTGAACATGAGGCCATGGTGCAGGTTTGGTGCTCATGGACCAAGTACATGAGGACATGGTGCAAGTTTGGTGCTCATGGACCAAGTACATGAGGCCATGGTGCAGGTTTGGTGCTCATGGACCAAGTACATGAGGCCATGGTGCAAGTTTGGTGCTCATGGACCAAGTACATGAGGCCATGGTGCAGGTTTGGTGCTCATGGACCAAGCACATGAGGCCATGGTGCAGGTTTGGTGCTCATGGACCAAGCACATGAGGCCATGGTGCAGGTTTGGTGCTCATGGACCAAGCACATGAGGCCATGGTGCAGGTTTGGTGCTCAGGGACCAAGCACATGAGGCCATGGTGCAGGTTTGGTGCCCAGTGATCAAGCACCAGAGGCCATGGTGCAGGTTTGGTGCCCAGTGATCAAGCACCAGAGGCCATGGTGGAGTTTTGCTGCTCAGGGATCAAGCACAAGGCCATGGTGCAAGCTTGGTGCTCAGGGACCAAGCCTACACCGAGATTTTTTTTGTACTAGGGGCATGCTATAAGCTTGAGGATGATAGGGCTTATCACCAATTCTCATTGAAAATGTTGAATATTTATGAGGCATTTAGGTTTGCCTGCTGTACAGACCAGGTTGTGGGTTTTCTCCACTCCACTTGGTCTATTCTTTGACTGCACGATACCTGTTTCCGGGCTCAAGAAATGATTCAAATTCCCATTGGTCAACTTTGGCTTCTATGGTAACAGATTACAGGGCACGCATGCTGTCATTGGCCAAGATGAGAATGATCAAATACCTGATTTGTCCATCAGTCAATGAGAAGGATTTATTAGTCTTACTATAATATATAGTTCTATTGTCCAGGGCCAGACCCAGTGCAGTGGAGAAAATACAGAATTAATTTGCTCAGGAGGTAACATTTAGGTGAAAATGTAGCAGAAAACAAAAGTTGAAACCATTGGCAGTGCCTTTTGCTACTTTGAACAGCCGAGAGTTAATGAATATCCACGCAGGTAGTGCAGTACAATTCATTTGTGGTAATCAATTGAAAATACCGCAGACTCTCATCCATTCATAACCAAGAGCCTCACAGAGTCATAATACATAACGTTACATGTCATTGACTGTTCTTATGGTCCTGTATGTTATGACTAAAGTTTATGGTCAGGTGGCACTGACAACTAATTACCTGCTGGACAAAAGGTTAATAGCTTATGTGATTGTGTGGTATTAACCTTCAGCAGACTGCATTCGTGTGAGTCCAGAAAACTTTTGAGGTTATGTTGTACAGTGCATTAATGGCCGGTCACTGAACAGAGAAATATCTTCAATGGATTGGTAACATTGACCTCCATCTCATTGCTAGGCCAGAGAGTCAGCAACTTTGATGGGTATGTGGTATTAACCTTTTGCCTGCTCAAAAATAGTCAGTAACTTTTATTGTGATGGTATTACCCCATGGCTGACTGGATGGAGGGTCAATAACTTTCATGGTACTATGTTATTGACCCCTAACTCTGTATGCGATTGGGTTAAACTAATTAGCTGCTAGATGGCACCCTGTCACACAGGATAATATTTAAGCCAATGATCTTTTGCTTTGGAGATCTTGGCTGTGATTGGTCAGATATAGAAAATTGTAGGTTTAATCATCCAAGAGATCTTGGCTGGGATTGGTCAGATATCAACTTGTTGCAAATGTGCTCTTTCTATGGCCATATTATAGTATCTAGTTATAAATATCACAACATCAAAGTTCAAACTTATTCTGCCAAGTACTTATATGTATGTATGCAAAATAGCCATCAGAGACCAATTCTGAGTTAGATAGAGCATCTGTCAGCAAATAATGTATGCACTATAAATTCAGAATAAGGTTTTGTCTGGGCGAGGCCAGGAGCAAACCCGTTCTTAAAATATATTCCGACCGGTTTCGCTACACCGTAGCTCATCAGGGAATGAGAGTAACGGCCATTGGGGCTGGTTTATATAGTGAGGGGAAACACGGTTTACGTTACCAACGTAAACTTGCTTAAATACACGTCAAAGACCTGTGACGTGTATTGAAACGTATGATGACGGGTTTGATTTATTCGTCATAGATACGTTCCTCATAAAACAGCACTAAGAAAAGTACATTAACCCTGCCCCTATTGGGGTCCGGTATGTACCAAGATGACCTCTGGTCTATAATTCGATTTAATAGGCTTGGTATCAATTCTGATAGCCATTTCCTTAATACTTCACGGCACGTTACCTTGTGGAAACAATTTTCACACAAGTGGAAATGTTGATGGGTAGGGAGCTCGGAAATGTAAAATTTTAGTATATCACTTTGCAAGTGAGCTCATCTACCCATAACGTTGAGGCCTAGTGGTTCGGTGGTACATAACTGGTGAATCCAATAGTTTTCTCTTTTGAGTCTCAACTCTCTGGTTTTGTTGAGACCGGGAGGCATGCGTATGTGTTCCAAGATCTGTATTTTGAGATCTGGGCTGTCATGACCTGGGCGAGCAAAATGTCTGCCCAGTGGTTGTGTGGGGTCTTTCTTATTTATGTAATAGAAATGCTCGCGCTATCCATAAGAGAACGACCCGTTTGACCTACATACTGTTTCCTGCATACCTGGCAGGTGAGGAGGTAAATCAGATTATTATGTCTGCATGTGCCTCCTTTCGGAGTTGAATAAACTATAAATTCGTCTTATTTTGCTGTTTATCTTTATTTTTGCTTTTTTCATTGATGACACAAAAGCATGAATATTTAAAGCCACCATATAACATGATAGAATAGTATTTTATTATAGTTTTCATGGGAATTCTGCCCAAAACAATGAGATGAAAACTTTGTTAATATGTTTGAAATGTGAAGACCCTGAAAATGTACACACATGAAGGTAAGAACATTTACAGTATGTCATTCATGTGGAAAGAAATCAGTGGTATGAATGTGTGGTTCATACATGAATTGTGAGTCAGGTATGGAGATGATAACCTACAGGTGTCACAACTGAGAAATATCACAAACTGGGAACATTTTCTGATTTTTGATATAAAAGCAAAAGATAGATAAATAGACAGACAGCGATTTAAATTGATGCCTCTTACAGGTTCTCTTTTGTCATTGTTCGCATATTTCAATATTTTATCAATGTGGATGAGGAATAAAGTAAAAAAAAAAAAAAAACCCACAAACTTTTTGACTCAATGCATCGACCTAGAGTGAAGTGTGGTAAGTCCTGGAAATGAACTCTTCAGTGGTCATTAACCCCTGCAAGGTCACAAAAAGAGTATCTTAACAACTGCCTTCATTAGATTGTGTACTAGATATCCACAGCATGACAAGAAAATGCTGTTTCTTTATGCAGGAATATTTTCATGAAAGTAATTATTCAAACCTTTCTGTTGCAGATTATGACCTCCAAAAAGTGTTTATGTGCAAAAAGTTGCATTAATAAGAGAAAAAAAAAAGAGACAGAGAAAAAAAAACTGACATTACATTTGAGACTCCCCCCAAAATGGGCTTATTTAAGATTTTTTAGATGCAAGACATTAACTCATTTCAGGCCTTGGTCACAGTTTTTGCATTGCGCTACAAGTCATGCCACAGCTGCTACTAGATAAGCTGTATAGCAGTTGCCAGGGTGTGCAAAACCCAAAGACTTTTAATCCTTTGCCCTTTAAACTGGCTTAAACCGGCTGGTGGTCAAATGTCGTCTGCAGTGTTTTCAACTAATTTCAGTAGTGATGAAAGACAATTTGACCAAGAATTATATGTGATACCTATCAAGATCACATGCCCCTGGTCAACAGCTTTCCTTGGCATGGGTTTGGCACTTAGTGCTCAACCCATGCCAAGGAAAGCTATTGACTTAGGGTTAATTGAAGGGGGAAAGCGTAAGGAGGCTTTTGCTGGTACTTGAGTGAAAGCCCCCAATATGAGGAATGCAAAGATACACACATCAATTTAGTCCCAGCCAAACATTAGGGGGTACAGAAAGTTACAAGCTGGGAATAATTTAAGCTGTGAACAGGTGAATCTGTATTCTCTGGGGTTGTGAGACAAACTGAGACTTCACTGTCTTGATGCCGGTGAAGATCTTCTGCCCGGTTGCATCTTTGAGACCCAACAGATGGCATCGCGGGTCATCAATCATTCTAAACCATATAATTATGAGCATCCTTGCCAATGCTTTCTGGCTTCTGTGCTGGTTTTGTCTTATTGCGTTGCTACAATTCACTATTAACCATAGCATTTGTGAAATACCAGTCCAAGCTTATAACATAGGCACACTTTGATTCAGGTGTTAGGGTGCTATTAGAAATAGTTTACATGTTCACAGGAGGAGATCTCATCTCGGGGCAGCACAAACTTCCTGCTGGCACTTAAATACAGGTAGAGAAATTTTTCTTGGCTCATTCATATGTACGGCCATTGCCGTTATCAGAAGATGTCAACATAACAGGTAAACTCCACGCCTCATGATCGTATACTGTCACCCCGAGTGACTGGACCGGTGCACATGATTTCTTTTATTTAACAAGCAGCGCTACATCTCTACCCTCTTGGTTACATGTTGGTATTGCATTGGATGACATCCCACCTGTGTATGGTAGTAGTCCTTGCTGTCGGTCGCCTTCGTGAAAAGTAGACGTGCAAAAAAAAACAGTGACACATTATCAGATCTGACGATGTTTTTGCCAGGACATGTTGGCCCTGAATCGCTTGCCATCGATTCCTGAGGAAGACGAGGTAGGAATAATTAGTTTCACGTGACAGTGTTAATCTGAATGAGGTATTTTTGCTTCTGTGAAAGATGACACGATTCTGTGTTTATACACACAGAAACCCGCTGTTTTGCCTGTGTCTGTCAGAGCGGTCACCACTGAGTGAATATCGTCAGTGTGACTGGTAGTAACATATGGTAGTGTTCATGTGCATTTAACGTTTATTACCCCGGCAGAAGCATTGGAGAAGAAAATTGGTCAACAATTTTAGAATGAATTCAGAAGAAGATAGCTGTACATTATTTGTATTTGTTAATTTAACAGCATCATAATCAAGCACGAATAACTTTTAGGTGAAAAAGTTAACATTGTGATCATAACAGATTGAAAAATTTGTTATAAAAAGAGAAGATGGTAGAATTTGTAATTTTGAGGTGTCGTTTTCATGAAATTTGCATCAAAGCATTTTTTTTTTCAAATTGTGGGGTGACAATACCACACAGGCACATGGTAGGTTCCAGAAACTTCTTTCGCTGAAATCAGGTTACAATTTACCGATCATGTGGAGGGGAATATAAATGACACTCAACTACTATGTATTTCTGTCTCCAATATTATGTGAAAACTGGATTTCTTAGGATAAACCAAAATTTTACAGATGTTACGAGGAATTTGTGTCTTCTCCAAATTTGTAAAGAGTGCATGTCAATTCTTCGGTCGATGGTGTCATTCAGCATTTTTGCAGGCACGAAAAAGTATGCACAGGGGGTGAGCACACAAGATATGTGTACTGTTTCCCTATGAATATAAAAATGTTAATCAGTATTTTGGTCAAAATCAACATTTCAGTGGCACTAAATTTGCAGCAGGGACTTATGGTGCTAATTTAATGGATTTTTTTTAGCAAAACGAAAGAAACTTCTGAGGTTAGAATAGAGCAAGCATATGTTCTAATAGGGAAAACATCAATATTTTTAGTAACAATTAGTTATTCGCGTGGCTTTGGATGCAGACCTGGGAACTGACCAGCTTTGTCTCGCGTGTCATAGCCATGGGACCAGATGCACGTGGGTCTTTGGAATTGAAGATCACCTTTTAAATGTTGAATATGAAACCTACATCTGTGTAGGCCAGGTTTCTGGTGTTGTATTGTTGCAGTGTTTTCTAATGAAAGGTGTGTCACATGAAACTTATGGCCACAGCTGCCAGAGTGACCGAAGGAACAATCGCCCCGTCATCAGGTGTCCTGTTCAGACTTTTAGATCATAAGGCCTCGCCAGTACTTCCCACAGTCGCCACAGGTGAGGGTTTTGTTGTTCGAGGTCAGAGGTCAAACTTTCCTTGCAGGAACACATCCTGGGGGCTTATTGTTAAATCTACACATCAAGGACCCATTAACACGTCCATTTATTAAACCTCTGATTTGCATGACTTCAAGGATTCCTTCCTGATCGTTTTAGTTTCTGAAAAGCAATTTGCTGGAGATGTGTTGGTCATCCGTTGTTGTCTGTTAAATCCTTTATGACAAAAATTTGCTTTGAAGGCATCACATTATCATGTATTAAGTGCATGTAAACAGTGATGCAGAAAATCGAAACAGTCTTGTGAACGTAAATAAAAACAACAATGATTTATATTTGTATATCTGTGACATGAATGTGCTGATAAGCATATCCTGTGAACTCTGAACTATTTGTCAACACCCACAGCGATCCCAAAGAGATTTTTTGGTTGTAAGTATCCAAATACCAGCATGAAAAAAACAACTCCCAGCACCCGTGGCCTGCAGTTGCCTGAGCTGCAGACCTTGATCACACATGCAAAGATGCTTGAATGACATCAGTTCCTTTTACAATGCACATGTATTAACACAGATGGTGAAAGCAGGGATATGGAAAGGGTCTCTTCACACAACTCTGGTGAAAGTAAGGTGTGCTTTTCAGGCAAGTGTTAGCCAGATACAATAGGGTCTGATAAAATAATTTTGTCAAAGGGGACACTGCTAAACCTTGCTTGTAATATGATTCACTCAACTGTTGGTAAAGGATATGTAGTAATTGAAATAATTTTTGTTTTGAAAATTGGTTTTCTTCATCTGTTAAGCAGGCAAAGAAAAAAATTAAAAAAGAGACAAAAGTTTGAACTTATATTCTTTATGAGCTATTGTGATGATACGGTGGCTTGTATTTCTGTGGACAAGACTACTTTGCAGTTAATTTTTTTCACATGATGGTCAATTTAATGCATTTAGGTAAGCTTACTTGGAGGAGCTCCTTTCGAAACAGAAAGAGTTAAAACTAATTAAGTCAATAAGCTTGCCCCGTAGGGCATGGGTCACTGTCGCAGGTTAATATCGGTATCAGACGGCTCATTGTACACAAAACTCCAGCTTTCCTGGTGAAGCACCCAGCACAAAGGAGCATTATTTTTTTGACACGAGGGAGGGGCCGAGAGAGAACGAGTTTTACTATATCCAATATGGTCACAGTTATCAGGAACTGTCAGGACCAAACTTTGGCTGTACAAGTTTAGGAGACGGGGGTGTGGGGGGGGGGGGGAGTGGGGGTGGATGGAGAGGATTACCAGGTAATTTTGTTTACTATGTATATAACTTTAAAAGAGCCTTCACAAGCTTGCTAATCTAAAAATTCTTTTATTTGGGAAGCAAAGAGTCAATTGTGTAATATTATAATTTTGATTTAATGTGTGCCATACAGTGGTATTATATTCCATGCAGGATATCTTACAGACAATTTGGGGACCCAAAGGGTCACTGACTTAGCGTTTACAGAGATGATTGAAAGGGACCCATGTTTACCTGACCATAGCTAAACACAGCAGAGGCAGTTTAAGTACACAAAGAGTTAATCCCTTAATAAAGTCAATAACAGCAGATAACCAGACTTGTCTTCTTCCAACAAAGTCCTGTAAATGTGAGGACATTCAGGGTTTAAGCCTTTAAGTCTTTGATGAACAATTTGGACAAAGTTGATATGCTCTGAATTGACTTAACGACACGAAGATTTGTAATTTTTGTGAACCAAGCTTTCATTCCAGTACCAATTTGTCTACACTTACAGAGACCTTAAGAACGGTCCAGGTCAACAGCTTTCCTCAGTATGCTTTGGCCACCATGGGCCCTTAGTGTGGCCAGAAAGTGTGTGGTCAAAACTTGGAACTGAAAAGAGTTAAACAAGAAAAACTGCTTCCAGGCTTAACTCTTTGACACTTCCACTCTGTCAATTGGTTTAATCAAGTAAAATGAATTCCCAGGTGCACTATGGGCACATTGCATGCAGAGGAAAGTTGTTGCCTGGATCAAAACATGTGACACTCACAGGGTTTAATACTGTAAATGGCTTTAATTTCGCTGTACTCTTATTTTCGCTTTATTTGCTGATGGCACAAAACCATGAAAATACAGGCACAGTGAAATAGTATTTTAACATTGCTTGAATAGGAATTATATCCAAAGCAGTGACATGAAAAATACAGTGAAATGTCAAAAATACAAAAACTGTGAAAATTTATACGTATGAAAATAAAGCAATTTACAGTAGTTATATCTGCAGACCATTGAACTTGACTTGGATCCAGCAAAAGTCCATTAATTCAGAGAAAAGGTCAACATAATACCATGTCTACGCTCAGATAGAAAAGGTTAACATTTCTACCTTCATTTAAATATTGCTGTGTCTTCACTTGGGCAGATGGGGTTAACTTGTCCTCCTTGTTATACATTACCATGTGTCCACTTGGGCACAAAGGGTTAACTATCCCTCCTTGTTATACATTACCATGTGTCCACTTGGGCACAAAGGGTTAACTATCCCTCCTTGTTATACATTACCATGTGTCCACTTGGGCACAAAGGGTTAACTTTTCCTCATTGTTATATATTACCATATCTCCACTCAGACACAAAGGGTTAACTTGTCTTCCTGGTTATATATATCACTGTTTTAACTCAGATTGGACAGGTTAACTTTTCCCCGGCTTCCTTGTTGTATAAGTCCAGTCAGCTATTGGCACTATCTTGTACTTTTTTTTTTTTTGGTCCCAAAAACTAAATTTAACAACACACTTTATAAGTGCATTTTTAGTGAGCACAATCCGATTCTGTCAAACCTTCAAATTTGGGATAAACTTTATGGAGCAGAACATTAAACAGCAAACAGGTCAACCACTTACAGCCATCAAAAATCTCACTTGGGGGGAGAGAAAGAGTTAACTAATCTCCATATCTCCACCCAGTGGCTGGCTTTGGCGTTCAATGAACAAAGGCCTTACAATAATAGGTGATGCTCAGCTCTGCATGGCCTAAATGACCCCCTGTGGGCTCAGAAAGCATGACCAGCAGGACTCCTAATTAGGTTAATCAGTGTACAAACAATGCCAGTCTGCCTTTCAGGGCAGCTTACAGCATCAACCATAGGTGAAGTGGAATGCTGGAAATGTTCCCCTGATTACGCCATACCTTCCTCTTGTTAGGGACTTCTTGAAGTATACAAGAGCTAAACGTGTTTTTCCTGGATACGAACAAGCTATTGGGAATACTGGTGAATCAGATAAAGTGAATACTCAGCGTAAATATTGCCAGTTTTGTAGAGATGGTTCGTGGATGATGGGTTTATTGTACAGCAATTCTGAAAACCCCTCTGGTGAGTTGTTTTGATTTGAGCTCATGTATGTATAATGTATGGCCCTATTATTGGGTCTGTTGGATATATGTGTTAATCAGCAACCTGCTTGAGGTACAGCTGCCAAACTTGATTGGTAGTACTTGTGGCAGCCATGACTTTGGCTTGTGGTTTTGTCACTTTGTGAAAGTGACAGCCAGAACTTTCTTGTCCATTTTCCACAAAATGCAAAGAAGCACCCCTGGCATCAAAACTGTCATGAAGGATCCTCTTGGTTCATACAATGTTTATTGTCATTGTGTGTATTTGATTTGTAAGGGGAGAACGCCGCTGTTTTGTTGTCCAGTAAGGCCACACTATCTTAATATGTGCTAGCATCCAGCCAGAGACAGTCATTAAGTTAGAAGCCTGTCCACCAAGGCACGTTGGTGCTGATCCATCAGCTGTTTGTTCAGCTTGAAGTCAGTACCTACCCCTGGACCATCAGGAGAGTGGAGAAGCATGTAGATTGGCTTGCTCAGAAGGCAAATAGATAGGATAACCAATGAGGCATGTAAACAGATAACAAACCTTGGGTGCAGCCAATAGGACGTATTCATATTATGTGGGACCCTGTGCTGCCACCTGGGCTACAGCTTGGAACTTGACAGTAAGGAGGGCAGATTCATGTATCAAGCAGGGTCAAAAGAGTTTCTGCGATAAAAGTAACAACTCAAGAAATCAAAAAGGTTAACAAAAGTCATGATTCACAAAGCTTTAAAATATACAAGATGCTCAACATACATGTATTTACAGACGGTCATTTGTTCAGTTGAAAACATGTTATTTCTAGATGGTTTAACAACATAACTGGTACAAGTGCCCTCCTGATGGACAAGGTACATGCATTATAGTTCTGTTGCCTAGCAAGTACGGGAACCATAGCAGGTCTCCAGTTAATCTAGTTGAGAAGGAATATCTTTTATTAAGCATGTATGCCAAGAGTCATTTCAAGTCAGTGGTGTCATCTACTGGTCCTAGTATAGGTTTTGAAGAATAAACGGTCTGTAGTGTGTGGTGCCATCTGGTGGCTGTAGCATATTTTGATGCACAGAGATTTATTTTCAAAGTGTGCATAGAAAGAAACTGAAACATAAAAAACTTAAAGGTCTGCACAGCAGGCAAAGGTTTTTCCAACCATAATATCCCTATTAAGCACCCAGCATGCAGAGATAAGGTCTGCCAAGCAGGCAAGGGTTTTGCTTAGCACAAAATTTGTATTGAGCTCCCAGGACACACAGGAAATTTTAAAAGTGTGAGATTTGAGTTCACACTGACATGTATGTTTTGAATATTATAACACTATTTTTGCATAATTTACAGTAAGATGTAGAGTAATTTGTTGCTGAAGTACTTTCAGAGTTTTGAAAAGGGAGAAGCTATTTAGGAACCAGAAAGAAGAGATGGTAAAGATTTGCTGCAATCTTCAACCTTTATGCTTGCCTACAAAGCAGACTCATGCTGCGTACTTTGTCTACTCCGCAAATATAACACAGAACTTGATCTGCTTTGCAGGCAACCTCTATGCCTGCTTAACAACTGTCTGCATGGGAGGGGCAAAACCAGTAACACTTACTTATGAGTGGTCTGTTCCTCAGTCATCAACAACGTCTGGGGTCCAAGATAACATGTATAGCGATTAAGCTACACGTACATTCTGATTTTAGTTTTCTTCTCCAAAGGGTTGCCTCCTAAGCATCCCCCAGACTTGCTATTGCTTTCTTTTGTGGGCGCTCGTCGAGCGCCCACAAAAGATGGCAATAGCAAGTCTGGGGGATGCTTAGGAGGCAACCAAAGGGGAGAGAGAGAGAAAATTAATGTCAACTGGGTTTGGAATTGCAAATACATGTCAATCAGTTGTCATTTTCTCAGTTTCATGAAACTTAACTCATTCCATACTATGGTCACAGGCCTTGGTCAGTGGTTCTGGCACTGCCTGGCAAGTCATGCTGCAGCTGCCACAAGGGCAGTTGCAGCATGACTTGCCAGGCAGTGCCAGAACCACTGACTTAAGACTATATGCATGTTGGTACTTGAACGAAATCTCTTTTCATGAAGAATTTAAGTATGCAATTGTCATCTTAAATCTAGATAAATATACGGAAAAATCAGGGACTGGTATGGAATGAGTTAAAACAACAAAATACATACTAACTGATAGTGTTCATCATTTTGGGAACAAGACAACAATACATAAGTAGGCTGCATCAGAAACAGACTGAAGTGATTTCCCACTTATAAGCCACCTCAAGCACTCTGAAAAGGTGGTCTTACACGAGAGAGAGGGTCTTTGTTGACGTGTAGGCTATAATGAAATGCCATACATAAGGGAGGGAGGGACTGTACCCATAAATAAAGACAAAATGTCAAATAGCTTCTGTCAGAAGGCCTTCAGGCCATGTTCATTTAAATGCAAAGATTGACAAATTTTGTTTTCAGAAGGGGCCCTTTAGCTAGTGACAGTTACTTTGTGTCTGTGTTTGTTTTATCAAAGTGCCTATAACAATAGAGAGGTGTGAAAATTCATGTTTTGCTGCAGGCTTAGAGATGTCAAATATTGATAGTGTCTTGGAGGTGTCACATAAATTTTATTCACATGTGTAACTGGCCCTGATTTCCCCATACTGTAAATGCACTTACTTTCACGGGTATAAATTTTCACGGTTTTTTGCATTTTAAGATTTTAACTGCAGTCTTACTTTTACTATCTTGGACACTGATCCTATAATACGCACATTAAAATGCTGTTTAATCATGTTTTTATTTTCACAACTTTTTAACCATCAATAAACTTTGCAAAAATAAAAATACAGTAAAATTAATTGAATTTACAGTGTATCAATGTGGATTTAAAAGGAAGACAGCATATAGATTCAATATAAGCAGAAGTTTCGTTTAACCCTTCCCCATTGAATTAAGACTTGGTCAACAGCTTTCTGTGGTACGGGTTAATGGACAATACACATTCCATGCCATGGAAAGCTATTTACTGGTGTACATTGTCCAGACAAGTCTCCCAACTCCCATTCAAATAGTCTTTCATTGCCATTGAAGTTAGTGCAAAACATTGAAGCCAACAGTAATTTTCAGCCAGCCAGTTTTGACCTGTTTAAAGGGGGAAAGGGTAAAATACCAACATGTCTACCAGAGAGAGATCTAGACCTTCAAAATTTGTAGCCACATCGGGAAATAGAACAGTAAACACTGCAAAATTTTACCCGACTCTTGTATAATTTATGTTAAAATAAAAAGGCCATTTGCACATTTCTTTAGCCAAATGAATTAAACATCAGTATTTGGCTAATGGCACCAGCAGTCCCTGGCCTGTTCAAAAAAAAAAAAAAAAAAAAAATCCGCCCCCCCAAGAGTTGATTATTCATGCATATAATGCCTGCAGAATCTGCAACAAGTTTCATTTCATTTTATTCATACAAGGTTTGAAAGGTCTCAAATTTACCAAAAAGGAGGTGAAAGAGATAATTTGAATTTTACATTTATTTGTAATCCACAGCAGAGCCAAGGCATCGATCAAATGAAATTTTGTCATCATACTTTCTTGGAAATAAAATCGGGAGATCTGCTACATTGGTAGTCTCAAGTTGAAGCATCTGTGCTTTCCATTGATTTTCACGGGTCGGGTAGCCACGGTGACCTATTCGTTGCATTTTAACTAATGCATGATGAAACAGAGCATTTACCAAAGAAAATTTGATAAGGACACCACAGTCATCACAAATGGGGTCTAACATTAGTTCTTTATCCAAGACTCAAAATATCACTGGCAGACAAATACTGTCCCCTAAAAAATTAAAAAAAAAAAAAAGAATTCCTTTTCCTTTTTCAGAAACAAATATAAAAAAAATATTGACCCAACTGGAAAGAACTTGGTCAAAACTGGTACAGATGTACAAATTTTGTCATTATTATAGGCATGTGATAAATCAAATTTCCTCAAGGGAATACTTCCATTGATGCAAATTGATCAAAGGCAAGGTCATCAGTATAATGGAAGCATTTAATATGGACTAACAGGGTGTAGATTATCAGAGGATCCCGGTTTGTCATAATGCACCGGTCAGCCTGTAATGGGCTGCAGGGGAAGAAGGCTCCGGTAAAGTCACTTTAATTTCGCTGTATTTTCACTTATTTCGCTAATCCCGCAAAACCACGGTGACATCTGTGGCATTTTAATGCAGGTTCAGTTGAAACTACACGTATGTGCAAACTAGTGAAATTAAACCTTCAGTCAAACAACGTTATTGCCAAAAATTTATATGCATTAAAATAAATATGTGTACAGTATTGGTGTCTATTGTAATATTCTGGCATTGATACAGATAACTCTCTATGGGACAGAAATGCAGAATTTACAAGGTGACCAGATCATGCAATTGGATAACAGTTCACATAGGTCTGTCAAGCAGGTGACACTGACAAATATTTTAACTGTGTTGATGGAGATTTCCTTCAAAAATTCCATTCATTTATAGGATTAATCAATGTATGATATGATATACAGGATGGGTAACCTGGTCCAGAGCTCTTTAAAGGAAAATACCTATAGCCATGCAATTTATAATTGTGACACAATATAGTCTAACCGAACCCTATCTTTGCAAAAACATGTCATTAAAAAAAGAAAAAAATGTCTCGGTCAAATACAGAAGCAGGTTAGATCCAACAGATCAACAACAACAGAAAAATTGTACGCAAGTCAAAGAGTTAACAAAAATCGCTCATGCCCAATCTGGGCGTGCAGAGTATAATAAAAGGGATGAATAGCGGGGACGTATTGTGAGGTTTTGTAGTGTGAGATTTGCCAGTTGTTCGCACTGAGCTTTGCATTACAAGATTACATAATGTGTGGCCCAGCGGCAGATTGGATAACAGAATAAGGGATATTCCTGGTCACACAAATGATGTACATTTTGTATGGCCGTGTTTACTTTCTCTCTGGATTGTGGCTGTTCGTGGTGGAGACCTGATGTAATTGGAGCGAAATACCAAAGTCAGCCAAAGGGGGAGATGAATTGTCATACAAAAGACTGTTACCATGGTAACCATGGAAGTTGACCAGGAAACTGTTTTGTGTGTAAGTCATCTCTGTCATAGCTTGAGTTATTATTATGTTACTTGCAAGATTTCTTGACCCCAGTGAAAAAAAGGACAAACGTAGAACTAAGGTGTCAGGTACATATTGGTTAACCCTCTGTGACCAAATGCAGATGTATTGGCATGCAATTTTTCCCCATTAAAAGTCACCAGCAAGCATGCTGTGCAGGGGGGGGGGGAGGGGATCCTCTGTTTCCTTGTGTTGCATAATATAGGAAATGAAATGCAGTTACAGTGTACAGTGAAACCTGCTTTGAGAGGCCACCCTTAGGGCAGGCCAAAAAGTGGTCATATAAGATAGGTGGTTTCTCATTGGAGGTGCAATAACATGGGAAAGATGATAAAAGGGATTTTGGAAATATGGTCTTAAAAGCCAGGCAGTCTTTCATAAAAGTGGTCTCTCAAAACAGGTTCCACTGCAACAGGTTTCCGTGGGGCATTATGGGACCGAGAGTGTCCCACAGAAAGCTCCCTGCTCCATCAGGCCTGAGAGTGTCCCATGGAAAGCTCCTTGCTCCATCAGGCCTGACAGTGTCCCACGGAAAGCTCCTTGCTCCATCAGGCCTGACAGTGTCCCACGGAAAGCTCCTTGCTCCATCAGGCCTGACAGTGTCCCATGGAAAGCTCCTTGCTCCATCAGGCCTGACAGTGTCCCATAGAAAGCTCCTTGCTCCATCAGGCCTGACAGTGTCCCACAGAAAGCTCCTTGCTCCATCAGGCCTGACAGTGTCCCATAGAAAGCTCCTTGCTCCATCAGGCCTGACAGTGTCCCATAGAAAGCTCCTTGCTCCATCAGGCCTGACAGTGTCCCACGGAAAGCTCCTCTCTATGTCAGGTCTGAGAGTGTTAAATTGCAAAATATGTTGGAGAACTTTCATGGATTCAGGATTGGTTTTGTGAGCCATGCAGGATGATCTCAGCGATTTATTAGACTGATCCTCAGACTGGTAAATCACCCAAGGGTAGGGCCAGAGGCATGTACGTGAAAGAGGCAGTAAACAGCACCAAAAAAGGTAGGTGACCTCATCAGAGCAGTCTCTCGGAGGAGAAAAAAACAATACAGTGAAACAGCATTATAATGAAACACACATATCTGACCGATTCACTCAATGACACAAATTTTGAGGGACTTCAAGTCAATTTCCAGTGCTGTGTGACACATTTATCTGACATGTTGGGGTACTAGACACATTGTACAGGGGACAGATGATGTCATTATAACCAGGTTTTATTGAATGTGTCCATTTTGTACGCAAGTTTCTCGCATGTTTTTGGCAATATTTGCTGCTGTGTTTAAATTGTAAGTCTTTCCCAGAATTTCAACAAATGCAAGGTCCGAAATTATGATTGAATCGTGAGGAGAAGCCATGGTCAGTGAAGTATGCATTGAATTAATAAACACATGTAAATAAGTAAGTAAGTGAATGTATGAAAACAAGTTAACAAAAAAGCTATGCAAGACTGATTGGTGAAAAATGCTGCTTGAAGGTCTGTGTATTGTGTTAAATGTGCACATGTATAACTGTCAACCCTGGTGTTCAGTCGCGTCAAACTAACTTATAAATGGCCCGTTAATCCAGTGGAATCATGGCGTAAGAGTTGATAATGCTTCTTTGCTAACCATTCTGGTGCTTAGCTGGGAGGAAGGATGCAGACATGAAGACGTTTGTAGGTCTCTTAAGAGGCCTTCTTCAGTTAGAATGTACAGCAGAAGCCCTGAATTTTAGGAATCATGAAAACAAAATTGTGTCATTTAATTATTGGGGTTCGTGAACAGCCTCCCATAAAACAGCCGATATCTTTGCAGACATCTCCATATGGGCGTTAGGTAATCATGGTAATAGGAGATTAACCGTTGCCTTCAGAACACAGTCAAATCCTTTTTGTGTAGATCGTGTGGTCACCTCAAGTAGTAGAAAAATTTGGCCGAAATTCCTTATGGTACATTAGGGCCCTTCTGAAGTTTTCAGATGCATGTGAAACAAAAGTTTTGCTGAGACTTTTGATTGCCAAATACTGAGAAGAAAGATATTCTGAAGTCCACAAATTCCAACTCAGGTATTAGAAAGGTTAATAGTATTTACACATAAGCCTCTGTGGTATTTCTTAATTCGTTACTTAGACAGTTTTGACTCCTTTGTGACTGGAAAAGTGTACAAATGTTTGGAACCGTCCTCATAAGAGGTTTCTCCCCAGGTCACTGATATTTGCAGATATCCCGAAGTGGTTATAAAATTTGTGAATGAGCTCTTGTATTTTCCTTTTTGTCTGATAAATTTTTCAGGATAAGTTTTACAGTACACAGGTTCATTAAGTAGTTGAGTGCTGGCTTAGTTTGTCGGCAGGGATCTACCTGAAGAAAATCATTTAAACTCAGAGAGATGCAGGTCATTCTTGTTTGTGCATAAATGTACTACTATCTGCCTGAAAGATCTTCTTCTTTTTTTTAACCCTTTCCCCCTTGAATTAAGACTGACTCAACAGCTTTCTATGGCATGGGTTTGGCACCTAGTGCCTAACCCATGCCAAGGAAAGCTGTTGACTGGAGGCATGTGATCTTGATTGGTCTCATCTACAGTTCTCAGTCAAATTGTTTTTTATTGCTGTTGAAAGAGGTTCAAAACACTTAAGCAGACGACATTTGACCACCAGCGGGTTTTGGTTGGTTTAAGGGGGAAGGGTTAAGACTATAGCCATTTCAAAGTGGCATATACGGTGCAAAAATATCAAAGGTCAAGGTTTTGCGGTGATTAGTCCTTATGTGTACAAGATTTTATCTTATTTGGCTGTATTTAGTGATACAAATCTCTTTGTTGCAGATATCTCATATCTGGTTGAAAGATACTCACATCATTTTGTTTTCATCCTATAGATGTGGTGAATTGTAACCACAAAAAAGACCAAATTGAAAATTCAGGCTGAGGTCCATGTTATTCTTTGTATGAAGAAAATACCAGCCACAGCAGAGACAGATATGGATTTGATGAAAATTGTATTTATTCAAAATTTCTTTCGATGCTAATAAAGTGTGCTTTTTTTGTAGCAAGAAGCATGTCCATATACATGTATGTACAACAGGCACTGCTGGAAAGTATGAGGTCTCAAGTAATATGGTTATGAAGTGGACATAGTTTGCCTTTGAAGATTATCTTTGCAATAATTGTATAGTCTCTGTTCTGTAGCTACACAAACAGGCCATTTTATGATACCATCAATATTACAGGGTCTCTGTGATAAAATGATCATAGAAATATTTTATTACTCAGAGATTGCGTGATATACAGTGAAACCTTTTGTGAAAGGCCATCTGTAGGAGTGAAAGAATTGTGGTCTCTCGACACTTTCAGGGCCACATTTTGAACTGAGTAAACAACTTTCCTCGGCACACTTTGAGGGCAATGCACTGAGGAAAGCTGTCGACCTGGACTGTAATATTCTGTGTAACAACAGGCATGCTGGTACTTAAATGAAAGGTCTTTTTTAAAGGAATCTTGCACTCTAAATATCATTCGAAGCAGTTTGTTGTGGGTAGTTAGACTTAAGTGGCAGTTGGCACTGAAAGAGATCAAAGTGGGGATCTTTCATCGAAAGTTACAAACCACAGGAGAAGTACCAAGCAAAGGTGGTCTTTCGAGACAGGTGGTCTGGTCTCTCTCATGAGCGGTCTCTCAAAAGAGCGATCACTCTAATTTTTATTGGCATATATCACTGATACGATCAGCTTCCAGGGACAACATAACACACACATCCTTATTATGTTGCAAAATCCTACTCCGGATTTAATTGCAGACGGACAATGCACTTCCATCAGTGCATCATGTAACTGCATCAGTACCAAGTGTTGAGTTACAGTGGTCCCCAGCTGTCTCGTATGGCCCTTCTCACTAGAGGCAGCCCCTCTTAAAACTTAAAAGACGACCATTCCTATGCGGAAAGTGTGTTTCCATTATATTGACTGCCTGTAGAGAAGTCACCCTTCTTATGAGGCCACTTTTGTCTTGCCTTCACACGGCCGGAATTTCACAAAATTTTGCGAGAATCTATTTTTGTCAATTAGTTTTCTTTTTAAAGAAAGACAAGTTTAGGAGAATCTTTACGAGAATGGATTCTCGGATTCTCACCGAAATTCTGGCTCAGCTTCAGGGTAGCCTTTAAGAAGAAATCACTGTGGTCAATTACCTTCCTTTGTGGGCCTAAAGTATACTGAGGAAAGCTGTTGACTTGGGCCATTTTTTTGTTCTCTATGACTGCATGCATGTAGGTGCTTGAATAAAAAAGGTTGGTTTACCGGGAATATGAAGCTGCTATTGTTATGTTAATTTGGAGCACATCGACTTTTGTCAAAATTGACAATAAAAGTGTTAACTGAAGAGTGTCACATTAACTAATGAAATTGAAGTGAATTAGTATATGCATGATCAACTTTGATTGTGAGTCTATTGCAATACGGTTGACCCTCTGTGAGTCTGTGGCAATACAGTTAACCCTTTGTTAGCCTTTAATAATAGGGTTAACCTCTGAGTCTGTAGCAATACAATTAACCCTCTGAGTTTGTAGCAATATGGTTAACCCTCTGTGAGTCTATAGCAACAGTTAACCCTCTGTGAGTCTGTAGCAATATGATTAACCCTCTGTGAGTCTGTAGCAATATAGTTAACCCTCTCTGTGTTGGCAGCAATATAGTTGACCATCTGTGAGTCTGTTGCAATACAGTTAAGGACTCTAAATACATGCAACTGTTGTTTTTTTTTTTTAGGAAAACCAACTTTAGAGCTTGATAAAGTACTACTTACTAATGCAATACAGCTAAAGTATATATTTTTGGGTTAGTATAATCATAGACTATAGATAAGATCAATCATTGTCCTTATACCTAATTGTTAAATAAACACAGTGATAATGGTCAGGTTTTATGCTGTTTTCGTCTATTTCTTATCTGAAACAAATGATAAAACTGTAAAAATGGTTTCGTTTGATTCTTAACAATATAATGCCTAAAAGGTTGTGACATTTTTTGGATATCTTGTTTAGTTTAGGAAGTATAACTTTGTAAAGTTGAAAAAAATCCGACTTTCTCATGTTTTTCTGTGACAAGGTAGATTTTTCAACTTTGCAGAGTGAGATATTTCATAAACTAAACAACATATCCAAAACATATGGCAAACTTTGGTGGATAAATATTGTTAGGAACAAAACCAAACCATTTTTACAGTTATGCCATTTGTCTTGGAAGAGAAATAAACACAAACAGCATAAAACCCGGCCATTTCATTATCACTGTATTTGTTTAACTATTAGGCCAGGACAAGTGTTGATCTTTGCATCAATGTGCAGTTCATGACCACACCAACCCAAAAATGTATGCTTCACCTGCCATTGCATCAATAAGTGGAGGGCTGTGCAGTTGGTTTTGTTAAAAAATGGTCTCGTGTATTTAGAGACCTTAACCCTCTGTGAGTCTCTAGCAATACAGTTAACCCTGTGTAGACCTGGTCAACAGGTTTCCTACATGTGTTTTTGGCATAATTAATGAGTTCAGCAAGTGCAGAGAAAAGCTGTTGACCAATGACATGACATTGTCCGTGACAAAAGAGACTAAGAAAAGAAAAAAGAGAAAGAAAGAAAGGAAAGAAAGGAAGAAAGAAAGAAAAAGAGAGAAAGAAAAAATGAAAGAAAGAAGAGAGAGAAAGAGAGAGAAAGAAAGAAAGAAAGAAAGAAAGAAAGAAAGAAAGAAAGAAAGAAAGAAAGAAAGAAAGAAAGAAAGAAAGAAAGAAAGAAAGATGTTAACTCTGTTCCGCTGCTTTATTTTGATTAAGCCCTTAGATACCATTTTGCAGTCAATTCGTGGTCATAATAAACCTACTCCAGAATTGAAGGGGTTTACTTTTGGTTATTAACTCTTTGGTTAATAGGAGATGTCACAATTACCAATTATCTGTGTATTCAGCTGAATGTACAATCCAATACATAGAATTCTTCAGGGCTAGAGATGTGTATTCCCAGTGGATTGGGTGTTAAATCTACCTCAAATTAAAAGGACTACTTTGAAAGCTGCAAGAAAAAAATTATGTGAACACTTCAGCTATGTACATAATTTTACCACACAAATTTTGCTGTCTCTGCAGCAAGTGGTTTTAAAGTTATTAAGCTGTAAATTACAATGAAAAGTAATGGGAATACACAACTCTAGCCCTGAATGACTGAAATGCCCTCTAGAGGAGAGCAGTAGAAGCTTTTGTTCGTGCTCTCCCCTATTGACTCATTCAGGTCCAGTACCTCTTCCATGTTTACTTTTACTACTGCCTCATTTTGGTCTAGTAACTCATTTTCCAGATTGTTGAAGGCTTTAATTTCACATCCCACAATGGAGATTGAAAGAATTTTTAAAGAACAACCGTAAGATCAGGGAAAACATCACCATGCCAACTACATGTATGTATATTTGGGTGCAAGGATAAATGTTTGTCCTTTGGTAATTATTAAATTAATAAAGTGACAGTGAAAGGGTCAGGTTTTGTGCTATTTTTGGTTATTTCTTCACCAAAAGGAGAAGCAAAAATGTGAAAACGGTTTCATCGCATTCCCAACAATATTATCTCAAAGAGTCGAATATTTCTTTGGATCTCCTGGTTAGTTGATGAAATATAAATTTGTAAAGTTGAAAAAGATTTTCACATCTAATCCTTTAATAAAGGCCAATTTTCAACTTTAAAGCAGGGTCATTCATAAACTAAACAAAGTATCCAAAGATTATGGGAAACTTTTGATATTAATGATATTGTTAGGAATGAAATGAAGTCATTTTCAAGATTTTGCTACTTATTGTGGCAAAGAAATAACCAAAAATAGCACAAAACACAATTCTTTCACTCTCACAGTGTTTGTTTAACAATTAAATCAAGAACAAATTTTCACATTTACATTATTCAGCAGTTTAAGTCTATACTAAACCAAATGTATTTTCTTTAGCTACCCTTACATTAAAAAAGTACATTGGAGAGCTCCAAAGTTAGTTTTTGTTAAAAACAGTCACTTGTAAATAGAGTCCTTAGGGACCCCTAAAACACCAAAACAAAATCCCACTTTAAATGATCATAGCTCAAAATGTATTTGTGTTAGGATAACAAATCATATACAGTGGTCCCTGGCTTGAGAGACCGCCCCTAGGGCAGGTGAAAATGTGGTCTTTCAAAACAGGTGGTCTTTCAATAGAGGTATAATAACATGGAAAAGATAGCACAGTCTTCTGAGAGAATGGTCTTAAAAAGATATGCGGTCTCTCATTGGAGGGGTCTCTCAAGACAGGTTCCACTGTATGTGTAATCGTCATATTCCAATGAACCTATATATCCGGTGTTTAGGTCTTTGTGATGTGATGTTAATTGTTGAATTAACAATCAAAAGTTGACCACAAACCATCCACACCATGATAAATGTCAATAGAAGTCACTAATTGTTTGTGATAAAATCATAATTACACTTGCTTCATAATCCTGGCATATTGGCAACAAAAACTGAGCCTGCAGTTTTCTATGTTTGGCTTAGTTTTTTTTTTTTTTGTTACCCATCCTGAAAGTTTGAAATTTCAGTTTTCCCTTTGATTTTGAGGATGTTAATTTTCTTCATTTCATGGAAAAGGAACGAAGCAAAATTTGGAAAAATGCTGAAACAGATTTGCAGTTCCGACAATACAGAGTCAAAGGCCGTTTACCAGATTAAATTTGGCCAAGCTGTTTTCTTGAAATAACCATTCCTGGGTGGTGCTCTCACCCTATTATTCTTTCTGAGAAAATGAGCTTTGTAGGCTTCTGATGTTGATCATTTGAGTCTGACACAATACTGTTTGGTCTGGTTGAGCCAATATTTTACAAAACAGAGTCAACACCGTCCGTTAACATTTGGTGAGGTTGTCGATCGATTGTTAGCCAATCACATGAATAAAAAAGCCTTTGAAGTACGGAAAATAGTCTTCAGCAGTCTGTCAAACAGCGACAGGGACAATCTGGTTTCAAAGCATGACATCATGGAGGTGGGCCTTTGGGCCCCATGACCTTAAGCCTGGCAATGGAAGTTGACAGTTAACTTGGTTTGCAAACAGATCAAAGATGGCTCACTATTGTCAGTTTTGTTACTGTCCTGTCCTGATGTTGATGATTTTTTCTTCAACAGTTTTGGCATTGCGAATGGCTTGTAGATTTTGCGCAGATCGACCTCTTTGGTTGAAATTTCTTTCCAAGGTGGCTCCTTAAAACAATGCTTAGGTTTGGATAAAAAATCCCACCAATCTAGGTGTTATTCCAGGCAATGTCAATAAATATCCAACCAGTTTCACATCTTCTATGAGAACTGAAGATTTCATTGTTTTTAAAATTTCAAGCATTTAAGAAATTAGTTTTGAAATTTCGAGCATTTAAGAAATTAGTTTTGATGGTCCTGGCCATGTGTGAAAAACATGATTCTGATATTTTAAACCGTCCATTTTATCAAAGTTGCAACAGAACATGTTTTGCCATATTTGATTCACAGTTGTGCCTGTAAAAAGGGTACTTCCTTGTTTAATGGTATTGGCCAAAGCAGCAGCGCAGCTAATTTGAATGTCCCCTATTGCAGCCAAGATTCACTCTGGGCAAACAGACCCATTCTACATTCATGTCCTGACAAATTTGGTGTACGGTGTCAATACTTATCAAATGCAAGAAACATACAGTGATACAATAAATAGTTTTCTGCACTAATGCTGAGCTACACGAAAAGAATCTTTCACGGACTTGCCGAAGGTTATAATATCTTTAGGTGTTCTGTAAAACCTTCCTGTAGAGTATCAAAGTTTGTACACCTCAAGATTAAACAAAAACGCCAAGCGAAAGTGACAACTATGCCTGGGAAAATGTCAATGAGCCTTGGGCATAGTTTCATTGTGTTTAACAGTTCCCATCCAAATATCAAACGAAAACCTATAGACTGCATGTGACCGCAAAAAGATCTAAGCAGACCACAATATGACCAGTTTAAAGTAGATTATTCTTTGGTATATATACCTCGGATCACCGATGTGTGAAGAGTGTATAGTTATCAAACAGGACATAACCAGTGGCTGATTTTTTCTCTCCAAATGTATGGGTTACCCAACTTTGTCCAATTGACACTTGACCCAAAAGATCTGTGTGTGTATATTGGCAATACAGGTGAAGAAAGTAATTATCAAAATATCTGAAGTGCAAATTACAGCGATAAGTTTTTGACACAGGTATAAAGGGGGCAGTTGGGAGAGAGAAGATAATTGGTGTCATGATAATATTGCATAAGCATTTTCACACATTTCACTGACACTGAGAGGTCTCCCCTTTTGGACAGAATTCAAATTAAACTTGCATCAAAATATTCTTTCTTTCTTTTGAGTGGCTTTAATCTATCAAAAAGAGCAAGTTACAGAAATTGAACTTACAAAAGTTAGTTTTATATGTACGAGTATTGCAGAAAGTTGCATAATTTTTCCAGGATGGCTGCAGCATACAAGTGTCTAAGCTGTAATGTTTGCAGCAGTAGTCCAGCATTATGTTGTGTTTTCATACTGTAAATGTACTTCCTTGCACAGTTTTTGCATCACAGGCATTTAACTGAAATTTTGATTTCACTATTTTAGACAGAATTCTTAACAAATCTATGTTATAATGCCGTTTCATTGTGTTTTTATTAACATTATTTTGTACCAGCAGTGAAATAATTGAAAATAAAAATAACAGCAACATTTGATTAATTTACTGTAGTAGTCATAATTGAGAAGGGCATACTGAATGAAACTGTTACAAGTACTGCATTTATAATCGTTTATATTCCCGGACACAAAAATTTCCCAAATACACTCCAAATCAGAATTTGAGGAGTTTTATTTTCCCAATTTTATGCAGGCTTTCATTCCACATTCAATCTGCTACACTTTTCCTGAGTTTAATATTCTCTGAACTGGGTTTCCTCAGGAAAATTCGGGAATATTTATCCCTCATGAAAATTTATGATTATGCAGTATTATCACAGCAAAACATGGCCACCTAAGATTGAATAAATACAGCAGAACTGAATTGCATGAATTTTAATGTGTTTATATGATATGATATTGTTTTTGTTGTGGTGGGTGGCTTAAGTATTGCCTGATCAACTGTCTTTATGTGACCCAAACTTTTTTTGGGTGCGCGTGGGGGGGGGGGGGGGGGGACTTAAAAATATGAAAGAAATGTTCCTTAAAACAACCAGTTTTTGAAGGAAAACTGATTTAGAATAGTTATGAAATATTAAAAGTGTTCAGCACATTAGGATATGCAATACCGTTTAACCCCTAATAAAAAAAAGTTTGTGCAGGTGTTTATTTCTTCTATTATAAGCACCTGTATTGTACATCTGGGTTTGTGAAACCGGCCTTGGTAGTCAAAGCTTATGCTTTTATAACAGTATATACTGCTTATGTACATAACATAATCGTGTTTTTATCCCATCAATGGCGAGCTTCCAGCAGCTTAAACTCAGGTACTCTACACCTGGGCTGTCCAGGTGTATTGAGGGGAGTCAAGGGGAAGGATTCAGTGAGTGAGTGAGTGAGAGGCAGAGACTTTCTCTCCCTCCCCCCCCCCCAAGTGGAAGCTGATTTCCGTATTTCACCCTTGAAATGCAAGATTATCTTTTTGCTTGTATGAATAAAATATAAACGTATAGCAGTTAATAGAAAGGTACACTACTTCTTAGGATAATACATCAGTGTAATGATAGTACAATGTTTCCTATGATCTTATGATTATCATGAAGTACAACACCTTAGTGTAATGATACTACAGTATTTCCTATGATCTTATGATTATCATGAAGCGTGATACCTCAGTATAATGATGGTAGAATGTTTCTTATGATCTTATGATTATCATGAAGTGTGATACCTCAGTATAATGATGGTAGAATGTTTCTTATGATCTTATGATTATCATGAAGTGTGATACCTCAGTATAATGATGGTAGAATGTTTCTTATGATCTCATGATTATCATGAAGTGTGATACCTCAGCATAATGATGGTAGAATGTTTCTTATGATCTTATGATTATCATGAAGTGTGATACCTCAGTATAATGATGGTAGAATGTTTCTTATGATCTTAAGATTATCATGAAGTATGATACCTTAGTGTAATGATAGTACAGTATTTCCTATGATCTTATGATTATCATGAAGCATGATACCTCAGTATCATGATAGTAGAATGTTTCTTATGATCTTAAGATTATCATGCGGCATGTTACTTCATTACTTCTTATGATTATTGTGATATATGATACCTCAGTGTAACCGTAGTACAATATTTCTTATGATCTTATAATTATCATGAGGGATGGTACCTAAGTGTAACAATATTTCTTATGATCTTATAATTATCATGAGGGATGGTACCTAAGTGTAACAATATTTCTTATGATCTTATAATTATCATGAGGGATGGTACCTAAGTGTAACAATATTTCTTATTATCTTATAATTATCATGAGGCATGGTACATCAGTGTAACAATATTTCTTATGATCTTGAAATAATTATGAGGGATGGTACCTCAGTGTAACAATATTTCTTATGATCTTGAAATAATTATGAGGGATGGTACCTCAGTGTAACAATATTTCTTATGATCTTGAAATAATTATGAGGGATGGTACCTCAGTGTAACAATATTTCTTATGATCTTGAAATAATTATGAGGGATGGTACCTCAGTGTAACAATATTTCTTATGATCTTATGATTATCATGAGATATGATACCTCACTGTAACCATGGTACAATATTTTTTATGTTCTTATGATTATCATGTGGCATGGTACCTCAGTGTGGTGATTTATAGGGAGATTATTGTCTTACATGTATGAATGACCTGAGAGAAGATACATAAACAATTTTATGTTCACAAAACTTATTTTCATAAAAAAGGTTTACTCCCACAGCTAGCCATGGCATGAGATTTAAGGAAATGCAAATTCAGATCTCCTGAGTAGGACATGCTTTGAAAGTTAAATAAAAAAGGAGGGGGGAGCTTCTGAAAAGTCCTACATGACAGAATCCCCCGCTCACCCCCTCTAGGTTGCGGCTTTATACTTGCAGAGTTGATGTTCGAAGAGTTCATTCATGTGTAATGGATACTATTAAATGGCCCACTCACCTGACACAATAGATTCAACAGGTTCTACGAGTTGTTGGTAAAAACAAATACATGTTTAAGAGCAAATGCATACACCTGTTTGGAATTCCATCAATGGGTGTGGAATGTGTGTATTTCATCAAGTCACTGACATTTTCGAAGTTTGGTTTACACGTTAGGTTGTCTGTACTCCAGCCAGGTAGGTGAGTTCCTAAAAAAACGTGGGGATGTGTGACATAAGTGATTATTTTGAGGGATGTTTCCGCCAGAAGAATTGTTGTAGTAACATGGCGGGAATTCACAGACCAACATGTAATTCAAAGGCGCAGGTGACGGTCAGGACTTGAAGTTTAAAATTGGCAAAATTGTCAGTCAGGACTTGATCATTGATTTGTGTAATATGCTGTCGACATGCGAGGAAATGTGTAATGTGCTGCAGATATGTGAAGAAGTCAACACGACACAGACAGAATCTGACTGCAAATGAACTGTTGTGGAAATATCAAATAATGCAAAGTAAAGTCTGCGGCAGAAGTAATCATGCAATGTACATATTTTGACACTTTACAGTGGGATTCTTCTGCTGTGAGTGAAGTTGCTTTTTCCCTTTAGTCTGCTGGCCGTGACAATAGTCACACTTTCTTGAATTATTTGAAGAATTCTACTATAAAATTCCTCAACTGTGGGACTCTAGCTCAAGCACCAGCCTAGTCGAAATTTGTTCGTACCAGAGAAATCAAATTCTTTGCATCAAAAAAAAAAAAAAAAAAAAAGAAAAAAGGAAAATTCTACGCATCAACATTTTTTTTTTTTTTGGCACAGACCACAGAGAGGGAAGCTGTTGGCACAGTCTGCAAATTAACACTTTAACCCTCAGTGTCAACTGCAACCAAAGTCAAACTACTTAAAACTAACTGCTCTCAATTTTGATAACGATGCTGGATTCATGTTTGTTGTGAAAACATTTTTCATTTAGGTACCAGCATGCCTTTAGTTGCAGAGAATATAATGGTTCGAGTCAACAGCTTTCCTTGGTATGCTTGGGACACATTGCACCCAAAGCATGCTAAGGAAAGCTGTTGACTCAATCCAAAACTTGGCACTGAAAGAGTTAATGGTTAATTTTCATTTTTTACACTTCTTAAACTTAACTTTCCTTTTTCTTTTTTTTTCTTTTTTGTTTGACAGAATTTGCATCAAGCTTGTGTTTAATAGTAAGTTCATTTCCACCCTACATTTTATCATTTCATGGCATGATCACCAAAAATGGCTTAAAAAAATAAAGATGACTTTATGTTGGATTTAAGATGATTATTTTTAAGGTGGTGCATATAAAGAAGCTAGGCAATGTTATCCCACCCAGTCGATATTTATTAAGATGTATTGGGCCCCAGTCCAGATATGATCTATGTCACTATCATGCAGTCAGTTTGAAACAAATGGTTGCCTGGTCTTCAAGTCCAGAGTTCATGACTTTAAGCGAACAGAACATGGATGTTGGTGGCAAAATTTTGACAGTAATGTTTATGACCTGCTAGGAGAGTTAATCATACTTAACTCTTATTCTGCCATTTTTATTTATTTATTTATTTATTTATTTATTTATTTATTTATTTATTTATTCATTCATTCATTCATTCATTCATTCATTCATTCATTCATTCATTCATTCATTCATTCAGTCAGTCAGTCAGTCAGTCAGTCAGTCAGTCAGTCAGTCATTTCTTTTCTTCCTTATAGATTTTTTTACGGGGGGGGGGGGGGGAGGGTATGTGCAGAATTTAGGACACTAGCTCTCAATGAGGACATTTTATTGAAATTGACCCCTGCAACTTTTCTCTTCAAATTTTATCACAATAAGCACAGATTTATAAAAAATTTGGAGAGAGCTGAAATATTATGCTGTCAATTCTGATTTGATCATGAATGCAGGTGTCAATTCTGCTGGTGCTATTTGAATTACATGCTGCTTTATGTGCAGGTCAAGTGTGGGTACATTGCTAACATGGACTTTTCGAAAGACCGAGATAACAGAAGCTTGAAGACAAATGAGAATGCCCTGGAGAGGCAGACCATGGATTCTCCACCACAATGAAATGATATTCTCATCTTCAAAATTTTGGTGTGTCAAATTTGTTTGTATGAAGAAAATGTGATGCATGTTTTCCCAAATGTATTTGCAGCCACAGGACATAGAGGCGCAGTGCCACACTTTCAAGAATAAAATCTTCCGACATCCTCGCAACTGTAGCTTGTGTAAACAAGTAATCTGGAACGAGGGAAGCGCATGCAGAGGTGAGTGAACATTTTGTTACTCAATTTACCCCTCCCCCCCCCCCACCACATGGCATGATTGACCTTTGAACGCCCGAGCTTTAAATATATGAGTGATTTATAGCATAACTCTATATACTAATTGGTTAAAGGATTGAACAAGCCGAAACTACTGAGATGTAAAATGTTGCCTCCATATTTAAATATTTCATTAAAATAGAATATATTGACCAAGATTCTAAGACAGTCAAGACACCCAGGGTATTTTCAAGGTCGACAAATGTCCTTGTGACAGGCAAAGATATACAAAGAAACCTTATATAATGCAATGTCAGATGTCTGACTATGTCAGATACACGAGTCAAGTAGCAAAGGAATATGGCTTTATGTGGCTCCAAAAGTGTCTTTTGGTGAATATGCTGGGTGCTTGAGTGTTGTTACAATGAGATTTCACTGTAGTTAAGTCTGTGTAGTGTTTTCTGCTGCAAGCAAGATTAAAAACTAAGAACGTTTCCTGAAATGTCAAGGTGGTAGAAGGATGTCTGGATAGCCTGAGAATGGCTGATTCCTGCTTGATACCATATAAGTGCTCATGGCATGGTTAAATATTCAGCCAAGACAGGGAGGCCACTCTCAGAGCTACATCAGTGTACTCATCCACCCCTGTAATCACACCACAAATATGACAAAGGCAGTGGTTCTTCTTTCAGCTACTTGCATATGCAAATCTGCATGGCAAACTGTTTATTTAACAGCGTAACAAAACTTTAAATTGCGTACAAATCAGAATAAATTACCCCTATGATAAAAATGCCAAGTAATATCCCTTTTTTGGGGAAAGGAAAACTTAAGCCATGAGCCATCAGGATGCCCCCCCCCCCCTCCCAAAAAAAAGCCAAAAATTGGGGAACAAAAATGAAGAGAAAAAAAACTGTGCAAAAGACTGATGGCCAATCAAAAATACCAGTATGTGCCAAAAGACAACTAACTTTTAGACTGATGAACAACAAATGAGCAGGTCCTTGGCCTAACCCTGTGACTGGCAATCCTTACAGTAACATCATCCTTGATGACCTGTTTAGGTATTTCAGGCTCCAAAACCTGTTCTGAAAGTTGGCTATTGGTGATCTGTTATTACCTTAAAGATTGAAACTTGATACATGTACCTAGACAGCATCAAATTACCTGATTGAATATTTAGCTGAGACAAGAAGCCATAATCAGAGATACATGTTCAGGTGTTAAAGGCTCCCAAACATATTCCTGATAGTTACCTGCTGAAAACCTCTGTTTATTTTCAAAAATGGTGAAGCCTGTTTTCAACAATTGCCTGTTGACTGTGCTCTGGTAAAGATAAGATTTTTCGTCATTGAAGCTCAATTTGCCCTGATTGATACGCAAATCTGCCCTCTTTCCTGTCAAGGTCCTTGCTTCAGCCTATAGGTGGCAGCACAAGAGCCTAGGTGGCAGCACAGGATCCCAGTTAATATGAATAGAATCATATTCACGTTTACCAGGAATCTGACTTGGTATTCAAATATACACAGGACAGACTAATGCAGACAATTTCGTACCAGCCTGGGAAGTGGGCAACACCTGAGCCCATGATGGATAGCCTGCCAGGCCCCCTTCCCATGGAGAGATGAAAAAAAAAAAAAATTGTCTGATGACCACCATAGAATCCCCTCGTACTATAGGAGCTCACCCATAAACCAAAAGTGGTCCGCTTTTTCTGCATGACTCCCATTTTTTCCTTATATATATATATATATATATATATATATATATATATATATATATATATATATATATATATATATATATATATATATATATTTATAAAATTATAATCCCATTAAGTCCACTCCCCTATTAAAACAACATTTTTTCAATCCCTTAGGTGGTCTTAATAGAGAGATTCCACTGTACATATATATTGTATTTGTGTCTTTTCGTCCAGAACCACTTCCTGATAGTCGTTACCCTATTCTGCAGTCTGTACTCTTTATACTCCATAAGCTAACCTGTCACCATAGATATATTTTAAATTTTATTTTGTTTTACATATTAGAAATACTTGGTGACAGGAATGGACCGGTGCAGCCAACAGATTTATGGTATTGATCACACAGAAGTGCCATACGTGGGCTGAACCTGATTCAGATCCATGGGGTGTCTGAATTTACGAGATTAATAATTTTATAGTCAGGTAATTCTGCCTGGTTCATGATGTATACCAGACTCTGAAAAGTTTTATATTTGCATTGCATTGACCTTTGACCTATACTTTTTTGTAATGGGCTGCCTGTGCAGGTTACCTTGTGTGAAACTAGACAGACCCAGTTTCCAACGGGTGATTAAAATAGCTGTATAAATTTCATAGTGTGTCAGTGAACTGACTCATTTGTTGATGACTAGCATGGGTTATGTTGTGTGTCGAACGGGACAAAATGATTTAGCTATTGGCAGCCACATGTAGTCTGTACGGGTAACCAAGTGTGTAATGACTGACAAGCACTATGTAGGCTTTTTAATGTTTAAGGGAAAAAAATATTAAATGAATGAATGAATAAATAAATCGTTTGATTTTGGTGTCAAATCTATATAACATGATTTATTTTTGTTCTGATTTTAATTTCTGATAAGTTATTGTGGCTTTGTGTATGTGTACTATTAGCCATTTCTGGTTAGAATAAGGCTGAGTCAATAGTTTGGGTTGGCCCATAGCAATCATGATTGATCTTATCTATTATTCTCACCAAAAATGTTTCTGTCAACATGAAAATAAGGTAAATGTATTGAGGCAAAGGAATTGTCACCTGTAATTCAGAGATCTACCACCAGATGTCACCTGACATTCCAATGCATACATTTGGACAGAAAATCCAATTGACCCAAAACAAATGTACTTAACCACCTAATTGCAAATACATCAATAATGGATGTAAATTTACACACCCCCATTATCAATATATATCTTTCCTGTCAACACGATTTATTTTGGGCGAGTCCACTAGGAAGGTTGGAGCTCTTTGTAAATTACTGCTAGCACTTGGTTGGGAGAGGCAGTTCTGGGTGGGTCTGCTGTCAGCACGTAGTGGGTGGCTTCTATTTTGTCCCATACTTCCGTAAAACAGATGATTATCAGGTGTATATGTATATAAATAATTACAGAAAAATGAAATGAGATAATGTTTTGCTTACTTCCTGGGTGATTTTTGATGTTATTTTATGACTAACACATGACTGCCAGGAAATGACAAGTCATATGGCATTCTGACATTTTCATGACTTCTCTTTCATTACAATTGTTATTATTATTTTTTTTTTCACAAAAGGGTGTGACCCTTTTTGCAGAGGACTAGGTTTGTTCAATTTCTGTTTTAAAAAGGAAGAGAAGACTGCATTTTTTTGTTTGATATGAGCAAAAAATGGAAACAAGAAAGTTGCTATTTACTGAGTGAAATATTGTACAAATATAGTCTTTGAATGAGGTCAATACATGGTTCTAGGGACCTGCAAACACCAATATTCACCAAGGCCGATTATAATTGTTTTAGCCGACCTAAAAATTAATACTTTGGGTCACCAGCCAAAAGGCTTACTGACCCAAAAGTTTGGTGTGTTAACTTCAATTTTACAATTAAAATGCATATACATTGAGGCAAAGTAAAATCTCCACTAGCCAAACACGATTTTTAAGAACATTTTGCTGGTGGCTGGTGCTAATTCCAAGTTACAGATGTTGACCTGTGACTGCAGAATGAGACCTAAGTGTGGAGTTGTCAGATGTTGCCCTCTGTCACTATACAGAATGAGACCTAACTGTGTGAAGTTAACAGATGTTGACCTGTGCATAACTACAGAGTGAGACCTGTGAAGTTATCAGATGTTGACCTGTGACTACAGAGTGAGACTGAACTGTGGAGTTATCAGATGTTGACCTGTGACTACAGAGTGAGACCTAACTGTAGAGTTATCAGATGTTGAACCGTGACTACAGAGTGAGACCTAACTGGGGAGTTGTCAGATGTTGAACTGTGACTACAGAGTGAGACCTAACTGTGGAGTTATCAAATGTTGACCTGTAACTAGAGAATGGTCAGGCCTAGTTGTGGGGTTTGTGAGATGTTGACATTTGACTCGAGTAATGAGCCCTGTAGAGTTCATCCAAAAATATAACAGGACAGATTACAGATGCACCAGGCTGTGAGGTTTAGGCATGTAAGATAATAAATATACTGTAGATCTACCCTTCCTTGTGATGAAAATGACATAACAGTATGAAGAAAATATTGTTAAGAATGCATTTATTACCCCTCGGCCCAAAAGGCCGAGGGAATATTGTCATCACCTACTTGTCTCTCCGTCCATGCCTTGTTAACGCCATATCTCGAAAAATACTCACTTTACAGAGACCTAATTTTTATCACAGGGGGTCATGAAGGTGCTTCATGTGCCTATTGAAAAATAGGTCATAAGGTCTCATTTTTAGGCCCAGTACTACATTGCAGAAAAACACGGCGTTAACGCAGCATCTAAAAATGTATTGAATGTAGCTTCATCAATTACTTATGACAGTTGGTCCTAAGAATGCCCCAGATTCCTATTGAAAACTAGGTCACTGGGTCATATATTCAGGTCAGAGTGCTGCATTGAAGAAAAATGGCCACACCATGATATCTTCAAATATCAAATTACTTTATGGGTGCATGGTTGGCGGAGCTGCAATACACTCGCCTTCCACCTCTGCGGCCCGGTGTAGCAGCCTGGAAGTGACCCTGCCTAGATGTGACCCCCATTACTTCTAGGCTGGCCTAGAAGTGACCCCGGGTAACTTTCAGGCTAGCCTAAATGGGACCCATCCAGTCCAAAAGTGACCCCCAACACATTTTACCCTAATATTGTGATTCAGATGAAAAATCTTCAGTATAAGAGTAATAAATGGAACTTAAGTGTGTTCAATAACTTGGAATAACTATGCAACAGCGATTATACAATTTTAGTTGAATTTCAATATTAAGCATTTATATAAACATTCCTACACCGGGTTCGATTCACGGCCGGGGAAAACATGTGGAAAGAGTTCCTACTACTCTGACTGTGCACAGTGGTTTTCTTCGAGTCCTTCAGTTTCCTAAAGTGCCGATTACTATTAATCTATACAGTACAGATTGAGGTACAAGGAAGTCTGGTTTGAAAAACCACCCTAGGTATGATCAAATTGTAGTGTGTGAAGACAGGTGGTCTCTCATAGGAGGTGTGAATAATATACTGTATATTTCTTTATTTTCATTCCTATTAGTTTTCACTGTTTTTGCAATTTTGCCATTTCACAGTAGTTTTAATTTCACTATTTTGGACCTAATTTCTATTCAAATAATGTTACACTACTATTTCACCGTGTTTTTATTTTCACGGTTTTGGGCCATCAGCAAAGTAAGTGAAAACTAGAATATAGTGAAATTAAAACAGTTTACAGTGAACATGAAAAGCGGCTGTGCACAGTATGTTGAAAAGGTGATCTTGTTAGGCAGGCGGTCTTGCATCACAGTGGTCTCTAAACCCTTAAAGTGCTAATCATTCCTAAAGTTGCTTTCTCATTACTGGGCCATGTAATGGTTAAAAAATTCAAATTCCTCATGAAAATACCTTTGATTCAAATACCAGCAAGCCTAGTTTAAGGCAAAAAGTAGTCTTAGTCAACAGCTTTCCTCGGGACACTCCATGCAAAGTGTCCTGAGGTAAGCTGTTGACTCAGTTTTAAATCAGCACTTTAAGGGTTAACCTTTTTTCCCTTAAACCAGCCAAAACCAGCTGGTGGTAAAGTATCGTCTGCTTCAGTGTTTTCTGCGAATTTCAACTGTAATGATAAAACAATTTGACTGATAATTCGAGATGAGACCTATTGAAATAACATGCCCTAGGTCAACAGCTTTCCTTGGCATGGGTTGGGCGCCTTGTGCCCAACCCATGCCAAAGAAAGCTGTTGACTCGGTTTTAATTCGAAAGGGTGTGGGGGGGGGGGGGAGGCAAAAAACAGGGACCAGCATACAGCCAAACTTGCTGGAGTGGCAACCTCTGCACCACCCACCTGAAAGGACCATGCAAATGGAAGAATTTTGTTCGGGTGACAGTAGTTACGGTACCAATGGCCGTCAGAAAAATTGTCTGCTGAATGGCTTTCCTTCTGCAGCTCTACACTGAACGGTGCCAGGAAGCTGTCTTTTAGTCGGCAATCGGAAAAGCAGCTTGCTAGACACGTGTATAATGCCACTTTGCAAATGGCACTATCCAAATGTACACTGACAGGTCAGGAGCACAAAACGTGAACTGGTACATTGCAATTGTACAAGGATAAAGGAGTGTGGCCTACACGCAGGTGATTGACTGTTAGCTCAGTGTCTACTATGGTGACCAAGGCTTCAGTCAGTGGTTCTTGCACTGCCTGGGGAGTCAAACTGCAACAGGACTCACCAGGCACTGCAAAAACCACTGATTTTAAATGAGGCATGTTGGCATTTGAATGAAATCTGTTTTTATGAGGAACTTGAATGTGGAGTCTTCATCTGGAATCCAGGCAAAATGATATGAGGAGCCGGTGTCAGATGAGTTAAATTGCCAGGGATACCTGAGTTGTCAGTGGGTGTTCACCATATGGTCACCCACTGGTGTAGATGTGCCTGATGGACATACCCTGTACTGTGACCTGCAAGAATCTTCGCCTGTGGCCAGTCTGGCAAAAATATTTCCATTCCCATGCCAAGAAACGAAATTAATGGAGGATGTCAGGGAAAAAATGCTGTCAGCTACCTTTGTCTGATTGTTTAAGTAAGGACACGTTTCTTGATTGATGATACACAGATGTCACTCACTGTTGATACTGGACGACTCTCGTTTTGTTATTCGCGGAAATGGCATGGATTTCAGGTGAATGATCAAAGTTTTTCACCAACTTTTGTCTTGTTTTGCAGTTTGCCGATACGTGTGTCACAAGCGATGTGAGTCGAAGGTAAGTTAACATTTTGTATTTTTCTGCATGTATTAGATGGATGAGTGGGTGAGACGGTTTTGTCATTTTTGTAGTTTTTAAGGTTTTTGGCTGTTCGTGCAGTCAATTTTTTACTAGGAGAGAGTATTTGTTACCTTCTGTCGGTCTGCAGGCATCAATGGATGTGTGCGTCTTCACAGTCATGTTATGACTTCCCGCAATGTATCAAAACTATCACCTAGAAAAAAAAAAGAGAGAGAAAAGCACATTCTCTTCCGCAGAGGAAAAAAAAATTGTTCTGTTGCCATGGTTACCAGTCACAGCAGGCAGATGAACCGGCAATATTAGCAGATTTGTTGCTGCCAGGAAAAAAGGTTTACATCTGTAACTTTGTGTATTATATTCCTAGGTAAACAAATGGCGAAATATACATGTAGGTGTTGTTACGAACATGTACTCTACACAACACACAGAGAGCAAATCCCTGTGTTTTGCAAGATGGTTTATTCATAGACACCAAACAACATAAACGAAAATGTTTTTAATGATTTTTCTGATTGTCATCCAAGACTTTGCAACACAAAAGCCAGATAATCAGAGATTATCGTAGAGTCATTCCCACAAACCCTTCCCTAAAGATAAGCTGGCAGCCAGACTCCAGTAGATTAGAGACTGCGGGAGACTCGATGACTCCAGATAAAGACAACCATATTCATCAAGTTGGCAGTGTCTCATCACAGACAGTAGGGCTAGCAGTATCAGTGGCTGATGTCACTTCAGACAGACTGACACTGTTATTACAGCTCAGAGGTGCTTCCACAAGCACCAGCTACAGCCCCTAGGAGACAAGGTAGACACCTCAGATGCCTGGTATTTAGGACTCTTGTCTTATTGTGTGTAGGATTGCTAGCTCGCAAGCTTTCCTTTGTGTGTAACACAGAGATGATGGTTATTTCATCCATATACTAAATACTACGATGATGATGATGATGATGATGATGATGATGATGATGATGATGATGGTGGTGGTGGTGGTGGTGGTGGTGGTGATGATGATGATGATGATGATAATGATGATGATGATGATAGAATTATATTGTGATATTATGATGATGGTAGAATTATGATGATGATGATGATGATGATGATGATGATGATGATGATGATGATGATGATGATGATGATGATGATGGTGGTGGTGGTGGTGGTGGTGGTGGTGGTGGTGGTGGTGGTGGTGATGATGATGATGATGATGTTAGAATTATAATAATAAAATTATTTATGATAATAGAATTACCATTATGACAGACATGATAATAAGTTGATTGTGACAATGATTGTGATGATGGTGTGATGACAAAAGCTTTCACAAGATTGGAATTTTATGATACATGTATTGATAGTGACTGTGAAGGCATTTGGTTTTTTTGTTACACAGCATAACAGCAGTGACGATGGAATATATGACGATGACGACAATGATGACCACTGTGACTGTCATACCAGTGTAACTGCTCTGAAGCAATGACAGTGGTGATGATGGAATATATGTGATGATAACTTTGAGGATGACCACGACTACAATGAACAACAAACAAAGTTACAATGATATAAATGCAATATGGTCCTCAGATTTGATGTGCCTCACAGTACAAAATGTTGGGATGATCGGATGATATTCTATCATCGTTTGAGTGAAGGCAAGTTGATTGATAAAATATATTCAAAGTTGGTAGCTACCTCAGTCTACTGAAGCCCTGTCTACTTACAGCCTGACACTCTCTTTGATGACAGTCTACACGGAGATTAATGGCCCCAATTGGATGGCCAATAGGTCAGACCACTTTATCTGTGATTTCTCAGATTTTTTGTGGGATGTTTTGGTCCTTATCTGTGTATGTTGTCAAGTTGATGGCTTCATGAAGACATCAAATCGTGTAACTCCTTTACCTCCAAGGGTGCTTGAACCAGGTTTTGACGTTTGTGTGTGTTTTGCTAGTTGGGAGGAAATCTATGGTACTTATCTAAGGAGCACTGGTTAGTGATAGAGTGAAAAACAGGCTGGCCATGGCTATTATGTTTTGGCAACATAGGCAGGCTTTCTACTCTTTATTCATGAAATTTAGTCAAATGTGAACATATCATATATATATATTTATACCTCATCCATTTTTTCTCACTCCACTGAATCAAAACCCCAAAACAGACAAAAATGCCACTTTACAGAGGTGGTAGAGCCAATCACTCTTATGTATTTATCACTAATTTTAACTTATAGACTAATTTGGTAGCTTTAATGCCACATTCTTTAATCACTCTGTTTACATGTTAGGTTGTAGATTAGGAATACCGGATGTAAATTGTTTATATTTTTGTTTGTTTGTTTAAAAAAAAGTGCACAAAGTAGTAAGCTAAAGTAGATGACATTTAACCCCTAAAGCACTGACTGGGTCAACAGCTTTCCCCGGGACACTGCGCATGAAGATACCTTTCATTTTGATACCACCAAGCCTAGTCTAGAGCTAAGTCAAAAAGTAGTCGTAGTCAACAGCTTCTTCGGGACACTTGGCGCGCATTGCGTGCAAAGTGCCTTGAGGAAAGCTGTTGACTCAGTGTTAAATCAGCACTTTAAGGGTTACATCTACATGAAAATAGTCAGAAAATCAGTGCAGGATGAGACAACAGATCCATGTAACTTAAGAATGTAGTACATGTACCTTCCATGCTTGTTGGGATACCAGGACCTGTAGTTACCTCATTGGTATAATGTCTGTTTGTCCAGGGATAGGAAGTTTGAGGACATACTTGTGAGACCTGTTAGGTGCCAGTTTCGTTCAGGAAGAGTGTTGTTCCTGGTGTTAGGAAACCTTAGACTGTGTTGAGATGATTAACCCCTTACTTTTTAGGACAAAACTGAATCAACAGTTTTGCTCAGCATTGATTGGGCACTAAGTGCCCAAAATGTGCCCAAATCATGTTGAGAAAAATTGTTTACTTTGGGTATATCCAATCCTGGTAGGGAACAACACTCTTCCTGAACGATACTGGCACCTAATAGGTCTCACAAGTATGTCCTCAAATGTCCTATCCCTGGACACACAGACATTATACCAATGAGGTAGGGTCTGTTTGTTAATTGTCTTTGTTGTATATCTTGTAAAGACAACCCACATGAACATCATGTGAAGATACAACAGTAAAGAGTTCTTTTGACATGAAAAGGAAAAAAAGTTTCAAATAGTCTGAGATCTGCCAATGATGTGGCTTAGTCAAAATATGTTTGGAGACCACCCATTAGGGTGATCTATTATTGTGTCTCCAGGCGAGTTGTCTCTCAAAGGATGAAGGATACTAGACCAAGTATTTTGACTGCAGAGGAGATCTGTCAGAGCAGGCCGGTCCCTGGCTGGGGTGACATATCCACACAGAACACTGTACATTATGGGTCTTACAGATCTAGAGGGATGTGCCAAAAAAGGTTAGCAATTTAATCAAATAGTGGCCCTTTAGTTTACTATATTGTCATTCATTTTTTTTTTTTATATGGAAGAATATTTTTCTTAAAAGTTATTAAATGAAGGAATTTGGTAAAATGTACTGCTAAATGTGGTTACAAAAGCTAGGTGATCTCAAAAAAAACAAACCAAACCAAACCAAACAAAAAAAAAAAAAAAACAGGAAAAAAAAAAAAAAAACAAAAAAAAAAAAAAAGAAAAAAAAAAAACCAAAAAAAAAAAACATAACATAACAACCCCCCAAGTCAATATAGTGGGTAACCCTGGGTTAAAAAGGGCTTCTGGAAAGACATGCTTTGCTTTTACATTAAAGAAAAAAAACATATGGAATGTAGCAGGATGATATTTGTTTCAACATGCTACAGGGAAGTTACATACATTGTAGTAGAGGCTAGCACAGGGTGCTTTGTGAACCAGGGTAAAGAACACAAAAGAAGCCCATGCTGTTTGAGAAATTATTTCCAAAAATAAAGATAAAATAAAACAATGGTGTAGAATGATTTTGAGGCACACCAGAGAAAATTTAATTATAATTGGTGTTCGCCTTAAATTAAAGCAGGAAAATATTCAGTGGTTTATGCAAAATAAGAAATTGAATTCCCATAGCACGCATGGAGAACACATATTATCTAGAAGTACATCTCGCAAAGGAACATGTGCTGAAAAGCTGGGCATGTGTGAACACACTCTCACTGTGTTTTTGTTTCGGGGCCCAATGGCTTCTGCAGGAACGCTAATTTCTTGGAAGCGGTAAGAAGCAAATGTCAGATTTGGTGTAGTTCACTGAGGATATCTATCCACCGACAGCGACTGCACAAAAAGAAACACAGAGAGGACATCTGGAAATGGTCTGCTGAAAGCATGAACTGTAAATCTCTGCCACTTCTCCACCTTGGCTCGAGTCAGGTATCGAGGTTTACCTTCAATCACAAAAGACGAAGACAAATGGATGTTTTTTACAGGAGATATCCATCAGTCTATCAAAAAAGTGGCATCATTTTACTTTCTTTTTTTCTCCACCGAGCAGCAAAACTCAGGAAATACCAGTTACTGATATTAATTTCCATATGAAATTTGAAATGACAGCCGTGGGAGTGATATAATCCACATCGAGGGTGCGATTATGACCAATCCTATGGTAAGTTGCACTGACAACCTATGCAGAAAAAAGCCAAGCAGACAAGTCCATAAATGTTTATTTTAGGCAAACATTTTAACCTGTAGCCCCGCTTGGAACTTCAGCCGCCTGCTGAGCCCCTGCTTGTCCCTCATTCATGGCAAACCGGACTCCTGCTGTGAGACAGACACTTCTGGGGAGCAAGGACGTGAAACTGGATAAATTTCACCTGCATTGTTTTCAAGACTGAGCCAGCGCAATGCTAAAGTTTGTGACGGTCCGACCCCGTCCAGGAAAAAAGAAAGTAAGTTTTTCGAGTTGGTTTTTAAAGGACAGAGAATGTTTGGAATGGATTATGGGATGGTTTGTGATGCCATCATGAAACCATGTGGCAAGCCTACTGACACAGACAATGGTTATAACCCACAGGACTAGATTTGATTGCATATTATTATAGGCACGACCTAATATTGCCAGATATATCGCAATGTAACACACTATAAATTTCTTATTTGATCGTGTCAATGGATGTTTTGAAGTATTTGTTTTTTATACAGATCTGTTTGGTTGTACATGTACTTATTTCTGTAAATATACAGCTTCAATTATATCTTAAGAATATATATGTATGTTGAAAGTATAATCAGTGTAGACTCTCTTTCCCTCTCTCCCTCTTTCCCTTGCTCCCTCTTTCCCTCTCTCTCTCCCTCTCCCCCTCTCTCCCTCACCTCCCCCCTCTCTCTCTCACAGGCACCATCTTGGGAAATGAATATAAGCATATACAGGCAATAATTAACTCCTCAGCCCCCGCCTCGCCCCCCCCCCCCCCCAAAAAAAAAAGTAAATAAAAATCGCCCAATGCAATGATTAAAAAAAATGCAGGTATGTTGAAAATATTTGCTCAGGTTTAATGGAGACGGTAAGTGGGTCTGTGCTGCTACTCAAAGAGCAGTAGCGTGCATCACACAGCGCTAGAACAGTGTGAAGTCAGAGGTACCCACGCACACAGAGAATATAATTGCCACACGATAGCAAAGATTTTTTTGAAAATGTAGGCAGTTTGTCGGTTTACAAATCCACGTGGGTTGTGAAACATGTGCAAGACTTTTTTTTTTTTTTGATGGAACAGGAAGAGTATCATGAGAGAAGGGTGGCCAATACCGATTATATGTGGGTCGGCTTATTATGGGATTTAAAAGTGGAACATATTGTGTTGGCGTGGTAGATGAAAGCTAGCAAAGTACTATAGTGTTAATTTCTGGCAAAAATATAGATGACCTTTATGCACTGGCTGTGACACACTGATATAGTGATTCCTCTTGTTTAAGACTGACCCCTGCAATTACTGCTAACAAAACCTGGTGGTCTTATATTACAAGTGGGCTTATAATGTAGATAATTTATTCGAGAAATGGGCTCCAGTGTCATTGAAGGATAGTCTTCAAAAAGGAAGCAGTCTGTGGTGCGAGATGGTCTTCAGAGCATGTATCACTGTACCAGTACTTTGTATGTGACAGGTGCAGGTAGAGATTTGATTGTCGCTAATGCTGTATCCTGACGGTACAAAATGATAAACAAATATACAATGTGTTTAAAATGAATGAGCAAAGGATCAAATAGGCACTAATTAGCAGACAAATATTTTTTTTTTAAAAAAAAGAAAGAAACGGAATTTTTAAAAATAAATTAGAGTAAATGAATGAAGAGGAGAGTATGAAAATAAAACAAATGAATACAGTGCACATTTGCTTGTACATGCATTTTATAAATGCTATTGCTTGTGCTATTCAGAACAGAGTGCATATGTGCATGCTGATGTCAAACAGGAGTTTTGAGGCCCTGGTGTCCAAAATCATCTACATGTCACATTACAATTTTAATATTTTAATTAATTTTTGTTTTTATTTGTTTATTTATTTGTTTGTTTGTTTGTTTATTTATTTACTTATTTCTTTCTTTATTTTATTCATTCATACATTCCTCTTATTCATTCTTTAATTCATTCATTCATTTATTTATTTTATTTTATTTTATTTATAACCTATGGATATGGTGCAGAATATGTAGTGAACAATGTTTTTCCAGACTTCAAAGGGTCAATTTCCATGACCAGACTACCTGTATTATCTTCTGGTCTGGACACCTTGGGGGGCGGTACACCTGATGGGGAAGGACAGACATTTTCAGTATATCATATTTCCACCAAAAAGAACATCTTGGTTGTATGGAAATAGATGCCTTCTGTCTGCTCCTGTGAGACTTGTATTAATATAGACAGGGCCCAACAGGGCACAAGGCAATAAACAGGTCCAATTGGTCAATAGAGGTCAACAAAGTAAGTTAACCCCTTTCGTCCTGGAGTCCTATTTAAGTCTTTCAATGCCATTTTTTGGACTGAATCAACAGTTTTCCTCAGTGGGCTTTCGGCACAATGCACCCAAAGCTCACTGAGGAAAGCTGTTGACCTGGTCTATTATATTCTAGGTAACTACGGGCATGCTGGTACATGAATGAACCGTCTTTTTACCTGGAATATGTATACAGTATCCTTATTATAATTCAGAACAGTTCATTTTAAGTAGTTTTACTTTAGTCACAGTTGGCTCTGAAAGAGTTAACTCAGACAATAATAATGACAAAAAAACTTGGGCTCACAGAAATTATTAGCAATTTCAGATACAAATCCCCTCTAAACAAAAAGTCATCTGTGTAAGAGCGTCCATATAGTTCCAAATTAAAAGAAAATTATTTAACAGCTTTCCAAGGTGTACTTTGGGTGCATTGTATATGTACACTGTATATTTAAAGTTGGTGGAAGAAATCGGTTGACTCAGTGTATTATATAGCACTGACAGAGAAGTGTGATTTCAGATTCTTCGTAAAAGATTTTCATAAGGTATAAAGGTGTATCAAGTTTAAGATATGGAGTTATGACTTTGCAAGTGATGCTACAGCTGTTTAACCCATTCCTGGTCAGGGTGAGACTGAGTCAATAGCTTTCCCTGGCATGGGTTGAGCATTGTGCCCAACCCATGCCAGGGAAAGCTATTGACCCCGGGTGTGTCATCATGAATGGTCTTACATGCAAATCTGAGCAAAACGTTTTCTGGTAGCGAGAAGTTGAAATAAAAATGTTAAGGCAGAGGACAATTAACCCCTGGGCACTTTGGGTGATTTGAGCATGAAAGGTTTAAATGGGCAAAGTGGGCGTGAGCCACCAGGCAAGGTAAACCACTAAGAGGCCTTCACTTTTACCTGTGTATTACATTGGCAGCAATAGGTTAATTTTAAGACATGCCATTTATGTTAAATATATCGAGTTCCAATGCAAAAATAGATATTCATACACATCTGCAACTGGTTTCAGTTATATTCAGCTTTAACCCCCCTCCCCTTCCCCCAACCACCATCTATACCCTCTTCAGATAGTGTTACTTCTTCAAAACTTCCTAGATGTCCTGAGGATAAACTTATTTTCATGTTTTTTTTTGCATTTTAGGCATTATTTATTTATTTATTTTTTATTGTATTATTTTTTGGGGTGGTGATGGCATAGTTGCTATTATTAAACCTATATGAAAATGCTCTCATTGTATTTTTAAGGGTCTAGTCCATGGGGGTACCGTTTATGTTTACGGGTTGTCTCTCTGACCAGATTTCAGTCCATCTGGATGTGCACATTCTCGTTATTGTAATATCCACAGAATGCCTCCAGGTATTGTGCTCAAATTTGGCAATATGATTATCTTACCTGGCAAGATGAACTGATTAGATTTTGGCGTCACCATGACCTAATTTTAGCAAATGGCGTTCCTAGAGGACCCTTCAGTGGACGCTTTGTGTTGAAGGCATGTCTAGTTATTTATGTTTTTGTGTCATCAGCGGAATTAGCAAAAATGAAAATACAGCAGGAATTAAGTGAATTTACAGTGTCTACATGTGGCAAACTATAGCATACATGTAGCATATTACGCCAGTCAATAAAAACATACTCTAACATGACCAGGTCCAGGAAGGGTATATTTTATTATCAGAGGTAGATAACACAAACCACAGCTCTACCATCTGTGTCCCCTTAAGGTCGATAACATACTAGGCAGTACATGCACAGCATGACCTGGGGAGATATATGCTGCTAATAAATGAAGGTTGAAATATATGCCTCATTAATTAAGGAAGAAAGAAAAGGGACATATTGCAGGCAGCATATTTATGGGGTGATGTATAGTGCAACCTGCCAAGGTGAGGCCATCCATATATATATACATATATATATATTTTATAAATTATAGCATGCTTTGTTGACGATATGAAGTATATCAATGAGCACTGGATGCCATATAGCAGAAAGAGTGAGCGAAGCGAACGAGTTCTGCTATATGGTATCCAGTGCGAGTTGATTACTTCATATCGTCTGCAAAGCATGATATAAAATTTTTATCTCATGTTTGGGTCGATTTGGAAATTTCAATACACAAAGCAAAAATAAGAACGACATTTGCAGAAAGTTTTGCTCTTCATCAACACAATTACCAATGAAACCGGAAGATTACCGATACCACTGGAAGAGTGCCGATACCACCAGAGGAGTATCGATACATCATATCACGGCACTGTGGCTTTTAGGCCTATGATATGGTATTTATACATGCCTGTTACAGTACTAAAATCGACCCAAACATGAGATATATATATATATATATATATGCAGAGATGTGATATATGTTTATTGAATAAATTTTATGTTTGTTACTTCACCCACCCACCCAGTTGGTACTAGAGGTCTGTAGAAGCATTGCAAAGGTTACATTGCCATGATCATGGATAATCATAGTTCATCCATGAGGGAATTTTTCCAGGATTTTTCATTTGGTGTTACAGTGAATTGATTAATTCTGATCCCTGATAAACATGATAAAAGGAGCTTTCATTCAAGTGATGGCAAGCCATGTGTCCGTAAAAGTCTTGGTTTCTGCTTTATCTGCCAGGTCCTGCACCAGCTGCCATAGCCTTGCCCTCCCTCCCGAGGCACCCAGCATAGTTGTATTGGCACGCAACATATTTTTTTATCATTAAAAACTGCCAGCAAGAGTTTTATGTCATAAAATTTATTTGCTTAATTAGTACTTGCTTGCTTATCTATCTATCTATCTATCTATCTATCTATCTATCTATCTATCTATCTATCTATCTATCTATCTATCTATCTATCTATCTATCTATCTATCTATCTATCTATCTATCTAGCTGTCTGTCTGTCTGTCTGTCTGTCTGTCTCCTGTCTGTCTATCTATCTATCTATTTCTCTGTCCATCCGTCCATCCATCCATCCATCCATCTCTCTATCTCTTTTTCTCTGTCTATCCATCCATCCGTCCGTCCCTCCATCTATCTATCTATCTATATCTATCTATCTATCTATCTATCTATCTATCTATCTATCTATCTATCTGTCTGTCTGTCTGTCTGTCTGTCTGTCTGTCTATTTCTTTATTTCTCCATCCATCCATCCATCCATCCGCCCATCCATCTATCTATGTATCTAAAATTGTGGTTCCAAATGAGCCAGGTGTTCCTAACTGTGGCACACCGGTCCAGGTTGCACTGTACCTATCCATGTATATGTGTCAAAAGTAGACCAGGAATGGCTGGAGGCCAAATGTTCCAGGGATTATATGAACAGTTGTGTCACAACTCAGTGTTTGTTGATTGGTCGTTGTGAGCTGATAATGTGTCACTGTTTTAACTATCTGTTGGTGACAATCTTGCGGACACCGCTAGATCACACGTGGACTAATACATGTACTATATGGATGATTATCTGTCCTGGCTGGAAAAGTATCGTTAACATTTTTTTGACATCAGGGTGAAAAAAGAGAGACGATCAGGAGGACCCATTTGTTGGAGGTTAGTTAACTATAGCAGTCCCTGATTTTCTAGTACGTCCATATTTACCAGACAGGGAGATAACATATTCGTATTCTTCACAGAAAGAGCTTTACTAATGTGCCGGGCCCCAAGTCAGTGGTTTTTGCATTGCCTGGCGGTCATGCAGTGCTTCCAGAAGGGCAGTTGTAGCATGACTGGCCAGGCAATGCAATAACCACTGCCAAAAGACCTTTACCAAGTGCAATAGGACTTAAAGAGCTAAATAAACTTTGATTGATACTATGACAACCATGTCTTCAGGCCCATAGAAAGACTTTTAAGCTGAAAGTTTACTCCAGACCATACAGTTACTGTCACTTGGAGGCAATTTTCAAGGAGATATTTTTTGGTGTCATTTTTAAACTTGCGCAGCTCCGCATATGGTTGTCGTCAATGACAATAACTACATGATTTATACGTCTATTCTGTTTTGTCCTTGAGCTACATGTAAATGTATTTAAAATTAGGTCAGTTGCTTGAGGCGCCTCTTCATTTAAGTGTTTTTTTTTGTTTTTTTGGACAATGTTGTCTGGAAGAAGAACAAAAAAGAAAAAGAATATGTGTAAAGTTGAAGGTGATGGAGTTAAGTTTAAAAGGTGGCTGAAATTGTACATTTGTGATTTATAGTATCTGTTTATGTAAACACGTTGAAACAAAAAAATGTAAAATACTAGTCTCCCTATTACAAATTTAAGGAAAATTAAAATGGGAACTTGAAAGGTCAAAATCTGTCTCAGACATATATAAATGAAAGTGCAGATGGAAGGAGTTTTTTTTTTTCAGTTTTTCCAGATGTTTAGTATTGTTTCAGGCTGGTCATGTGACCAGTTTTCAAATGTAATCCCCTTCAGCAGTGGAAAACTGTGATGTGAAAAATGCTTCCACACACACGAGTTATCATGGTCTTGCTTGTTATCTGAATTTTGATCTAATTAACCATTTCGCCCTTGAATTGACACTTCAGTCAACAACTTTCCTTGGCATGAGTTGGGCACTAAGTGCCCAACTCATGCCAAGGAAAGTTGTTGACCTGGAGCATGTGATCTTAATAAGGCTCATCTACAATTCTCAGTCAAAATTGTTTTTCATTACTGTTGAAATTAGTCGAAAACACTGAAGCAGACGACATTTGACCATCAGCCAGTTTTGGCCGGTTTAAGGGGGAAAGGGTTAATAAATGGTGCAATGAAACAGAAAAAAAATAAGGTTTGCATGTTGCTGCTAAAACTTTGATTTATTTGTTGTCCATTACTTTCAGAACAGTACATAAATATAATGGAGAAACAATAATGAAATGATTCAGTGCTGGAAAACTGAAAACGAGGACTAAGAAATGTTTTGACGTACGTGGGACAGGACCACAACAAAGAGAAGTGGATACCTAACTTTAGTTTATGCAATAACGTAGGTACGCAAGCTGCTGCAAAAAGAATTATAAGCACCTCACCAAACCACAGCAACAATAATATATAGCCAACCCTTCTTGCCAAAAAAAACAAAAAAAATCCACTATAAGCACGCAGTGTCATGTATTAGTGCATGAGTCAACTCACATATCCAAAACATAACATGAGAACTTCACGCGTAACCCACGGATACAATGGTTCGATGAAAAGGTATATTCATGTTTAATATACTTTGAGCAAACTTGCTTTGGGAGAGAGGGGTAAATAGAGTGACAGGGTCATGTCAGTATTCAGACAATGTTGACGCATTCTGGTTGGTGTTTGGGAGGGGTTTTTCCATTTGTGTTTGGCTCAAATTGCTATGAGAGTTACATCTTCAGCATCCTGATTAAAGCAGCTTTCATTTCACTTCCAGCTTGTATATTCTAACACATGTTGTTGTTTTTTTTATTGACTGGCAAGTCACACTGTAGCTATGACAAGGGCAGTTGTAGCATGACTTGCAAGACAATGCAAAAAAACACAGACCAAAATTGAGGCCTTCACCAGTGCAAGCCCGATTGAGTTAAAAGTATAGACCAACAAGGTCACCTGAAGTCAAAATCTCCCACAGTGCATCTTGGGGATGTACCAAGTTTGTAAATTCACAGTTTTATCATAGAGCAGCATTTCCCATTCATGTATGTAAGTATCAATTTTAGGAGGCACATAACTCATTCTATACTATGGTCACAGGCCTTGGTCAGTGGTTCTGGCACTGACTTAAGACTATAGGCATGTTGGTACTTGAACGAAAGCTCTTTTCATGAAGAATTCACACATGCAATTGTCATCTTAAATCTAGGTAAATACATGTAAATATCAGGGACTGATATGGAATGAGTTAAGGGAGTACAATATTTGGGAGTTGTTGTCAAATTAGGTGACAGGTATCTTTGGCTTAACATTATTTATAGGTGACGTGCATAGATCATATACAAAAATGAGGTTAACTAGTTTGGCATAGACAAATAACCCATATCAAATATGGCCCATATATGCCAGGCTTTTTTTTTTTTTTTTTTTTTTTTTTTTTTTTTTTTTTTTTTTTTTTTTTTTTGTGGTGGTAGTGGGTCAGTGTTTAACCACACATAGTCTGATTTGTCATGACCACCAGTAAACAGTCTGTGTTTTCTGCAAAAAAAAAAAAAAAATGTTCCTGTCTTTCATATTGTTTCAGGATTTAAAAAGGTCCATTTTCTTCTCTTTACATGTGTTCAAAAGGCAACGTCATGTCCCTTCATTTGATCTCATGAAACAGTTCCATTGATGACGATGACAACGACAATGACGATGAAAAGTATCGCATTGTGGGCAACATGTTTTGCAATATGGAGACCTAGTAAATACATGGAAAAATAAAATCAATTATGTTTTGGAATATTTTGTACGTATATACATACATGTTAGCTATGACTTATGAAAACAAAGGAAACTTAACGGCACAATTTTCCCAGGGAAGACTCAATTTGTTGCTTCTTCATTTTTTTTTTTTTGCTTCTGTTTAATCTTTAAATACATATGTTCTGTTTGATTTATAACTGTCTCTTGACCAAAACCGTAAGGTCAGGCCTTTTGTGTATCCATATATGCTCCTTCCACTTTCATATTTATTGTGTCGAATCAGATTTACCTCCTATCTTAAGTGCTTTTGGGTCTGCCAAAAAATCTGCTTAAAGTTGAAAAGTACTTAAAGAGGTTTTAAGTTGTTACCAATCTGCAGGAAAATTTAATTGGCCTTTGTGGTGAAAAAATGAAATGCCCTTGTAAGGTCATGTCAGAACAAGGAGAGTGTTCACATCTTGCATTGTGCATTTACAAGAGTGGTCAATACATGCAGATTTATTGAATTCAAATGCATTCTAAGTTTTAGAAATGAAATTTCTATTGTTGACAAGAAAATCAGAGTGTAAAATTGTGTGTACGTAAAGCGCACGTGAATGAGTTCATGAACATCAACTTTTGTAAACAACACTGTTTGCTCATTAATGGACAATAAAACACATCTGTTGTACAGTGCGCCACGCTTTTGATAAAACAAACTGAAAACAAAAAGCATGATCGATATATGGCGCCATACTTTCGAAGTGCATTGATTTCAAGCTGACTTATTTAAATATTCAAAAGCCACAGAATAAGTGGACCCTGTATCAGCTCCCAATTCCTGTAGATGAAAAAAAAAATAGATAAGCTGACAGGGTGCTGGGAATTGATGCTTAAAAAGGCCAGTGGTGAATCTATTTTTGACTTTCAGTGACAAGCGATTTTAAGAATTTTGAACAGGAATTGTTCATTGGCATCTAAGCAGACCAAGTTCTGTGATGTCTTCTTGGAGTCAGCAAAATTACTGCCTCATCTGCTGTGCAGGGAAAGAGAAGGGAAAATGATTAAAGTACATAATTTGTGACTGTGGTGACATGGAAAAAAGTGGGCAAAGAAATAGATGGTGTTGGTTGAGAAGTTGTGACATTTGTGCTAATAGGGTAGATCCAAAGAAATAAATGGTACAAGTAGTTATGGGAGGTAACACAGAAGAAGGTAGGCAAAAAAACAAGTGATGTGGTAAGACAGCTAGCAGGATTAGTGACATTGGGGACTTGGAGCAAAAATACAAGTAAATAATGTAGATTGATAATCAGTGACACTTGTGATGGGGGTGGGGAGGCCAAAAAAAACAAAAAACAAATGATGAAAGTAGTACAGTGGGCCCCCTCTTATAAGGCCATCCCGAATGCACCAGAAATGTGGCCTTATAAGAGGGGTGGCCTCTCTTGAGGGGGAGTATACTATGGAAAGCCCATACTTGCTGCATGGAGAAGTGGCCTTTCTTTAGGGGGTGCCCTCTCTTCAGGGGGGGCTTATAAGCGGGGGACCACTGTAATGATAAATGACATGGAGAAACAGAGGAAAAGAAATAAGCTATGGGACTAGAGATATATACATGTAGTGACATTAGTGACTTGGAATGAAAAGGCAAAGAAAGGAGTGACGAGAAATAAGTAGTGACATGAAGGGAAAGGAGCAGATGACTGCCTGATGGAAGTGGTGACGATTAGTGACAAGACCACAAGTAAAGGCAAATAACATGATGCTCAACACCTTGGTGATGCAATGCCAAATGTGGAAGAAACAGCTACCATTTGACTAGATGATTACAACAAGGGTGATGATGACGATGACAACAACAAAAGCGTGGTAACAGCTGCTTGTGAAAGCTTTCAATGGGTCCCTGATCTGCTGGAGCTGTCCAAGAGACGGAAACTGTATGTTGCAACAGGTGACAAGATACAAATACAACGTCTGTCACCAAAGGAAGGCACAGCCTTGTGTTGTATTTAAACATGTACCCGGAACGTGATCAACTGAAAAAAAATATGGTCTGCAGTCAATTTTTTAAACAGGAAACTCATTCCATCAATTTGATTCAATATTTGTTTAGTTTTGCAACATGTGCCGGAGACTCATGATATACAGGTGTTCTGGGGATGATTAACTCTGTTCTGTTGGAAAAAGCCAGACAAAAAACTTTTACGGGTGTTTTTTTTTTTTTTCAGCTAATTGCGCATGAAAAACACTTCACTTGCACTTTCAAGGACATTTTTATTGCCAGCTCTGGGAATATCATAAATCTAGCAACACAAATACATGCTGTTTTCTTTATTGATAGATGGGAAATATTTTTGTGTTATCTTAAAAAGGCAATGTGTTTTTATTATGGATAATTTAGGGTTAAAATGTACAATGTGCTCATAGATGAGATCAGTTGGTGGGTAGTCCATTTAGAATATCAGGGTAAAAGGCATCTGTCTGTGCTTTACAAGGGAGCCATGATAGTGCTGCGGCAGGTAGACGTACAAGTTGTCACCTTCAGAGTGAGTCATTTTTATTATTTTTTCCACCTGGGTGCGAGGAAATATTAGAAAATGCAATATGTCTAGGCAAATTCAAGAAATTTGTAGGGGTATTGCCAAGAAGATCCTGTTGTGTGTGACTTGGTGTATGTGACTTCACAGTGCCCAGATTATAGGATTTTCCAGTTCACAGTCAGGAAATGAAGTAATGTGAGAAGCAACCTGAAATAATTTATTGGGGCATTTGCATAATTGTATATAGAATTATAAAACGCCAGAATGAAATATTGCAGATGTATTCCCTCTTTGCACAAAATGTTATAACCAGAAGTCAAAGAAAGCTGCGCAGAAAGATTGTTAGAACACATGTCAGCTTCTACATTGTTAGCTGGCTTGAAAGGTGTGTGACATAATTTCTCATGATTCATTTTAATGACACATTGCACACCCCTTTCCCCACAGAAAAAAAAATGGTAAAGGAGTTTTCACATAAAATTCTGTAAAAATATGTAAGCATTGGTAAGAAAAAACTAATTTTGTTTTTTTCATCTGCAGATGTATTTTATTTTGTCAATTTGGTTAAAAGATTTTCCCAAAAGACAGTTCAGGGTGAAAGTCTCAACATCATTAGCATGAAGAAAACTTTGAGGCTGAATCCATTGCTTGTAAGGTACAAGTGGATTGTCCTTGAATGAATGAGCTTGCTACTTTCACATTTATATTGCTCTTTAAAAGAGCTTTCTTGGAAGTACATACCACCAACATGCCAGCTGTGATGAAAAATAATTTTTGCAAGAAAAGAATGGTGGAGTTCAACGGCTTTCCTTGGTGCACTTTGCTGGCTTTGCAGGCAAATTTCCCTAGGAAAAGGCCTGGTCACAGTTGTAAACTTGGGACTTTTGCGGTTAAATACACAGGCTGATTGTGCCAGACAAGCCTGGCTGGTTTTAGTTTGCAAATATGACACTAGAGGTCACCATTACATCTGCATCCTGGGATCATCAATCACTCCACTGATGAGCTTCCTAATTGTCATCAGAAGCTGGCCTCAGATTGAAGTCCAAGTTGGCTCTCAACTCCCTCTCCCTGGCCACTGGGCTCTCTTTATGCTGCCACTGGTCTTCCCCATGGTAGAAGTCTAGGACCATAAATTAATGAATTCCAGAGAGTCAGCTTGATTTGCCATGACACACCGCCCACCCTGATCCCCAAAGTCGAGCTTGGGGGTAGGAGGTGAAAAGGGGGTGCATTGCTAACCCCGTTGGTGACCACATAAGGCATGTGCTGCCATTAAGGCATGTCTCTGCAGTAAAATTTTTGCAACAAAAGACCAACATTTTGACCAAAATTCCCTTTAAAAGGGTAATTTTATTCCAAAGGATCCAAAATTTCACTAACAAGGTAAATTAATTTCTTGCCAGAGCACTTTCAACACAAATATTTGGTCTTATTTTTTACTATTTTGTTCAAATAAATCTTCACACAGATGGTGAAAAATATCCTAACCAAGGGTGTGTTTGTAAGGTTCATGCCAAAAACTCCTACCAAAAATTTGGACATGTACCTTCCCATGCCCCCTCCCCCAATAGCCCTAAAAGTTCATTGGTTTGAGAACAGAGAAAGGGTAGAAAGAGAGGGAGAGAAGGAGGGAAGAAAGGAAGGAGATATTGAGGGGTGGAGGAAAGATGGACAAAGAGAATTCACACATGTTTGGTATTGTGTTTACGTATGTGTCTCAGGATAATGTATGCTCCCTGTAAGACACAGTAATGTGACATGTATGACCCATAAAACAAATAAACAAAATATTTATGGGATGGATGTGCATTTAAGTGAGTTGTTTTTATCACTGTTGACACATATGTGGGCCTGTTTCAAATCAGAAAAGGTCAGAACCTCCTGAATAACACCAATTGTGAGCCCATAAACATTTCATTATGGCTTATACATATATTTTGTCTCAAAAGATCAGTACCTCATAAAAAGCATCCTTTACAAATGTGCCAAGTCTTTTTTATAAGCCAGAAAGAAGTTACTGCAGTCAATTACATGTACATGTACTAACAGGAAACAGATCTATTTTGGTGAAGAAGGACAGACAGTAACAGTTGGCTATGGGTGGCTTTGGTTCTTTTTTGGGGGGTGGGTGGGTGGGGGGTGGGGGTTGAAGTACTACAGGGTGTCAAAAAATGTTTTATCTTTTGTTTAAAAAAATACCCATCAGGGCCAATGTAATGCAACAGCATGCAACTTTTTTACATGAAAAAAATCTTACAAACGGCCCTGTGTCATATTAAGTGTTGTCAGTATCTTCTTGTTACCCCTCACCCAAAGTTAGTCCAAATTGAGGGGTATTGTGATTCCCTTCACTGTCCATCCATCCATCACTTGTTAATTCTCTAATTCTTAAGAGAAAGGAGCTGGCCATCTTAATTTTACCTGAGCCAAGCGCCCTCTAGTTTTTCGGAAGTCAAGTGAAGGTAAAGCTAGGTCATACTGTAAATTGCTTTATTTTTGGCATATTTAAATTTTCATGGTTTTGTACTTTTGACATTTCACTAGTTTTAATTTCACTATTTTGGATGTAATTACTGTGCAAAGAATACAGCGAAATTTAAGCAATTTACAGCATCTCTTTATTTGACCCAATTTATAGAGGTCAATCAACACACAAACTGACATTAGCATTCTGACTCCTGAATTCCACCTGAATTTTGCGTCAGGTTTCTGGAAATGTTTCAAAAGTTTGTTGAAGGTCAAGGTCATGCCTCTATACTTGACCCATTTTTCAGAGGTTAAAGGTCACTAATCAGCCATGTTTAATACCACTCTATCTCTTGAATGAATGCAGCTGACCATCTGAATTTCCCACCTAGGTGTGTTTCAGAAGCTTACTGAAGGTCAAGGTTATATCTATCTGTATATTTGACCTGTATTTTCAGAGGTCAAAAGTTACTGCTCTGACTCTTGAATAAAAAAAGGTCAAAGGTCACCAAGAAGGGATAATGCTGTGTCAGCCAGCAGCAAGGTGTACTCTTTCGAGGGGTGGATCCAAGGATTTGTGAGAGGTGGAGGTGCATTGGGACGGAGGGGCAAGATGGTGAAATACTGACTTGTTCTATTGAGAGAGGGAAAGGGGGTGGGGGGTGGGGGGTCCTCCTTCAGCAAAATTTTGAAAGAAAAAAAAAAGTGTTTTAAATGGTGCATTCTGGAGGCACTATGATTTTCAGTGGAAAATATAGGAAATATATCAATTACTTCAGCGTAAAAGTCAAGGAAAAAGTTGTTTCAAAACAAAAACAAAAACAAAAGAAAAAAAAGAAAAAGAAAACCTGACTGTGCCCCTGCATTTTGAGCCCTGTAGTAGGTGGGGAACAGCAAGCTAGAGTTGGTGTTCGGTTTTATCTTGTCTGACCAATCTCCAGTCTCATTTGCTCCTAGTTTCCTAGTTATCCTGGTGCTCAGCAGCCTGGTGGTCCTGATAGGTCCACACAAGTGGGACATCATGTCTTAAAGCGTCAAACCATGACATGTGTCTTTGCATCTTGGCCGCAGGTCAAAAGTCAAAGCCCTTGTGGCTTAGCCCAGGCAGCCCAATTGCAGTCAGTCATGTGCAATATCAAGCAGGGTTCACTGAGGAGAGGACTTAGCTTCTGTCACTGATGACAGCTGTTTATTGTATTACTCCTAGCTACAGTAAAACCTGCGGGTGATGAGCCACTGGAAACCATCTAATTTTTGCTGCATACTTGTTCTCATGATTTTCACAGCTCTAAAATAAATTTTGGAAAAAAATGAAAAGCCTCTCGCATAAGTCTTAACTGTTAAAGTGTTAATGACGGGTCTAAGTCAACAGCTTTCCTGCAGGTGACCTTACAGCCAGTCATGAATGTGCATCAGCACTGGCTGTTGACCTAGACCATTCACTGTTTCCAGACAGGCCAAATTTAGACGAGGAAAGCTGGTCCTTGAGTAAGAGGCCATAAGGAATTTTATGTGGAATCATCAAAATAATTTATAGATAAGTGCAACTACAGTGAAACCTGTTTTGAGAGACCACTGTGATGAAAGACCACCTGACCATATTTACTATGTCCCTTTTGCTATCTTTCCCATGTTCTCGTACCTCTATTGAGAGACCGCCTGCCTTACATGACCACTTTTTGGCTTGCCCTAGGGTTGGTCTCTCAAAACAGGTTTCACTGTATTTTCTTGACTCTAGTAGTCCCCTTCTTATAAGGCCACCCCAAATTCACCACCTAAGTGGCCTTTTAAGAGGGGTGACCTCTGTAAAGGGGGAAAATGTAATGGGAATGTCCCACCTGGTGTATAAGAATGGTGGTCTTTGTGGGGAGGTGGCCTGTGGTAAGAGGGGCCTTACAAGAGGGGGACCACTAGCATGCAAGGGGTTAAGCAAGCTCACTGACTGTCATGTGTAATGCATTATCAATCACTTTAACCATGTGTCATCTTCAGATCTGCCATATCCACTTTCTCATTATAGTACTGATAGGGACATGTGCAGTGTTTTGAAATCAAAGTCATTAATTATAACCTAAATGAATTTACTTTTCAAAGTTGTTGCCATGGTAAAAATCATGTGCACTAAAAAGGAAGTTTGTGATATTGGGGATTCTGTAAATGTACGTTTGCTAGGAATTTGAGACAGTAAAATATTCTGTTATGAAAATAATATATACAACTTTTCATTCCATTTCACAAAAAATACTGCTTTCAAAACTATAGACGTCATTATTGAAGCTGTCTCTTTTGGACGAATCCTTTCCTGGTCAGAATGAGATGGAATCGGAGGGTTTGCCTAACGGAGGGTTTGCCTGACATCTGCGCCGACCTGTCATGACGGTTGCGCTGACCTGTAGCGTGGCATCATGATAGGTCTTATCAGTGATTCGCCAGGCTGTAAAAAATTGCTTTCTGCTAGAATTGAATTAAAGTGGACAGATTGAAGCAGGTGACAGTTTACATTGGAGACTTTCAGGCCATTTGAACAGGAAAGGGTTAATTGTGGGACCAGTAGCCGTCGTCATGGTTTTACAGTCCTTAGAAAGTTAATATAATTTGTTGGACAGTCACAGTATGTACTGTTTTAGTAGCTACGTTTTGCTTCAAGTTCTTGTTTAAAATATTTCTCACTGATGAGCGTGGAAACCGTGTGACTATAGAGGACACATGAGGGTAATAGATGTGTATTCTTTCCTTTTTTCCTGCTCTCTCTCTCTCTCTCTCTCTCTCTCTCTCTCTCTCTCTCTCTCTCTCTCTCTCTCTCTCTCTCTCTCCCTCCCTCCCTCTCTCTCTCTCTCTCTCTCTCTCTCTCTCTCTCTCTCTGCCTGTCTGTGTATCTCTAATATCTTTTAAAGATACATGTACTTTTGTTTGTATACTTGATACTTCCCTCTTCCGGTAATATGTCATCACACAAGCATTAAATGAAGGGCCTGGTGTGAGCAAACCCCCCCCCCCCCCCAAAAAAAAGGGGATACTGAAATGAGCTTTAGTTCCTGTGCCTCACTTATTAGGTGTGTTTATTTTGATACGTAGTAAAAAAAAAAAAACCCTAGGGTTAGTATGACTTTACCAACAAAAAGTCACTTTCTTCCTGTTTCCCCAGCATCTGATCCAGTCAATCCAAGGACCCCTGGTGGGTAAATGATAAATCGCCGACTCCCTTCTCTTACCTCAGTCCCTGTAACATGTAACCCAGGCTGGGTGGCCCAGTTAACAGTCTGTATGAGTTGAACCAAGCCAGCCGCATTAGGTTTTTACCAGTATCTAGTACGGATATTTTTTTTTTGTAAGTGTGGTTCCATTAACACTGATGGAAATGATACTATATCATAGCTACTGGGAGAATTACAATCCAAGCTGATACCCGGCAGAACAGCCAAAGAGTCAAAAATGTTTCATCAGCACAACAGGTGGTGTGAATACCCGCTTCCCACAGTGGAAGAATCCGAGACAGAATCTCAGCTGGACAGAGACGTGCTTTACGTTTACAAGTGGTCAGACACCAACCAGGTAAAGAAGTTCGTGTACTGCTGGGCTAGACCAAATTTCCACTCCAGAAGTGCTAGGGTGTTTTCCTTTTCACATAGGAAACAGAGCAGGCAAAGTAGATTATATTTGTTTGTGTCTCTCTCCACACCATGTTCAACGAAGCTGGGTCATTGCGATATAATCAATATAATACACAGCAGGTTGTGCTTATGGTTGATGTGTACAGCTTTTGGTGATAGATTCAACGTATATAAGTTTGATCAATATTTTTGGCAGATATGTTCTATTGATGTAAAATTTTATGGCAGATTACCCCCATTTTATGTCAACTTTATGAGGCATTCACCCACCAATTATCCAATTAGAAGTTAGCAAAATGCCAAAGTTGTTACATGTATTACGAACCATGTTTTCACACTGTTGCGCTAGATTTTATATGTGTCACTGATTTTGTAGTAAAATTTAAATTTATTGTGCCTGGCAACACATTGGTAACTGATTTCCTACCACAGTGGTTAAGGGAAATGGTCAGTGGTTTTTGCAGTGCCTAGCAAGTCCAGGACAACTGTAGCATGACTGGTCAGGTAATGCAGAAACCAGTGACTTCAGACAGTGTAAGCTGGCACTTGAGTGAAAAAACTCTACTTATGGTAAAGACTTATACTGAAAAGGAAACCGTCCTCTGTATTTAAGATAAATAGAGTTGGGAACATCAGGCACTGCATGTGCTCGACTATCTTGATTAGCTCGAATTGCCTGAAGATGGCACAAGAACTTTTAATTATAACACATACTGAGGGTACATCTGCAGTAAATGCTAATTTTATCACAGTTTGAGGGTACATCTGCAGTAAATGCTAATTTTATCACAGTTTGATTTAAATAAATATATATATATACATACATATATATATATATATATATATATATATATATATATATATATATATATATATATATATATATATATATATATATATACATATATATATATATATATATATATATATATATATATATATATACACACATGTATCATGTATATATAGAAATATGCATGTATATACAGTCAGGCCACCTTTAACGGTCACTTGATAATTCAGCACCCTTCAAATTCGGCAGCAATGAGCTGTGAACGGATTTCCCCCATTTATTTACTACATGATAATCCGGCACCCTTGAATTTCGTCACCGGCACGTTAATTGCACAACAAAAGGGTTTTTTTTCAATGTAATTTGCCTCTTTAATCTGTCACTTTATATTCAATGGAGCATATACCTTGCAATAACATACCTTATTGCGCCGTACTGCAAAATCAACAATCACCTGATGTGTTCCAAACAAGTTCCGAGTTGATAAGATGTTTAATTGTTCCCGCCTTAAATGGTTAAATTTCATTGCAATGGCCAGAATCCAATGAGGGATTTTGTGGTGACGACGTAGCAAAAGTTCAGCGCAGAGAAGAACAGTTAAAAGATATGAAAAGTGAGCGCAGTAAACCAAAAAACAATTCGGATTTCTTTGTGCCACAATAAGCTATTAAAGGCAAAATATGTCCAAATATGTATGTGAGATATACATTAGGGTTGGGACATTTATGCCCGCTCGCTCCAGTAATTTTGAATGTAACATTAATTGTACATATGGATATGAATACACTGAATAAAGTTTTTTCCCTATAATTTGCACGTTTCGTTTTTAAAATTTCGTATGATTGGTAATACGTGTATGTGATTATGTTTTTATTCACTCATTGTTAGGTGCAAATTTGGTCTCTTATTCTCTTTATATCCTGGTAATTATACTGTGATTTGTTAATCTGGCAGCCTTGCTAGTCCGGCAAAATGACCAAAAACAGATGGTGCCAGATAAACGCGGCCTGACTGTACATACATATACATATATCTACACACATACATACATACATACATACATACATACATACATACATACATACATACATACATACATACATACATACATACATACATATATACAAGTTATAACAGCATAATATTTGGACCCAGATATGTTGGTCAAGGGTTTGAGGTTGGCTTGTTTAGAACGTTAAGGAGGAGTATATTGTGATTTGAAAATTAGTTTGCAGGCATCTTGAGATGTACACCCCTGGTTGGTTGCTGAGAAAGATGATGGCTTAGTTTTGGGCTCAAAAGGAAAGAAGATTCACCATTTTTTTTTTTTTGTCATTCATAAAGCTTAATAATCTGTTTGTGTTTAAATATACATATGTGGAAAAAATAAATACTTGAGGGAAAGACAGTGAAATACATATGCAACAAGCTTAATAAATGTTTTATATTTTGCAAAATATTATAAACTTTTTGTTAGACTTTGCTAAGTGTTCAGTTGTATTGTCTTATGAGTTGAGTATACATGCATGCCCCCACCTTAAACACACTGACAGAAAAACCTCTTCAGGCACCGCACTTTATGAGTAAAATCAAATCTCTCTGCAGTAGAAGTTAAAGTGAACCTGGAAAGTTTCCATTACGCCACATTTTGTTCACAACAGAAAGATGCATGGAGAGAAAAAAAGTGGACAGTTTGGAAAGGGACAAGCAGTCATGTGCAAATGGGAAGTTTTTACAGGTAGACAAAGAAGCAGTTTTAAGTTTCTGCACCAGGATGAATTTCATGTGAAAAAAAAAAAAAGAAGACTTCCCTTGACTTCCAAATGTTGAAAACTGTATCGATGTTCAACAGCTGAGGAGAACTGTCTCGTCTCTGTCCAAGTAACCTTTACATGTGGTGGCAAAGTGCTTAGAAGTGATGTACTTTTTCACAGGGAGAGGGATATGTTTTGCAAGACAAGCAACTGAAATAAGTGGCAAACTTAAACAAGCTGACAGTGATAAAATTGAGGTTACAGATGTCCCAGGGTCTAATTTTTGTTGTCTGGACTAAAACTTTTTCAATCTGTTTTTGAACTGTGGGAAAGGGAAAGCATGATTATTTTCCAGTGTTAACGCTTAAAGTGCTAATCACTGCTATAGTTGTTTTCTCATTACATTTAAACACATAATGGTTAAAAGATTCAAATTCCTCATGAAGATACATTTTATTCAAATACCAGCAAGCCTAGTCTAAACAAAAAAAGTAGTCTTAGTCAACAGCTTTCCTCGGGACACTTTGCACACAATGCGTGCAAAGTGTCCCAAGGAAAGCTGTTGACTCAATCTTAAATCAGCACTTTAAGGGTTAACGCTTAAAGTGCTAATCACTGCTATAGTTGTTTTCTCATTACTGTTAAACATATAATGGTTAAAACATTCAAATTCCTCATGAAGATACCTTTTATTTAAATTCCAGCAAGCCTAGTTGAAAGCAAAAAGTATCTTTAGTCAACAGCTTTCCTTTGGGCATTTTGCACACATTGCGCGCAAAGTGCCCAGATGAGAGCTGTTAACTCAGTCTTAAATCAGCACTTTAAGGGTTAACTGTTGTCTGACCCAGATTGCATTGGATTCTACAAGTCAGGAAAACATCCATAGTTTTGTTACTGCCAAGGGCAAGTAATGAGCTGAGGAGAGACTTGCATATACCTCAAATATTGTCTGAAAAAATATGAGTGAGTTAGTTTTCATATTGTCCGATGTTAATTTATTTCAAATAAAACAAAACACACATTAACACACACACACATAAAGAAATATGTAGGCAACTATTGTATATGTACACAATGTATAAATGTTAACATGTGGAATAGGTGTTTATGTTATAAAGCTAGTGCATGATCTATTTCCAGTCATTGGGGACTACAACAGCCCCCTTTTTATAGGGCCACTCTAAGTGCACAAGAAATGAGGCCTTATCAGAGGGGTGGCTATGTAAGCGGGAAATATGATTAAAATGCCTCACATTCTGTAAGGAGGTCTGGCCTTTGTAGAAGGGGTGATCTGCCTTCAAGGTGGCCTTATGAGAGGGACACCACTGTATTTTCAAATTCCCTGGTTTAAGTGAGGTGAGAGTTACACTGAATTCTTCCTTCTTTGACAGAGACAACAGTCATCCTTGGTCAAAATGAACTCTTGTTGGTCCTTACTGGGTTGACACCTATCCTTAATCAAAATGAATTGTGTTCTTTTACTGAATCAACTGCTATCGTTGGTGAATATAAACTCTTCTTGGTACCACTGAGCCAACAATTTTTGCTCCTGAAAAGTTACTTGACTTAGTCAACTGCTTTCCTTGGTTAAAATGGACTCTTCTTTGTCTTTACTGAGTCAAGAGTTTTCTGTAATCAAAATAGACCCCTTTCTTTGACTTAGCCAATAATTTTTCTTGGTTAAAATGAATACCTAAGGTCCAAATTAGCTAGTACCATCTGTAGCCCGCTAAAGCGCCAGGGTGATTTCCCGGTGCACCTTGCGGCAGGTTAGGTCGTTTAAATATAGCAGCCATATTGCGCCATAGTTAAAGCACAGAGAAATGACATCACAAAGTTGATCGTTATTTTCCAACGTATGACAGAAGTGTTTACAAGCTACAATGACAGTCTACAATTGCAAAGTTCCTGACGGTAAGCCGGACACAAGAAACGGTAAATTGGATAAATACCCCTGGATGCAAGGGGTAGCTTTCCACTGTTTTCCTCCAAAGAAACATAGAAACCACGGAAGTGGTTGAACATGGTGAAAAGACCAGAAGATTATGAACCACCAGGCAAATTTGACTGCATTTGTTCAAGACACTTTATTGGGGGTAAAGGTCTGACACCAGAACACCCAGTGCCCACGTAGTTTCCATATAACAACTGGATGATTGCACAAAAACAACGCACAACAAACCGATGGCAGAACTGTGTGAGATGGCTGAGGATCGAGTGACCTACCCAGCAATGGAGAAATGCCAGTTGCAAGTAGAGAGCAGGGGTGTGACCGCTGCGTTGCAGTGGTAGCTCACAGTACCAGCTAATTTGGACCAAAGCTAGTCTTGACCTGAGTCAACAGCTTTCCTTGATCAAAATGAAGTCTTCTGTGTCTTCCTGAGTCTGCAGATTTCTTAGTCAAAATGAACTCTTCCTGATCTGAGTATAAACAGCTTTCCTTTAGAATGGCTGGGTGCTGTAAGCACCCAACCCAGTCCCAGGGGAGCTGTTGACCTGGGACATACAGCAGTATTCATGGTGGGTTTTGTTCTGCTTGGGTTTTCTCTTCACAAAAAAAAAAGTACCTAAAATCGTTCAAGCAGACAAAGTAGGCTCTTTACATTCACTTACCTGATCTCACCGTATTTTTATTTTCACCTAATTTGCTAGTGGCTCAAAACCATGGAAATCAAAACACACTGAAATACTACTTTAACCTAGGCTTGAAATGAACTATACAGAAATGAAAGCATCAGTCCAAAATCTGAAATGCAAAAAGCACGCAAATTTATACCTTAAAAAGTAAGCACATTTGCACTAGAACACCTGCATGCTGTTGGTAGCTTTTGGGTAGGGAAGAGTTCTAAGTATATATGTTGTCTATTTTGTTACTACCATATTCACTCCAAGAAAAGCTGTTGACCTGGGATATTCTCTGTAGAACTATAGGCATACTGGTACTTGAATGAAAGGTCTACGAATCTGGGATCCTAATGATAATTCAGACTAGTTTGATTTCAGTAAATCAACTGAAGATGTGATTAGCACTGAAAGAGTTAATATTGTATGTAGAGTCCACAAAAGGACAAGTGAGGGGTGTGCATCTAGCAGGACACATGCTACTGTTGGAATGAATATGGTATTAAAGCTTGCAGGTAGTACAGCAAAGGGAATGAAAGGGTTTGGTTAAAAAGTTGCAAAAGGGCAGGAGCTTATTTATCTCTTTAAGTGCCAAATTTTGTACAGAGTCGAAAGCTTTCCTCGGTGCCCAAATGCGCCCAATGCGTGCCGAGAAAAGCTATAGACCTGGGGTATTCTCTCCGGAACTATGGGCATAGTGGTACTTGAATGTAAGGTCTGGGATTCTCATGATAATTCAGACTAGTTGGACCTAAGTAGATTGACTTAGTCATGATTGGCACTGAAAGAGTTCACTTTGCCACCACTGACAAAAGTGGGAGCTCCCAAGCTTCCAAAAACAAAAACTAAAAAGGAAAAAAAAAATAATGTGGGAGATGCCCGTCTTTGTCAGTACTTGCTGAACTTCTGTGGAATAACTGTTGCAACTTCATAGAAGTGATTGCTGCATTAGTTTTGCAAAACACTATAGTAAGCCAAATTGAATGAAACATGTTCATATCTGTGCTTAAATCAAATTGACATTGAATGCATAGACCGTAACAGGGTTGTGGGCCTACTGTTGACAGTTACTGTGAGATACTGTAAATTCGCTGAAGTTTGCAACATTTTTGTTTTGGCTGCTGGCACAAAATTAAAAATAAAAACATACTGAAATAATATTTCAACATATTTTTGTATATATACTTTAACAAAGGTTTAATGGGAACTGTATCCAAAATTGTGCAATTAAAGTTTCAGTTACAAGCCTGAAATGCAAAACCTGTGTAAATTAATCTAATTTAGTTGAAAATAACTGTATTTGCCTTAATCAATGTCATGATTTATAATGTAATATGTATGCAAATAGGGATTAAATTGGAAACAGACCACTTAAAACTGTTATCCCCTGGGTTATAGTTCAAGCAATATTTTTCCCTACCACAGTTTAGATACCCAAATTAAAGCTCAGCTGATTAAAGTTGTTGACCTCAAGCATATTTATGCAGTGGTACCTGTTGTATGCAACCACTGCCATGAGCAGCCGCATTGCTTTTTGTGGTCACAAGGCTCAGATATAGGAGTTAATTTCTTTATGAAATTTACCTGTGGTGACAGGTCACTTCCTGTGTGTGGCCATATTACTTGGCAGAAGGGGTGGCCACACACAGCAGGTACCAATGTATATCCTAACTGGTGTCATATCCAATTATAATTTAATATTTATTAGTTAACCAGAAATTACAATAAGCATCAAAAACTGATAATCCATGTCATTTTGGTGGTGGGTTTTCTGTTCGGAACTAAAGGGGTTAATGAAGAATTTCAGGGTGGGAGCAAATGGTTAATTCTATGCATGGCATTATAGTTTACGTCAGTTTTGTGGTAAGCGTTCAATGGATGGAATATGCATGGACACTTTGTTTCATTTTGTCTGCTGCGTGCTGATGTATGCATGGGTATGTGTAAATATTAAAGGGCTTGCGAGGCCATTCATGACTTAAGGAATTAACTTATTTCTATACTACAGTGGTAAAAAAGCCTTAACTGCAACTGGACTTCCCCTGGCAATGCAAAAACCACTGACTTTCGACCAGGCATGCTGGTACTTGAAACAAAGCTCTTCTGGTAAAGAACCAGAATTTGCCATTCACAGAATAATTCCAGCTGAATGTGATTGAAAAAGTTCTCCTAGTACACAGTGAGTTAAAGAGTAAAGCATGCCATTTGGGACTTTGGAGTTAGGTAACTTCTCATCCATTATGTATTACACAGTATTTCTCCCCACAAACACATTTGGACCTGCAACAGGTTCCAAGCAACGTGATACACAAAAATAGAGAGAAAAAAAAGGCTACAAATTGTATCACTTTACAAGAACACAATACTATGTGGTCTTGTGGGAATCTGCAGCATGAATGAATTCCTTGGCGTGCAAAGAAAAGTGCCTTCCAATGATTCCCGAGGCTGGCAAAGTGCTGGCGACAACAGCTTGTTAATCAGCCAAACCCTAATCAAGTTTGTTGCCACCGAGGCTGGAGTTTCCGTTTCTTGAGAATCATGCAGAGATGGTCAAGATCGTGTGTGGTTTTATAGAGAAATGGCACAAGTGTCTCTCAGTGGAGACTGGGATATGTTTTTCGGACAGACTGTGTGTTGGAGTGTCGGTGCTTCATGAAATTGTGTACGGAGGTCATGTGTTTACGAACCCTTTGCTGTGGATGTTGCTGGGGCACAACAAAGGAGGCTGTGTACGATACGGTTGGTAAACATATGTCCTCTAAATGTATTTATTTTCACAGTTTTTGCATTTTATGTGTTGTTAAGTGAAGTTTTACTTTGATAATTTCAGACATAGTTCCTATTACACCTAAATGTTAAAGGATTATTTCAGTGAATTTTATTTTCGTGCTTTTGTGCCCTCAGCAATACAGGCAAAAATAAAAATACAGTGAATTCACAATATATGGCCCTCGTGACTGACATGCCTTTATTTAGATATTTTGTGGCAGACGTTTGCATCTGTTTGTCACTGAATTGAACCGTTGTGATATGGAACCGTCTTTTTTGCCTTTTTTAATCTACCTGATATGAGGTGTGATTTTGAGTGACAGGTACGTGGAGTCTTGTCACAAGAGAGGCAAGTTACCACTGGAATAAACATTATTAGCAGAAGGTGATTATACAACTTTTTGATGGCCACAAAAGCGCCCGCAGATACCAAATGCCTGGGTCAGTATACCATAGTCCTTCTTTTGAGAGACCACTCCATTAAGATACCACCTGCCTTTTAAGACCATATTTACCAGGTCCATAAATCTGTCTTCTCAATGTTATTCTACCTCCAATGAGAGACCACCGGCTTTATGTGACCACTTTTACACCTGCCCTTGGGATGATCTCTCAAAAGGGGCAAGTGCTATTCTACTTTAAGCTCTTATTCACCCTTTTCCCTGTATGCTAGCAAAAACTGGCTGATGGTCAAATATATCCTACCATAGAAACAAAGTTTGGGAGGGGGGATTTTCAACAGGGATCTACTTTCGATATATACAGTGGTCCCTGTCTTAAGAGACCACACCAATGAGAGACCACCTTTGTTGAAGGACGATCTTTTGAGGATATCTTGCATGGTACTTTTCATGTTATTTGCTCTGAGAAACCACCAGTCCTGGGAGACTACAATTTGGTCACCTGTAGGGGCAGTCTTTGAAAAACAGGTTTTACTGTAGCTCTGATTTTAGCAGCTATGAATATACAATTTGGCATGGGAATTGCAGCCGAGGCCTATCAAGATAACCCAGGTCAACATATTTCATCGGTGTGGCTTAACCCTTTCCCCCTTAAACCGGCCAAAACCGGCTGGTGGTCAAATGTCGTCTGCTTCAGTGTTTTCAACTTATTTCAACAGTTATGAAAAACAATTTGACTGAGAAATGTACATGAGACTTATCAAGATCACATGCCCCAGGTCAACAGCTTTCCTTGGCATGGGTTGGGCCCAACCCATGCCAAGGAAAGCTGTTGACTCAGTCTTAATTCAAGGGGGAAAGGGTTAATGCACAACTGGCATCAAGGAAAGCTGTTGATCCAGGAACAAAGGGGACAGGATTAATGGGAGGATGGGTGTTGCAGATGGCACCACTGGTAACTTAGGCTTGGTATCTAGATTCTTACTAGTAGAGCCATCTGGTGAGGAAACAAATACAGCCTCATTGATTGGCTGCTGGTTGCCTACCATAACTGCTGTCACATATATATGTATTTTAGTTCAACTGGAAGTGGTGTCACGTGCAATTTACCTCTCCAAGCATCCTCCATTAGACCAGTAGGTGAGACACTGACAATAAGACTTAGGAGGTCATGCCTCTGGTCAACAACAATACAGCTTTATCTCTTGTCAAGGAAAGATGTTGACTTGTTCTTGTCAGGGAAGGGCTAAAACCTCAAGCTATCTGCCATTCAAGCCAACATCAAAAATTTTAAGTTTGTGACCTTGGATTCCTTGATGCAGTTGTAATCAGTGGTTCACCTCAGTTGCAACAATATTCCTGTAAAAAATTATTGGAGCTACAGGGACTTTAGCCAGTTGGAAACTGAGTTGAAAGCTGTTGACTGGTGGCCTGTCATTGTTAATGACAAACAAGAAGCAGGTGACTTTTACAACATCAGATTCAAGCTGGTAATTTCCAATTGGGCCCTGTGTGTGGGAAGGGGGGGGGGGCTGAAAATCCGATAATCCAAAAGTTTTGACTCCAAAAAATCAAACAATCCTTTATAAAATTGCTAGAAATCCTAAAATATTTTTATAATTTCAATATCTTTTAATCCTAAAATGAAGAAAATTTCCAATAAACTACATTTTCAAGTAAAATAGTCCAATAATTCCTTTAAAAATGGCAAAAAAAACCCAATAATCCTAAAACAATGACAGGGCCAGTCCAATGGGGAGAAATTGTATTCTGATGTTTCGGCACAAGGCCCCATAAGGTCAAACCTCTGCCTGACTGTGCAGTGTGCAGCACAGGTATTACTATGCATATTTGACTGTGCATGGTGAGGCACAGGTATAACTATGTATATTTGACTGTGCATGGTGAGGCACAGGTATAACTATGCATATTTGACTGTGCATGGTGAGGCACAGGTATAACTATGCACATTTGACTGTGCATGGTGAGGCACAGGTATAACTATGCACATTTGACTGTGCATGGTGAGGCACAGGTATAGCTATGCATATTTGACTGTGCATGGTGAGGCACAGGTATTACTATGGATATTTGACTGTGCAGTGTGCAGCACAGGTATTACTATGCATACCGTATTTGACTGTGCATGGTGCGACACAGGTATTACTATGTATATTTGCCACCCTGTAAATAGCCAGGTACTTCTGTCAGTCCTCTTCAAGAAATTGTATAAAAGATTTTTTTTTTTTTTATATTCCTGTAAAAGTGGTTACATGTGTACTGGTTTCACCATGTCAGTCTGTCTGTCTGTCCATCAATCCGTCTGTGGAAAAGCCTTGTCTGGGCCATAACTTCTTTATTATTTCATAGATCTTCCTCCAACTGTGCATTACTGTTGTTTATCACTTGAGGTTGTGTCATGAAACAGCATTGACCTTGAGGTTTATAGGTCAAGGTCACAGCTGGCATCTGTAGCCAAAAACCTTGTCTGGACTATAACTCCTTCATTAATAATCACATCTTCTTAAAACTTTGAATGCTTATTCTCCTTCACTACATGTTGTGTCATGAAGCAAATGTGACCTTGAGCTATGTAGGTCAAGGTGACAGTGGCCGAGCAGGGGGTATCCAGTCTTGTCGGTGATGACTGTTCTAGTTGTTTTAGAGTTTACAGAGAGGCACATTGTATGATAAAATGCATGGTCTTCCACATGGAACTATTATCCTGCTACTCTCAGGATATAGTGCTACATACCCTAAGCATGCTACATGTTGCCTTTCATGAGAGACTGCATAGGATTTTTAGACTGACCTGTCATGACACCACGGATTATTTCTGTATTAAATTTACCTGTATTTTAAGACCAGGTGCAAAGTAAGACCATGCTTTGCTGGCAGTAGAGGTGGTCTTAAATCACAGGTGCTACCATACCAACAGTCAACAGCTTTCCTGGGCATGGGTTGGGCACTAAGTGCCCAACCCATACCAAGGAAAGCTGTTGACCTGGGTCATGTAGTCTTGATAGGTCTCATCTTCAATTCCCAGTCAAATTGTTTTTCATTGCTGTTGAAATCAGTTGAAAACACTGAAGTAGACGACATTTGACCACCAGCCGGTTTTCACCGGTTTAAGGGGGAAAGGGTTAAGACTAGTGATTCTCCTTTTGTGAGGCCAGCCCAAGTGCAGCCCAAAGTGGCCCTTTTAACTCTTTCAGTGCCAACGACGATTAAGGTGGAACTAATTAAAGGAGCTGCTCTGATTTATAACAAGGGTGCTAGATTCATGCCCCTTAGACTGTTCATTCAAGTGCCTGTAGTTACATAGAATATAATAGTCCAGGTCAACAGCTTTCTTCAGTGCAAAAAAAAAGCTGCTGACTCAGTCCAAAATGTGGCACTGAAAGAGTTAGGAGAGGCACCCTCTGGAGAGGGGAACAAAATACTAGGAATGTCATTCTTAGTGCATAGGAATGTGGTCTTGTAAGAGAAGTGGTCTTGAAGTGGGGGGGGGCACGGTACATGTAACATCAGTACACCTCCTGCTGGCTGTAGGGTGGTCTTTAAGGCCAGGTATTGCTGTACCTTATGTTTTTCCATATGTGAGTTGACTGTTGCAGTGATGCAGATAGGCTCATGTCACAGAAACTTGAAAATATACTGGGGCATGTGGAACGTGTTTTCAGCAATAAGACATAAAAAACGTTTGTGTTTTCTTACTGTAACACAGATGGAGTACATTTGCTCTTTTTATCTGCAAAATGGTGGTGGGATAGCTATAGTGTCACCTGCACCCAAGACCACCTCTCAAGGAAGACCACATATCTTCTTAAGACTTCCTCTTCATGATAGGCGTTTATTTCCCAAATACCTGTACCTCTGTTTTAAGACCACCTTTAATGTGAGACTCCATCTTCCTGGGCAGTGGGATGGTCTTCAATGCCAGGTACTGCTATACCAGCAGTGTCCCCATAAGGCATCCTTTCATGGGGAAAGACCAGTAATAAATACGCAGTGATCTCTCCTTTGAGAGGCCACTGAAATGAGAGACCACCTGTTTTGAGAGACCACATTTTCACCTGCCCTAGGGGTGGTCTCTCAAGACAGGGACCACTGTACTTGCATGTATTGTAAAACTGTCTATTACATGTATAAAATGAGACATTGAGCATCACATGTATATGTGGAGAAATGTTTACACGACTGTCTGGTCATCCGTCGTAACCCCATGAATTGTTAATGCATGTACAGGTGCATTATAACTGTTACATAAGGCTACAGTGTAAGCTTAACCCCTTCCCCCTTGAAGTAAGGCTGGGTCAACAGCTTTCGTTTGTGGGGGTGGGTTGGCGGGGAAAGGGTGCCGAAAACACCCGGCCCTTACCAAGAAAACTGTTGCCCTAGAGCATGTGATCTTGATAGGTGTCATGTGCATTGCTCCTTCAGATTATTTTTCATTACTGTTGAGGTGAGTAACAACCTGGAAGCAGATGAAATACATTTGACCACCAGTCGGCCTTGGCTGAGGCAAAAGGGGAAGAAGTTGGTGGCAGAAAAGGCAACAGATTTCATGCCACGGCTTACTTCTCGTTCAGCTCTTGCTAAGGGGATCATAACACTAGCCTGAGGACACACCAGCACACCAGCATGAGAGTCTGGCGCCCAGTGTTAGCATGCGCAATTTCATGCTCCCATCTGGCTGGGGGCACATTTTGAAGCTGATAAAAATGCTAGCCAGTTGCATGCCAAGCATCTCGTGGAAACAGCATTCAGGGAAATTTTTGCTCCATTATGCTGTTTATTGGCAGCAACTTGCCAGATGCGAGAAGTGACGCGTCACATGCTGTCAGTCAAATGCACACGTTATACGTAGGCCAGCCAGTCACGTGCATGTGGCCAGTTGCACATCAAAATCGTGCCAGCATGGGTGAGCATGGAAATCGTGGGCTAGCACGGGTGGTCTACTTTGCAAGGACTGCATCGTATTTACATATACACGTATGTGTACTTGTGCAGGGAAACCTGTAAAACATACAGGGTCACTCAACTCAAAAAAAAAAAAAAATCTGTCACTTGAGATACATGTATTTGCATAAAAAGACTAGTGGATCTGGAAGGTTTAATTGAATCTTTCTATATAGATGGACATGTAAGTATTAATTTTGTCCATATATGTTGTTTATTGCCAATATTTTGAAAAGCTTGTTTCAAATTTCTTCAGAAACAGAACTGCCCCCCCTTTTTTTTTGTTTCAATGAGAAACATGCCAGGTGTGAAGTGACTGGCTGTTGTTGCATGTTGTTGTATTTGCCAGTGCACTATTACTTAATTACCAGGCAATGTAAAAGCCACCGCTCCAGGCCTTCATTACCATACACATAATTTGCAGTGTCAACTGTATATATATAGTTAGTACTGGATGATCAGGTGATGAAGAATATCTCTGATACACCTGCCCAGGTTACTTCTGAGGCAGGAATGACTTGAGTTATGAGAGCAGGCATATTATAGCCCAGCCTTTCCAACTTTTCCTCTGGGATAGGCTATAAATTATACTGAGTATAAACGTACGGACATATTGATCATGAAGATGCTTGGCTCATTCTTGGCCAGGGTAAGACAGAGTTAGTTGCCTGTCTGGCTCCAGGCTGGACACATTGCACCTGACCTGCCCCAAAGAAAGTTTGAGCAAAAAATATTAACCTTTTCCCCCTTAAACTGGCCAAAACCAGCTGGTGGTCAAATGTCGTCTGCTTCAGCGTTTTCAACTGATTTCAACAGCAATGAAAAACAATTTGACTGAGAATTGATGATGAGACTTGTCAAGACAACATGACCCAGGTCAACAGCTTTCCTGAGCATGGGTTGGGCACTTAATGCTGAGGAAAGCTGTTGACTCAGTCTTAATTCAAGGGGGAAAGGGTTAGAGTAGACGTCAATTTACATCCAGGTACTTTTGGTTAATATGATGGGAAAGGATTAATGATAATGACAGCCATTAAAAGAACATAGTACATTTTGTGCAGCACATCGATGATGATGATGATGATGATGATGATGATGATGATGATGATGATGATGATGATGATGATGATGATGATGATGATGATGATGATGATGATGAATCTTTTATAACAGTAGCAACTGCAATCCCATAATGGTGATAGTGTCAAAGTTGTTAGTCATGTGACCTCACATGTGGCAGGTCAAGGGTCATCACCAAGGTAGTTATGTAAATTTAAGGCTATGTCACTGCCTGTTTCTTGAAAAAGAAGAAAAGAAAGAAAAGTTTACTATATATATGTACAATTGGCGTACATGCTGTGAATGTTAGAGATGATTTAAATTCTAGGCTGGGCAGCTGAGTACAGTAAACTCTGCCAAAGTGTGTTATGTCAAGCAAAATATTTGCTTTACATGTTGTTGGGTGGTCCAGTCAATACTATACAGTTAAATATAGTGTCACGCATAGAATGCAGATCATGCATGAAATAAACTTGTTTCTCTGACTTTTTTTGTTTGCTTGCATGCATTGAAGATTTTGAATTACAGATTCTAATTTAGGGAGAGTCAAAATGAAGTATATTATATACATGCTAGAACCCCAGAAGTCCTATAGTTGACCTGTCATACAAGTTCTCTCCCCCCACCCCCCACACCCCACCCCCGCCATGCCAAGACAAAACTTGCTGATCATTAAATGTTGTCTACTTCAATGTCTTTGACTAATGTCATCAGAAATGTCTGTGTGCGAACACAGACATTCTGTATTTGCTGGGTTTCTGTATCTTTTTCTTCTCGATCAGCAATTTTGTCCTACAATTTTGTGGGACAATATTACACTTAGAAACTCCAAACTTGGTATGATTATAGATCCATACATGTTCTTTTGCCTTTTTACAGAGATGGTCGAGTTCATTTGAAATTACACAAATTAGGGGCATTTGAAATTTTAAATGTTGAATATCTTCTGCTATAGGTAAGAGATGCCATTCCAAGTTCAATGTATAGGTTTATGCTGAAGGTACATCCAATGAACCACAAATAAAAGTTATAGAATTTTAATTAATGCTAATTAAGGGACTTAATAAGTGTAAATGTTGAATATTGTCAAAACAATTACAGGTAGTGGTGCCATTTAAACTGCTATCTGCAAGTTTGTGCTACAGGTGCATCTAATGAATCACAAACAAAAGCTGTAGATTCATTTTAATTTCTGCTAATTTGGGGTACTTCAAAAGTTTAGATGTTGAATATGGTCAAAACTATCACAGGTATACGTGCCATTCGAACTTCTATGTATAGGTTTGTGTTGTAGACACATCCATTGGACCACTAACAAAAGTTGAAGAATTTTATTTTATGCTAATTAAGGGCACTTCAAAAGTTCAACTATTGAAAATCTTCCAAACTATTGTTGGTAGAGGTGCCATTCCAACTTCTCTTTATAGGCTTGCACTGCATGGAGGCACATGCAATGAACCATATCTAAAAGTTGTAGAATCGTAATTTATGCTAATTGGGGGCCACTTGAAAGGTTTAAATGTTGCATGTTTTCAAAGGTATCATTGATAGAAGCCCCATTCCCAATTTGCTGAAGGTGCATCAAATAAACCACAGACAGATTTGCTTAGTAGCAAATCTTCTTTCCTAGTTGTGTATGGATTCAAGTCTTATTAGAGCAGGCTTCCCAAGATTGACAGTTGTCACAGCTTCAAGGAAAGTATTGGATGGGGTCTTAGCCCTGAGAGACTTGAACTCATTGTATTTGTAAAAAAACTTTTTCCCATTAAAAGTCAACAGCCAATGGTATAAAATCATCTAGTCTTTTGTTTTGTTTTTGTTTTTATCACTAGGAAGCTTACATGTATGTGTACATGCCGTCAGTCAATCTTCCATGCCTGAGAGTGAGTTACCATTATGGCTGAGAGTGAGTTACCATTATCATCTCATGAGGGATCGCCGTTGGTGGGGAAAATCACGAGTGACTGAAGGGTATGAGTGCATGATTTTTCCCACCAACAGTGATCGTGAGCGAGAGAAAAATGGTAACTCACTCTCCAGCCATGTGAGATTTTATTCTATGTTTGAGTGTTCATCACAAAAAGATAAGCCCTTGGCCTATACTCTCAATGCCAAGCCGCTTTGCCACATTTGTTTACATTCATCACTAGTTGTTCCACATCATGTGTGATGAATAATCGAACATCCCTCGTGCACATTTGATTTTGTCGAAAATGTTAATACATTACGTTACTGATGCAGGCGCCTCACAATTTAGATGTAATAATGTTTAGGTGATGTGATCTGCAGTGAGTTACTACTTTTGAATTTCAATCTACAAAATGACAATTCACCCCCAAACATAGAATAAACTCCTGTCCCTCACCCCCATAAATGAGATACTAGCGCAATGTTGTTTACATGTATGCAGCGGCCCCTGTCTTGAGAGACCACCCCAGTGAGAGATCACCTGTCTTGAAAGGCCACCTTTTCAGGATATTTTGCTCAGTGCTCTTCACCTTATTGACATCTCCTATGACAGACCACCTGTTTTGAGAGACCATTATTTGATCATCGTAATGTGGCCTTTCAAGACAACTTTCCTTTAAATTGGCATTACAAGTCAGCACAGGAACCACTTTTCACAACTGGCCTTTCAAGCCAGGTTCCACTGTACCTCGATATGTCTTCACAATGGCTTGCTTTGGGCTAAAGAATCATTTGGAGGGAAAATGATGAAACCTACACAAAGTCAAATAGTGTGGTTACCATGGTAACCTTTTCTAGGGATCTTCACAGAAACTTTTTTTCCAAGTAACTGAATCCTTTGAAGTTAAAATAGCCACTAAATCCCCAATAGGGACAAGCGATGTGTTCCAGCAGAATAACATTGGCTCGAGTGGCAGACATTGTTATCCTCAATAAACCACGATCCCATAATATATTGTTAGATTTGTGTCTGAGCTTCAATCTGATGAACAGTATGATACGAAGTAGTTATGCTGGTACCAACAGGAGAGGTAAAGAGCTTTGACCTGGAGGTAGAGTTACAAATGGATAGAGCTTCGATGGCTTGGCTGTGTTACAGAAGCATGGGGGAAATTGGGTTGTGAATTTAGGGTTATTTACCGCTGAGTTTTTCCACGGAATGCATTATGTGTGCCACAATCTGCCTACCACGCTTAGGTTTTAACTCATAGGGAGTCAGTGCAGGTCTTAGTTATTGGGTTTTGTATTACTTTTAAAGTCATGCTCCAGCCTCCAGAAGAATAGCTGGAGAATGCAACTTTGCCAACTAGTGCCTCCTTCCCGACTGTAAATAGATGTCTAAGTGGGTTAGTGAGGAGTAAATAAAAAATTGATTTAAAAAAATATATAAAATAAGATTAAAAAAAAAAAAAGAATAAAATTAAACTAACAGGTGCTGATTTTAGATTCCAAGTCTTTTGGTTTTTGACTGAAAGGTCTCCGTAGTAGGACTTTGAATATGGAATTCTCATTTTACCACAACTGAATAGCATATATGGAAAAAATCTGTTACCAGTGTGAACAGAGTTTTGTAGATAACACACAGGGGACAGGAACTTAAACCTGTCAATGTTAATTGTAACAAATATTGTGCTAGTCAGTTACAGTTCCAGATTGAGATTCCACGTAAAAAGACTTTTTATTCAGATACCAGCACAGGGTTTCCCCAAACATTTGAATTCAAGTGAAAATGTGATAAATGGCATACCATCTAGATTTACTTCTTTTTTTTTTTCTTTTCAAAATAAAAAAAAGGTGAAAAGTGGTTAAAAAGTAGAAAGGTGAAGAAAAAAGGTGAGAGATGGGCAAACACCTTGGAGCCTTCTATGTGCTGTAAAAACTGCAGCATGCCTGTAATGCTAGAGAAAAAAGTTGCTCACTCAATCTTCAATTTAGCACTGAAAAGGTTAACTGCAAAAATGTTGCGTTGATTGTTGTGGCAAAAGTTAAACCTTGTGCAATTGACCTCGGGAAACTGGACAATTTGTACGCTGGAGTGTATTTTGGTGGTATATTGGTGATTTCGTGACAGTAAATAAATTGGTATAAATTTGATTGAAGGAAAATATGATGTGTTCCATCTGTCTCTGATCCGTTGCAAACAAGAATAGAATATCAGGTTTTTTCACAACCACGTCTTTTGATGGTATTAACAGACGCACTTCATGCGGCAAATTCACGAACACAGGACCACATAAAACTGAATTGGAAAAATTACTTTTCCCCAATGCCATATCTCCCGGCTGCACGATAGCTTCCATGTCACACATGACAATTGGTTTGACCAAATGGAAATGCAGGCTCTTATCTGGCTTGGAAAAGGTTCTTTGTTTGACAAAACCAATTTTTTCAACAGCAATTCAGCCGTGTGCAAAAACTACACATTTTTCGAGAATTGATGCCACATCCCAAAGGATCGGTCGCAGCAGGAGTGTGTTTCATCAAAAGATCACAATTTCTGGCTGGCTCAGTCCCCCATACAGAGAAAGCATTTTGTGGAACGAGCCAGGGAGTCTTATGTGGGTTTTTCGTGGCTTGTGGGACTGTTGGAAATGACATGAGAGGTAGGCCTATACTGAATTTTCTTAGCGCAAAATAGCAAGGGACTTCATTTGTTGTTTCACAGACCATAGATCAGAAGCCTTTGTGATAAAACATAAATTATCGTGTCTCTTTTTTTATGGGATTTCATTTTTGTCCAGGGTGGGCATGCATAACGGCACAAAATTTGAACCTGTGTCACGGGTAAATTACCCATGATAAATGAATAATTTCCATTATGTTGACATGTTTATGTCCCCATAACGGTGTCTGGTGGGGAAAATACAGATATACATTGACCACACTGTGTGTGGTCAGGACGTGGGACAGCCACCATTGTGTGGAATTGTCCAAATGCATTCCAAACTTCAGAAGTGGAGGCCTTGGTCAGTGGTTTTAGCCTTGCCTAGTAGAAACTTGCCTTAGGCAATGCAATAATAACACCAATTTTTCAAAAGGGCCTTGCTAGTTTTCAAAAGGAAGTTGTGTTTAACCCTTCCCCTTGAATTAAGAGGGAGTTTAAGACCTAGTCAGTAGCTTTCCTCGGCGTGCATTTGGTGCTTAACCCTTTCCCCCTTGAATTAAGACTGAGTCAACAGCTTTCCTCAGCATGGGTTGGGCACTTAGTGGCCAACCCATGCCGAGGAAAGCTGGTGACCTGGGTCATGTTGTCTTGACAAGTCTCATCTTCAATTCTCAGTCAAATTATGTTTCATTGCTGTTGAAATCAGTTGAAAATAGTGAAGCAGACAACATTTGACCACCGGCCGCTTTTGGCCGGTTTAAGGGGGAAAGGGTTAAAGCTGTTGGCCTGACATGACTTGCCAGGCAGTGCCAGAACCACTGACTTAAGACTATAGGCATGTTGGTACTTGAATGAAAGCTCTTTTCATGAAGAATTTAAATATGCAATTGTAAGCTTAAATCTAGGCAAGTATACAGAAAAATCAGGGACTGGTATGGAATGAGTTAATGGGGAATTTAATTCTAATGAAGGATAAAATGGCACTGTAAATTGGTGGTCTTCACATAGAAATGGTCTCTTTATGGAGGTGGTCTTAATTGGAGATTGTACTGTACATTGAAGTTTGTTTTTGAGACTATACCAGTACGTAGGGAGAATGAAACAGGTCTGAAGTAGAGTCAGCCATGGCTGTCATCACAAAGCATACACTTAGTTAACTCATTCCACCCTGACAGAAGACCGAGCCAACAGCTTTCCTTGGCACGCTCTGGGCGAAATGCACCCAGAACGTGCCTAGGAAAGCTGTTTACCATGGGCATGTAATTTGGGATGATATTCCATGTGTTTCATTCAAAATTTCGAAAAATAATCCATAAATTAGTAAAATACAATTAGCAGACGACATTTAGATATTAGCGGGAAAAAGTGTCAATATAGGGTGGAATGAGTTAATCCTGGAAGTCAGATGCAGGGTATAATGGCTCATTTACAGCTTTACTAGGCAGGTGGTCTCTCAAGGAAGCCTACATGCAGTTCTCAAGTTTTGAGACCAGATGGGGGTGGGGATCTGGGGTTCAGTTCCTTGTAGTTCTTTATAGAGGTTATAAATGCTGTTTGCTTTCATGAGGGTTTGATGAGGGTTTGACTTTGTTTTTTTTTTCTTTTTTTTTTTTTTTTTTTTTTGAATTTAACTAAAAAAAGAAAAGATTATGTAGATTTGCACAGTATGTACTTGTACAGAAACTGCATTTTGGTGTGCTCCTGAGTGTAACTTTAAATGCAAAAAAAAAAAAAAAACAAACAAAACAAAAAAAAAAAAAACAAAAAAAAAACAAGCAAACAAGAAAAAACAAACAAACAAAAAGCACAAAAAACATAACAAAACACACACAAAAAAAAGTCACCGACTAAAAAACCGAAACATAAGACCCAGATAATTTGATTTGTTGACAAAATGGAAAACCTTTACATTCTTTGTACATGATTACTTTGGCTTCTGTCATGTATAATCATCCCTGGAAATGTCACACCATGATACATGTTTGTTTCAGAGGTCAAAGGTCATTGGCATTTTGTAGGCCAGGTCCATTACCCAAGGTAACAGGAGTATAATTGTCTGTTATTTTGCTGTTTGGTGGTAACAAGATGTTGACTATTCAGTGTAGTTATCAGGCGCCTGAGTAAATTAAATAAGGCAGCTTGGTATATATATATTTATCCGCCTAGGATGGAAGAAAATGATATAAAAGAAATCTGATTATCTTTTAGGCTGTCTAATGACCCCATTAGAGAGTCTGAGGCGATACATGCAGATAGGTCAAGGCTGCGGTGGGTCAGATGTTTATATGATTTTACAGGTCATCAGGTAACAGATCAAAATAAAAAAAAGAGCTGTGCATTAGATTTTTGTGTTTAAGGTAGAGAACTGATCAGGCATTTTTATCACGCCACAAAAAGATAGATAGATAGATAGATAGATAGATAGATAGATAGATAGATAGATAGATAGATAGATAGATAGATAGATAGATAGATAGATAGATAGATAGATAGACGGACAGACGGATGGACAGACAGACAGATAAAAAAATGAAAAAAACAAATAAAATGAAAAATAAACAAATGAAATGAAGAAAAATATAAATGGATATAGAGGAACAAAATATTCCCATTCTTATGTCAAGTATTTTGCTCAATGTATTGACGGCTAAACGTTTTTTTGTTTGTTTGTTTGGTTGGTTTTTTTTTTTTTTTGTGAGAGAAAACGTCCCAGTTCATAGTTCTTTCTGCTTGAATTGGCAAATAAGTAGAGTCTGTCAGAACACAGTACACTTAAGTGATGACTGAAGTGATGACTGAAGTGATGACTGAAGTGATGACTGAAGTTGCTTTTGTCACTTAACATTAAACAGCAATTATGTATGCTGGCAATAACATTTACGCATAATGATACCTACTGTAAACAGCTTGCATCCCGAATATACACACCATACCAACCCTCTTTGAAAACCAGATGGTATATTTTCCCATAAAACCTGCCTCATCATCAATTACATTTACAGTAAAACCTCTCTAACCGAACACCTCCATATACTGAACACCTCTATACTGAACACCATTTCTCGGTCCCAAATATATACTTTCTATGCTATCAAACCTCCCTATACCGAACGCCTCACTATACTGAACATTTTTTTCCGGTCCCAAGGGTGTTCGGTATAGGGAGGTTTCACTGTACTTCAATGCTTTACATTCAAGCTTTAGCATTGATAAGACAATCTTCAATACCAAGTACCATTGTATTGCCACTATAGTGAATTGTTTCAACTGCTGATGTGCCCAAAATTATATTTTAAACATAACTTTCACTTTGTATGTTATATTTTTCCCATTCCACAGTACACTGTATTGCTTGATCATTTTCTCCATGCTGTTTGTGCACATCGCATGTCATATTAAGAAACAAACTTGGGACATGATTTAATACATATATGTATATATAAATTATGTCTAGCTGTTGCATCCTTCAACAATGACAATCTTTATAATTTTTGCCCCTTTTGGTATTATATTGTGCATGTATAGCTCCTGTATGTGGCATTTGAGAAAATACTGTGGTGGGGAACATAGATCCTTTGGATCACTGTGCACTTGTTTGGTGTGGAATTTTACCTGAGGAGAATTCTGTTTGTTTAGCATGCAGTAGCTGAAGAGGAGAGTGGTGATTTATAGGTTTATCTTCAGCTGGGGTTCTGGTTTACGTTTTTATGTAATTTGTTGCTGGAGTGTAAACAGGTTTTATGCGGAGTTACAAGTTTGAGTAGAAGAGGATAGGGCTGTAACATGCCTTGGGTATGGTTGAAAGTTGCTATATCAAATCTACCAGTGTTATGACGTGGAAATATTTGTCAACATAATTTGCAATGCAGATATCTGGCTGAAACATTCACTTTGTTTGGCCAAAAACTGTTAAAAAAAAAAAAAAGGAAAGAGAAGATGGTTGTGGAAAACAGGGACAAAGTGAATCCCAGGCAGATGGGTGGAGCTTTAAATAAATAAAATACAAAATATTTTAACTTGTCAAGCTGGAGTTTAGCATTCATTCCTGTGTCATTAAATGGAGCAATTTACTTTCTCCTCATTAAACCAGTGTCCCTGTCCTCTTTTTTCCAAATTTGTGTACAGACAACATCGACAAAAAAAAAAAAAAAAAAAAAAAAAAATCCAGTGTGATGTTTCTCTGTCATACACAATGCAATGAACTTCATCCCATTGACCCAAAACATTCTTTTCTGCCCTGTTAAGTTTGTTTTAACACCAGCAAAATAGTTGCTCTTACCTGTTTAATGCCTCCTCATGGGCCTGGCATCAAAAAATAAAAATGAGTTTTCACTTTTTTTGCTTGCTCTGGAATCCGCTTTTTCTTCTATAATTTATCGAAGGGGGGTCTGCCAGGGTAACTCTGCAAATAAAGTCACAAGTTGACGGTGTGCGTGTGTGTAAAGCGTGAACGTGTTTATATTTTGTATGATGCTCGCCTGATGTGAAAATAATGAAATGTATCATGGGGAAAAAAGGTTTTTGTAGTCGTAAAAAGAGAATGTTGAGCTTTGGCTTTTTGTAAATTTGTACTGAATGCACCCTTGGGTGTCTGAAGAATTCCAGTTCCCTTTTGTGTAAAGAAATACGTCTAGGAGCATATATTCACGCACAGTATTGCCAACTGCGACCAAGCGAAATGTCAAAGTAATGTATGAGAAAATGCAGGGGTTTTGTGCTTGCACAATTTAAACAACTGTGAAGTTAGTTTCCTTATCCAGGTAAATACCTACGTTTGGAACTTGGGTCGTCTCAAATTTCTAGTTTGTCTCCGGAACATGCTGATACTGAAGTTGTGTCTACTCTGTTGTGAGTGTATAAGTAAAGTGCGTGGTCTGATTTGCAAGCAACTTTCCAAATAAATAAATAAACATGAAATCGCTGAAAAATATGGTAACTTGATGTTTGAAAAGTCAAGTTTCCATTCCATGGTGGTAAAGCCCTTGTTCAGCCAAGAAACTTTGAAACTGAGAATACCAATTTGGTCATGAGGGATAATGTTACACCTCCTCTCAGTTTTGATTGGTCCAGAGGATTACATCATGTAAATTGGGTTATTTTCACATGTTTAATATTTCACAGTTTTTATATTTTTTACATTTCACTGTAGCTTTAATTTCATGATTTTGGGCATAATTCCTGTTCATACAATGTTTAAAAAACTATTTCACAGTGTTTTTATCTTCACGCTTTTGTGCCAACAGCAACATTAGCAAAAATAACAATACAGCGAAATTAAAGCAGTTTCCAGTATATCTGGGAACATAGGCAGGGTGCTCAATGTACTCAAATGAAATATTCTCTTGATGAGGGATTTTAATCTGGAATCAATATAATTGCAGTCAAATTCGAAAGAATTTCTTTATAGCTAGATAACATCAACACTATGTGATGACATTAACCTATAAAGTGCTCAATTCAAGACTGGATCAAAAGCTTTTCTTTTCCTAGACCATTCTTTTTTGCTGAAAGAAGTTTTTGTTGGGCATAGCATGTTGGTACTTGAATGAAAGGTCATTTTGTGAGGAGTATTGAATGTTTTATCAGTAAAAGAATTCAGATGAAATTAGCTATACAAAGGTTTTAGTGCATGGGGAAAGGTTCACATGATTAACGAGAAAAGTTATCGTCCTGTAGGGTTAACAAAGAATAGAGTAGAACTGTCTTCAGAGATATTTTCAGTCATTTCAGCTGCTGTTTTTGTTTTACCTTGGACTTAATTGGATTGCCACCTCAATGCGTGTTTTGACTTTTGAAGCTCCCAGCTTTTTTTTTTTTTTTTGACAGAAGGGCATATTTTTCCACAGATGTACTTTAGCCAGTGTTATATGAAAAAATCTGCAGCAGGTAAATCTTCATCATGGGCACATTAAAGTGCCATCTGGGTACACTCTCATGTCAGACATGAAAGAATCAACAACAACACAAAGATGAAATGATAAATTTGGTTTGTTTCCTTTTTCTTTTCCCGGCCACAAGTCAGTGTGGGGCTGGTTCAGGGAGAAGGGTTAAGCATTCTTTATATTTTTTTTTGCATTGTCCTTGTTGTAGCTGCAGCGTGACTTGCCCGGCAATGCAAAAACCACTGACATCAAGCTGACTGGGTAGTGTCCAATGGAACTTCTCTTTATGACTAATTTGAAAATACAGACTCCATAACAGTTCCTGATTAGCAAATGGGGAATCACTGAACACCATTTAGTATTGAACGAGTCAAGTCTGGTCTCTGCAGTTGCCTGATGTTCTGCATTAAGTGATCATGCACAGACAGCTTTTCAAATTATTTTTGTCACACTGGTGTTCAACATGCAATTATATTTTTGACTTTTTTTATCGTAAGGCAGCTCAATTGCTAGCCCTTTGCTTTCAATTTGCAGAGGCAGGGAATGTGGGGCTGGGAGGGTGGGAGGTGGATTGTAGCCAAGTATTCCTGGAGCACTAGCCGTCGGGGCAGACTGCACCCAGGCACCAGACTGTGATGTTCAAGGTGGACAGGAGAATGTTGCTCTTTGTTCTTTGAAGCCGACTTGTCAAAAAAACCAACCAAAAATTAAGTTACGTTGCTGTGTGATTATTTCATTTCCATTCCTGTTTCCATTGATTTCCATTTCCATTTCCATCCCCATAGCCCTTTCTATTCCGTTCTGATTCCCTTTCCCATTCCACTTTCCATTCCGTTCATATTTCCTTTTTATTTTATTTCATTTTTCTAAGGGAATGTACACACAGGACATTTTAAAATACAACAGTCTACCAAAAAAGAAATTTTAAGAACCTGAAGCACGGTGCATATCCAGCTTGTTCAGCCAAGGATGTTGGGACGTAAAATGTCTGACTTGAGGTACATTTCGTCAACACTGAAAACTTACCATTCTGTTTTGTGGTAAACAGCAGCTTTTGTGTTTTCGGAGAAACATTTTGTACCTGTGCATGGTTCTGATTGATTTCCATGTTGACCACCAGGTGTCAGCTTAAGTCAGGTTGAGCAAATTGAATGGAAATTGGATACGGGGGTGGGGGTGGAGTGGATTTCCCAAATCTTATGTTTTGACAGTGAAGTCCCCATACATAAATCTCGCATTGATGATATAGACGTTAAATCAACTGAATGCTGGTCCATTAAAATTGTTTATAATTTTTGTTGAGCTCCGTCATTAACTACTGATTGTGAAAAAAAGCTGCAAAGCAACTGCCTGAGGGCTGTCAATTTTTCTGCTGATGTAACCAGCTTTATACAGCAAAATATTTCAGTGGACATAATCTGATACACTGAATAACAATTCCAGCTGAGGTGTATAAAAGTGAAAGCAATGTTCTATACCCACTTGCAGATGCTGTTTTAAGGTTGTGTAATTAAATTTGTTTGCACTCATTCTCGCTAAATTGAGCAAGAGAGAGTGAATGCTACTGTGTGTGGCAAACATATCTGTGGGCTTTGTATGGCTGTGGTTACTGTATGGGCAGTCTTAATGAGGACAATAATAATTTTAAAAGCAGAATAATCATGATCGTGCGGCGTGCCGAGCGACCTTAAACCTATTTTCCTTCAACAAAACATAGCAGGATAATCCGTAACAAGATTGGCATGATATAAACACTGCCTGCTTACAAACTCAATATATGCTTGGTCACGTTTTCACAGGGAGCGTGATGATCGCAATAGTAAACGGGACGATTTTGATCACATTGACAAGTAATAAAGAACTGTGTGCTGAACTCACTGCGGCTATAAATGTCAAAGATCAAATGGTATTGATTGATTTATTTTACCTGATTAGACTAATTGACAGAGTGGAAGCATTGAAGATTTAAGTTGGGATGTATTTTTGCCTGTTTAACACTTTACACACTGAGTTTCGACTGAGTCAACAAAGTTTCTCAGCACTACTTGGGCACATTGGGCCCAGAACACAAGGGAAAGCTGTTGACCTGGACCAAGAACATATGAAGGAAAGCTGTTGATGTGGACTAAGAACACACAAAGAAAAGCTTTTGATCCGAACCAAGAACACACGAATAAAAGCTGTTGATCTAGACCAAGAACACACAAAGGAAAGCTTTTGATCCGGACCAAGAACACACAAAGAAAAGCTTTTGATCCGGACCAAGAACACACGAAGAAAAGCTTTTGCTCCGGACCAAGAGCACACAAAGGAAAGCTGTTGATCTAGACCAAGAGTACACAAAGAAAAGCTTTTGATCGGACCAAGAACACATGAATAAAAGCTGTTGATCTAGACCAAGAACACACAAAGGAAAGCTTTTGATCCGGACCAAGAACACACAAAGAAAAGCTTTTGATCTAGACCAAGAACACACAAAGAAAAGCTTTTGATCCGGATCAACAGCACACAAAGGAAAGCTGTTGATCTAGACCAAGAACACACGAAGGAAAGCTGTTGATGTGGACCAAGAACTCATGAAGGAAAGCTGTTGACCTGGACCACTCTGTCTCTGCAACCCTCTGAGCTGCTGGTACTTGAATGAAACGTCAGCTTACCCAAAAAATGTAAATCTACTATCGTTACATCAGTTCAGGGAACATCAACTTTTTTTTTTTTTTTTTTCCAAATTGGCATTGAAGGAGTCAGTTTGTTTCGTGGTAAGTTGCTAAATTAACTCATTAATTCTACGCTGGTGCCTGGATTTTGTCTTAAAGTTGCCTGAAAGATGGTAAATTCATAGTCTTCATTAAAAAAAGAAGGCATGCAGTCAAGTAGCTACATGCTAGCAGCCCACAAGGTGCAGGCAGGGACCCTGTGGCATGATGTGGAGGCAATCTATAAACCACTGACAGTTTGTGTGGCTAAGGTACCGGTCAGAGTTTCGTATTACGTGGCTAGTTATGCTCCAGCTGCCTGTTTATAGCTTGACTTGTCAGGCAAGACAAGAATGAAGAGATGTTACCGTAGACCCCTCTTATAACCCCCCTCCCCCCCCCCCCCCCCCTTCAGACGAGAGGCCAACCCCTCTACAGACGCCACCCCTGTTATAACATGTATAAAGCCACTTCAGGAGGCCTTATTGGAGAGGGACCGCCGTATGGCTGCAGGACACAGCCAAGTGTAGGTCCCTTGGTGCATTAAAAGTGCGAACAATAAAGATGAATCATTAGTGATAGAACTACATCATGCATTGATCATATGGTAAACATTGATATGTGCATTCTGTATTGTATCTCTGCTGACACAATGTTTGTGTCTGTCACTTGAATGGATAACTCTTATAATGTCACATTTCTGGTGCACCTAGGGGTGGCCTTAGAAGGAGAGGGAACCACGTGGCTTACTATGAATAGCTGTATGCAAGTCTTGTGAAATTTCAACTGAGCACACATTCGAATTTACTCATTAGATATGAGTTCACTGTAACCCTTTGAGCACAGTGATTAGCTTATATTACCTTCTATTATCTTGTGTTGACTTGTTGAGAGACCACCCTACAATTTAGCAGTGGTTCTCCATATGACAGATGGTCTTTATAGCAGTGGTCTCTCACGATGGTCTCTAAGGCAGTGGTGGTAAAGATAGACACTTGGTCCTTATAGCAGTTGTCTCAAGACACTTGGTCTTCATAGCCTTGGTCTCAAGACACCCGGTTTCTATAGCAGTTGTTTTTCAAGATAGATGCATGGTCTACATGTATATTGCAGTGGTTTCAAAGCACTTGGTTTTATAACAGTAGTTCTTAAGACACTTGGTCTTTATAGCAGTGGTCTCAAGATACTTGCTCTTAAATATAGCAGTGGTCTCAAGACACTTGGTCTTGGTCTTAAATACAGCAGTGGTCTCAAGACACTTGGTCTTAAATATAGCAGTGGTCTCAAGACACTTGGTCTTCATAGCAGTGGTCTCAAGACACTTGGTCTTAAATATAGTGGTCTCAATATACTTGGTCTTGGTCTTAAATATAGCAGTGGTCTCAAGACACTTGGTCTGTATAGCAGTGGTCTCACAAGACAGGTGGTCTTTCTAGTGGTGTTCCCTGAAGGTCTTTATACAGGTAGTTTCTCTGCACATGCAGCTCCTTAAAGGTGATCTTCATAACAGTAATCTGTCTGGACAAAAATTTGTATAACAGTGGTCTAATAAAACAGGTGGTCTTTCTAGACAGTCTATATAACAGAGGTCTCAAGTCTGTAATAAGGTAGTGGTCTTATATGAGAGGTGGTCTGTACAACAGATGTCTCATGAGACAGCTGGTCTGTATACCAGTTGTGTTTTGTTTAGCCTTACCATCATAGTCAGATCTTTTTCAGTACGGTGGTCCTCGGTCTTGTGTTCATGACAGTGACAGCCGGGATTCAGTGTGTGATTTGCAGGTTAAATATTGACTGCATGTATATGAATTCTTGTGATAATATTATCAAATGAATTATTTTATTTGTATGTTTTCTTGGCTCAATCATACACATTTAGGAAGGCTGATTGCCCTTTTTCTCGTCAAAATTAGTGTTATGAGTGTGGTTTGTTCATCAGAATGTATGACCTATGTTTTCACACTGGGCTAAACATACATATAGACTTTCAGATAATGAATGCGTGACAATGATAGCATTTACGCATAATTTCGTAACAGTTTGGTTTGTTGAACTTCTTCATATTTGATATATCTATCAAAACATTTATAGATTTGTGGCAAATTTGTATATTTTTATCCTTTTTTGGGGGGGGGGGGCATGGTATGTTTTGGCAATTATATGTGTACATAAATTTATAAACTTGAGGTATTAGTACATGAGTTTTGAAGTATTGCTGTGGAACACGACACAAACCGGATCATGTACAGTCTGTCTTTGGGCAATCTGAACAGCATTTCTGATGTAAAAAATAGTACTAGTAGTACAAGTAATATTAACCCTGAAGGGATTGAGCCAACAGTTTATCTTGGCACATTCTGGGTGCACTGCACCTAGAGTGCACTCACTGCAGGGGAAAGTTGTTTACTCTTTCTGGTAGTTTTTAATGGGAAAAAGTTGCATGCCAATACTTTGGCGTTGAGTTCCCCAGGGTTAAAACCTCAGGAACGAAATATTTGTGTGTGGATTTCATGGGCACTTGTATGGCTGGCTGTAACTCAGACTGTTTTGAAATCCTACATCCGTTCAGAGAATGTTTGTTGTTGCATTGAAATCTCATCCATTCTGGCACATTTGTTATTAAATGTGGTGAACCATGTGTACATATATCACACATCTCTTCAGTGGCATGTGGACATTCCATGCATGCAGTGTGTGTAAACAGGGCCCGTGGGGCTGCACAATTGACTAAAAGCCCAACAATTGACGGTACATATTTCTGATTAAGTTAAACTTACGAGATTGGGATTGATTTTTCGTGTGATATGCTCTGTAGGAAATACAAGCGCGTGTGACTCTTGTTCGTCTTCATGCCCCAATCCTATTAACACAGAGCAAAATGCCCGGGAGTACCAAGCCTTTGTTACAGGTGATAATGTTCAGGCTTTTGTTTCGATAAAGTCTGTGGAAAAACTGATGGGGAGAAGAAGCCACTGTGGAGTGTAACCCACTGGAAGAGCGTTCAATTGACAATGGGTACAAACAACGCTTATGATTTTGCTTATATTAAAAATACATGCCAGAGAGGGAGTTATCATCGATGCCACATCAGAAACCTTGTCACTGGAGTCAGTCTAGTGTGCAACATGACCAGAACAATGTTACAACCAGGGAGACCTGTCACATTGATATACCTAGAAGGGGCAAGATGGTTCTCTCCGGCCATCTAGGCCAGCATTGTTCGCTATTGATGTTTCTGCTCGGTGTTATGTTCCGACGTATGGAATTGCCACCACTTGGTCGTGGACATTCACGTAGATATGTGCCATGCTATGTTTTATCACTTCCGGGGAGTGATATGATTTCCAGCAGACCAGAGTAGTGCTAATTTCTCGGGGATATGGATTAACGGGCCGGCAACACCCCGCGTTTTGATGGTGGCCGATAGCATGAGCTTCTGCCACAGCTGTGTGGGCGCCTATGCTTCACCTGCCCACAAGAGGAGATCAGAGGTCTGTGAAGTTTTTTCACTTTTTTTTTTTTTCAGAAATAATCATATTTGTCTCTCAGTTAGTCTGCCAGCAACGGAAAACCAACTTGTGTCTTGAGAGGAAAACCAATTCTTGTTTTAGCCATGATGGAAGATCTTCAGCCAAGCTCTCCGAGACGCTGGCAGGCAAGAGAGTGCGGGGGAGACTGTTTAGTTCCACTTTGTCCAAGTAGATTAAGCATTCTTAGCGGTAATCAGCAACGTGTTTTGGTCCAACGAGGCAATAAGACAACTTGATTGTGTTATTTAAGTGGATGCAGATCGTTAGAAAAGATGGCATCAATGCAGAATGTGGACGGGGAAATACTGTTTAGTCACTGGCCCTCCTATAAACCATGTATAGTATGTCCGCCCTTACTGTAATTTCCTTCAACAAACAAAGGGATGGTCTTTCTGTAAGGTGAAAATAAGGGAAGTGGAGGTTCTCTGTATAAAAAAGTGACATTTTAGGAGGGACGGTCATTGCAGAGAGGGCTCAATTGAGTGGGACTACAGTTAATGCTTCATGTTCCAGACATATTTGTAATAGACCAAATATCGTAGAATATTGTCAAAGACTCCCCTGGCAATAGCTTTCAAAGCAATTGTGAAAAAGATGGGATATAGGCCACATATCACGATTTAAAAGATAATTGTGCAGTGTGGAGATTAATAAATAATATCTGATCATATCATGTCAATTTTGAGGCAGTTATTTCGGTGAAATATGGGTTTTTATGTTGCATTTAAGTGGAAGCGAGAGGACCTGGGGGTGTAAAATGTGTGGGGTTTCCCTCCGATGTCAGATGATCAAACCAGCGCTGGTGGGCATCATAAGCCCACCTGTCTGCAACGTGTCACACGGTCGCTCTTTGAGGGCAGAAATTGTTTCATATATTGTTAATGCTCTATGACTGCAAATGAGACAGCTGATATCAGAGAAAGGGCAAAGTGTGAGGTGCCGTGGTGTCCATTTTTTTATGACAAAAGGTTAGACATGTGAAGGGATTTGCTAAGTCTTAAGTGTACATGCTGATTTATTAGAACAGCATCAACGCCGTGTAACTTTGTAATAATTACCTTTGTGCTTGTCTCTTCATGAGCTGTTATAGCTGATGGAACAGACCAAATATTTTGATGGATGATTTCATTCCACTAAAGCTTTCTTAATTTGAACTCCAAAAAATTGATAAATGATTGAGGTCCAAGATATCTTATATTTTTTTTTTAAATGTAACGTAAGAGATTACTTATGGGGTAAAGTATTGCTCCTTAGGGTTGTCTGTGGTGGAGGTTAATGGTGGTGGTGAAAGGGTGAGTCGGTAAAGAGATCTTTCTGTCATCGTGCTCGAATTTTTGTTTTTCTTCAGTGATGAATTTTGAACTTAATTACGTAAACGAAAAGAGACTGTGCAAATGAAAATGTGTTTGGTTTTTTTTTAAGTGTCAAGAATGAAAACATTTGCATGTAAGCAATGAACTGGGCACAGTACATTGTACTGTCTTTAACCCTTTCCCCCTAAACCGGCCAAAACCGGCTGGTGGTCAAATGTCGTCTGCTTCAGCGTTTTCAACTGATTTCAACAGCAATGAAAAACAATTTGACTGAGAATTGAAGATGAGACCTGTCAAGACAACATGATCCAGGTCAACAGCTTTCCTCGGCATGGGTTGGGCACTTAGTGCCCAACCCATGCAGAGGAAAGCTGTTGACTGAGTCTTAATTCAAGGGGGAAAGGTTAAAGCGCTGCTCCCCTGGGGCTTCCATGGTGGACAGGTGCAAAAGACAAGGTTTAAAAAAAAAACGGAGAAAGAAAAATCTTGCTTGACATGTTGCCATTGCAACCAAATGACTCTTCACACCTGTGTTAATGCTGTCTATCAGGCTGATGAATTTGCCTGTTGCAGGTCATATCAGGCAACAAATTTTATTTAACTGGACTTGAAGTAGACGGCATGGACTGGAGTCTTGTACTGTTAAGTGCAAGTGAGATGCTTTGATTGAGAAGTATTTCCAAGATTAAACTTTAAAAAAAAAAACAAAAAAACCCCAGACTATAAGGAAGGAAACTGTGCGAAAAAGCGAAAAAACAAACAAACAAACAAACAGAAAACACCCCCAAACCTACCATGTACAATTTTGAAAAAAAAAGAAGAAAAATGATGGTCTTTGCTTGGCCAACAAGTGACCTCCCACTAACCAGTCTGACCCTCAGGCAAGAGATGTCTTTGTCTTTGGCTGATCTTTCCAATGAAAGACCACCATATCAGAGGCCAGGAGTTAGGAGGCACTGCCATTGAGAGGGGAATACATACATGTTCTTGCACATGACACGTTTGAAGATTATTCTTTATTGACAGTCGGGTTCTACTCATTGACTGCTGGTGTCATAAAAGATTATTTTTTATTGACTGTTGGTTTCTTGTATTGACTGCCACTTTGATATCCCAATAGGCAGCATTATTTGAAAGGGCTTTTCACCTTTCTCAGTGAGTTTGCTCAATTTATGGAATAGAAAGAGGGTAAAGAGTATTGTCTAGGTGTGGAGTAAGGTGAACCCCTATGTGGAAAGGGTGACAGGGGTAATAATGAAGTACAGTGGTACCTGATGTATGCAACCACTGCCGTAAGCAGCCGCACTGCTTTTTGTGGTCACTAGCCTGGGACATAAGAGTCTATTTCTTTGTAAAATTTACCTGTGGTGACAGGTCACCTGCTGTATGTGGCCACTTTTTTGGCTGAAGGGGTGGCCACATACAGCAGGTACCACTGTACTATAACTTTAAATCCACTTATCATAACTTGCATATTTTTTTTTTTTTCGTTTCTGGCACTAATACTGGTACAAATACTGACCTTTGACCTTCATTGGTGCGTGAAGCAAGGCCGTTGTTTCGTGTGCATACAGTATGTACATGTCAGTATTGAAGGCAATGATTTGAAAACACAAACTGACCTGGTATCTAACACCAGTTGATAGTTTATGGATCAATGGCAAATTTAAGTTTGAATCATGGTGAAATATTTACGCTATATCACAAATGGCTCACCAGTTTTCATGCTTGCCTGGATGCTGTGTCCTGGTTTATGAATCAAGGACTCTGCAAGGTCACTCTCTCTCTCTCTCTCTCTCTCTCTCTCTCTCTCTCTCTCTCTCTCTCTCTCTCTCTCTCTCTCTCTCTCTCTCTCTCTCTCTCTCTCTCTCTCTCTCTCTCTCTCTCTCTCTCTCTCTCTCTCTCTCTCTCTCTCTCTCTCTCTCTCTCTCTCTCTCTCTCTCTCTCTCTCTCTCTCTCTCTCTCTCTCTCTCTCTCTCTCTCAAATCCAGGGCTTCAATTGTTTGTGTCTCGTGAGACAGGTGGTCTGTTGTGAAAGGTACAAATAACAAGAAAAGCACTAAGTAAAGTATGCTGAAAAGTGGATCAAAATGGCTGGTGGTATGTTGATCAGTGGAGTGGTTTTTGGTGACAGGTACCACTGACTCCAGGCCGTATCATGTAGGGCTTATGATCTGTCATCACTTGCACTGATTTAATATTTTCATCAAAAAAAGACAAGAAAAAACAACCAAATGGTTACTCCAATAGGCAGAGTCCAAATGTTTTAAGTATTTTTGCAGGACGTCATGGAGGGTGAAATTCTGAAAGCGACTAAGCGCCATACTTTTTGTGTCAAATCATAAATGTGTGGGTCAGCAATTATTTGAAGCAGTGGTATTTTATGGATGTTTATGGTGACTTGATTTGGCAACAGACATTGAGCTGGCCCTGGTATGTATGAATTAATACAACTACATATCCCCAGGCTAGGCCTCATTCAACCTCATGTAACTCTTTTCCCCCTTAAACTGACCAGTGGTCAAATGTCGTCTGCTTCAGTGTTTTCAACTAATTTCAAGAGTAATGAAAACCAGTTTCACTGAGAATTGAAACATGACTTCCATCTTACTGAAAAATCACTTTCAGTTCATGCTCCAAAGGCTTCAGGCCCTTGCCTGGTATTCACACTCACAATTATAGATGACACCGGTAAAGATCACATGCCCTAGGTCAACAACTTTCCTTGGCATGGGTTGGGTACTAAGTGCCCACCCATGCAAGGAAAGCTGTTGACTCGATCTTAATTCAAGTGGGAAATGGTCAATAGTACTAGGATTTCCAGTTTGAAGCTACATATATACAAAATAATATAGCATAAGTAATAAACAATAATATAGCATGAGTAATACAAGGCAAATTTACTGTCAGGTTTCCTTTCATGAATTGTGTTGAGGGAACATGCTGCTTACGGGCGTCACAGGTTTCCCACAGAGTCAGGGTCAAATCTTGGATGGGAATGTAGGGAGATGTGTTTTATTCAAGTCCTGTTATCTTTCATAAACTTTTCCGAATTAATGTGGACTCGGGCTTTTCTCTTTTTCATTTGTGGATTGAAACTGGTCCCATGTGCAATAAAGACAATCACAAAATTGGGGTGTGGTCTTTTGAATCTTCCAAAGCCAGTTACAGCATGTACAGGGCTGACCGTTTGGGGTTCTGGAATGCTAGTCAACGACAAAAGTCATGGGCGCTACATCTCTAAAATGACATATTTATACTGTGGTAATGTGTCTGAAATGACTGAAACCACATGTGATAGATTTCCAGAGCATCAAATCTTATTATCTTGCACATTTTATGGGTTATTTGTGATTATCGGTTGGATTTACTGCAGGTAAAACTGATATGTTTGGCAGAAACAATATTTGCAATGCACAAGAGGAGACCAGGCACAAGAATTTTTCTTCATTAGTATTGAGTGTACAGTGAATGATCTTTTGAATCTCTTGCAGTTGTAACTGAAAGCTTCGTAAGAACTTTCTGGGTCTTAAATCCAGTGAAAATATAGAAGTTTTTGCACTTTGATGGCATCAAAAGAGCCTGATCTGCAGTTTTTATCGTACACAGTGTCCATGGTTTCACAAACGACCTGTTGTTAAGACCTAGGTGGAAATCCTGGGAGGAAGTGACAGGCTGAGAGACCTCCATGCTCCTATTGGTCCATGTGATGACCTCAGTGTTAATTATTAAAATAGGTCATAATGACAATCCAGCTATGTCATCATTAGCCAATAGGAAGGATCGTCTGAACAACATCTCAAACCTTTTAAACAGTGATGTTTGACAGAGATTAACCACATCACAGTTAAATTTAACCAATGTAAAATCCTCTTACTGATGTAGATATAGTTCTGAACTTTCCAATGATACCAATTATGTGGTGTTTACCAGAAGTGATCAAGTCCTATGGAGGGTGCAAATGAGTGCAAATTTAAGGCTGTTGTTGTATTTTTTTTCCCAGTTATCAAGGATAATAAAAGTGCCAAAAGTACATTGCATAAGGTGCATTCATCCTCTGTTCAATTAAATTTAACATTTTCATATGACAGAAAAAAAAATTTACCATGAAATTGTGCAACCTTTTGCGAATCATGTAGGCCCTAGTTTTAAGCATTTTCTTTTGGCATCATGTTTTCCTGGGAATGTCAAACATAGCACAAAAAGTGTGTTGATACAGAAGTAATTTGGCAGACAGAATGAAATACATACAAAAATTACTGCGGCATTTAACTCATTGCATACTATGGTAACAGGCCTTGGTCAGTGTCATGCTGCAGCTGCCCTTGTGGCAGCTGCAGCATGACTTGCCAGGCAGTGCCAGAACCACTGACTTAAGACTATAGGTATGTTGATACTTGACTGAAAGCTGTTTTCATGAAGAATTTAAATATGTAATTGTCATCTTAAATCTAGGTACATGTAAATGTGCGGAAAAATCAGGGACTGGTATGGAATGAGTTTAAAGAGTTGAGCTGACAACTGTTTCAGGCAGATGAGGTCCATAGAACATGCAGCAAATCATGCTGTGGGTTCCCTTGAAGCAGCTATAGCATGACTTTACTGGCAGAAATGAACCTCTAGGTTCAGACTAGTCAAATTAACACACGTACCAGATCAAAGGCTTTTTTAACATGGGATTTGAACGTACAAGTTGTATTTATTAATCTGAGTGAAAAATAACAAGCCAAAAATATGTTTGGCAGAGAAGGAGTTAAACGACAAACCAGAATACTTAATTCAAACCAGCAGATTGCGTTTAGAATAAGTTTGGAGATAAAGAAGATAGGTAATCTTGGAGGCTTTTTTTATGCCACAAAAAAGATCAATAAACGAACAAATTACAAGTGATTGGAGTCACTTCCTCACTCTGCGACAGCATTTTGTCAGGCCCATCATGGACCCATCTCTGAGGATTCCTTTTCGAATCTATGAATATTGACTCATTGTGTGCAAGCTGAGATAGAGCAGGAAGGAGGCATAAGATTCTTCCCACTACACTGTAATGGATTACCATAATTCTTTCTTCATCAGCTGATGAGAGTCTTTCTGAAATTTATCTTTGTCCCAGGGGACCAATCATGCCACCAATGCAAGTGAATGTGATATCGATTCTTATGGGACAGGCATAGGATAGCAAGTCATCTTGCTGTCTGGAAGTTGTCGCCAATTCCAAGCGGTATACATTACAAAGGATTTATCCGCAAAATCAAGAGAACAGCTTAAAGTGACTCAATTGCACAGGAACAGTTTTGCCACAATAGCGCACAGACGAGGTACGCATGAACAAAGACAATCATAGAAAGGGCCCTTTTGGGAAGCAAGGAGGAGATCAGCTGCACAGCTTCTTGCTTGCGACCGGGAAGGGGGGAAAGGGGGAGGAGTTTTGTTTTCTCTTTATGACTGGCATTTTTATTTCCTTCATTACTGTCACCTGCATAGTTTAGTTTCTCTTTGTAATTTTCCAGATTAGATTTGAACAGTGTTCGTAACTGTGAAAGTGAAGTTGTGCATTGTGTTCATGAAGTGTGACTGTATTGCCCCCTCTCCTCCTCCCCCCCCCCCCCCCCAACCTCACAGAAGGACTTGTGCCAGTAGCACCAGCAGTATTTGGGGATCCAACCCACTGCCTTGTTGGTTAACTGTAATGAACCCTGTGACAGATGCCATTACTTATGGGAACCCATGCTTGCATATAGAACCATACAGTAGGCCCACTGTGATTATTACAGGGGGGGAGGGAAGCGTCTTTCATGGCTTTGACATGTGAAATATTAGAATTACAGTCCGTTTTAACCACAAAGAATTAGATTTGTGGGCTCTATCAGTGAGCTTGGTTTGATTTGTCACGAAGTTTTGGATAAGGAAAAGGAGTGCTAGAAGCCCATGCAGATAAATTAATTTTTGTACAAATTCTCTTTCTAGTTTAATCTGGGCTAATATGATGCCCAACGGAAAATGTTTTCATTTTGGAGGAAGATTCTGCATTATTTGCAGGCAGGAACATCATTAGTTATACCGGACATTGGTTTGGGTGCACACAAAATGCCTGTTTCTGGTACAGCAATTTTCATGTTTGGTGATTCAAGTTGACAAGTGCACCGAGATTCTTCCCGGCAATTTGGCAGTAGGCTCTTTAGTCTGGCACGCCTCGTGCATCTTGCCTGTCCCAAACAACACACCCTGAGATATTAAGCCAAATATTTGCATACATTTTCGTGGATGCGAAACAAAATGAGTAATTCGTGTCGTGACATGCAAACTTGTCTTGCTTGATTGAGAGAGAAGTTGGACATATACATAGGTTATTGATCTGGACTGAATATTTTCTGGCATGATCTGCACATTATAGAGACACATGAGCAAGAAGACCGTCTGATATTGACCACTCTGTTGGACCATACTTCATAAATTCTTGATTTTATACTCAGTCAACTTGAAGGATATTTCGTTTTTATGCGATTGCTCATTCCTGTCTCTGTGGTTTTGTCCGTGGATCCACCCTGTCCTTCGTCAATAAACTTCTCTTGTAAAGATCACACAGTGCAGTTTTCTTGTAACTCCAGGACTTTTGAAGAGTATGATGTATGATAGTACAGCCCACAGTGTTCCTTTAACTTCAAGCCAGATTTCCTAAGAGTATGAAAATAAAGGTCACGTTTCAGTATTGCTGGTGTCACATCCCTGTTTATCTCCAAAAGTCAAATGTCATGCAACACTTCCATACCATCAACACCCAAAACCTGTTAGCTACGTTCTTGGCTCTGTGTCCATTCCTGTCCATGCTCACTTTAACTCATTCCATACTATGGTCACAGGCCTTGGTCAGTGGTTCTGGCACTACCTGGCAAGTCATGCTGCAGCTGCCCTTGCGGCAGCTGCAGCATGACTTGCCAGGCAGTGCCAGAACCACTGACTTAAGACTATAGGCATGTTGGTACTTGAATGAAAGCTCTTTTCATGAAGAATTGAAATATGCAATTGTTGTCTTAAATCTAGGTAAATGTACAGAAATATGTGGGACTAGTATGGAATGAGTTAATATATAAGTACAGAGACACTGAAGGATTTCTGAGGTTTTTATATTTACTTTTGCTACAACATGTTTAATAAATAGTTTTTGAAAAATGCCAAACGTATGTCAGGCTGAAAAAGAGGAAGTTGTCTTTAGGAGGTAACAAACAGGACATGTTTTGGAGCCTGGCAAACCTGGACATTTATCTATAATTTAATTCCCCTTGCTTACAAAAACAAACAAACCCAACTAATGGTAGCTATGCTTGCAACCCATAACTGAATGAAAAACAGAAACTATAACTTTAATGTAAAAAAGTATTGCCACAGCTGCTGGCAGCCAAGGCATTATGTAAGTTAAAATAAGCCTGAAAGGCATGACAATACCAGCTTCCCCATGATGCTAACCATTAAAGTTGGAAACTAAGAGCAAGGGTGCCCCTACTTGCTACACTAAGGGAGGGAGGGAGGGAGGGTGCCAAAATCTTTTGCACAATGTGTGTATCCATGTTCTAAATCCACATGCCAACTCCACACCCGAGAACTAACGCTAGTCTCAAACTTTAACAAGCTGTCGCTGCCACTGCTGAAACCTGAATGGCATGCCCAAAACTACCCATGCTATAACTAAATCCCCCCATGTGGCTTAATTAGCCAATGATAAGACAAAAGGGCCATGTGCCCCTAAGTCCCCTTAATGCACACGTTTTGCCCGGAGAATTATTAAGGAATTAAAAATTAATTCTGGTCATATAACGTATGGGTAGAAAATGAGCAAATCACGGGAACACGGTGGCATTTTATTCATGGATTTGTATAAAGTCAGGTGAGAAGGGGGGGGGGGATATCAAACGTTTTAAATACAAATAGTGCTAGTTGTGCCTATTTGTTTACAAATGTATGTAGTTTATTATCTCAAAAAAAGTTATCATACAAAAATTTACAGGAAATGTACGTTTGCTTGGAACTTAAGTCTTGTGCAACAGGATTGACCTTGACCAATAATTTCAAGGCTGCCACTTTGAGACCTGCCCAGGGGTGGTCTCTCAAAATAGTGACTACTGTACATTAAATGACACATATGCTGTTCTGCCATTAAAGCAGTAGAAATTCTTATAACATTTCGCTCCCAGGAGCTTAAACCCTGTTTTTAAACATATAATCTGAAAAGAGGTGGACATATAAAGTCCTGCTCTGAGTCATACTAAGAAGGTGAAGATCTTCATACTGGGAGATATAAAGATGTGTGGATGTTTTTTTTTTCATTGCCTTAAAAGTCATATTTCATTTGCCTTATGGTAGTGACAGCAAGGGGCCCCAGGCAAAGGAACACTGTTTTTGTTGTTGAAGAAGACAGCTGATGCTCACGAGGAATTAGGCTTGCTACATTGCTGGAACAAATCTCCTATTATTGACATTCTTAACTGTAGATACATACAGTAGAACCCTGGTATCAAGACCACATATGGGTGCACTATAACAATTGTTTGGTTGTTGTTTTTTTTTGTTTTGTTTTTTTTTTTTTTGCTTTTGTTTTTAAATGGTCTTGATTCTGAAAATGTTGGTATTTGCATTTACATTAAAAATGAAATGTATGGTGACCACAAGCCTGGTGGTCTCATTACTGAGGTAAGCTTTATGTGGGGGTCCTACTGTATACGGGAAAATGAAGGACTGGCATGGACATTATTGAATTATGTAAGTGGGAAGAAGGCAGCTGATGCTCAAGAGGAATTGGGTGAAAGACAGCTAGGAGATGGACTATGACACATTAGCCACATCCATTTTACAGTTTTATTGATCATAAATTTTAGCTGCCCATTCCTTGTGAAAGAGTCTAATAAATTCTGGCAAGATGGCCTTAGAATAGCTTTACTGGTCTGACACTAGGTGGCCTTACAGGTCTTTCTCTTTGACACCAGGTGGTCTTGATACATGTGTTTTTTTTTAACACAAGTTGGCTGGTGTAGTCTTTTTCCTTTGACACCAGGTGACCTTACTAGTCTTTTCCCTTAACACCAGGTGGCCTTACTAGTCTTTTCCTTTAACAGCAGGTGGCCTTAGTAGTCTTTTCCCTTGGCACCAGGTGGCCCTACTATAGTGATCCCTTTTGACATCAAACAGAGCTTCATGACCCATGTATAACAGAAAAATATGTGATGATGGTCCAATGGGTTATGCTTGGAAAGAGTTAACCACAAGAGATCAGAGTAATCCTGATTCTCCTGTCAAATTGACAACAGATCATGGAATTAAAGTGATTGATGAACAAGTGGCCATAGGGCACTGTTCATAGGTGCAGATTCTATCTTGAATCAAATGGGACAGAAAGGGACGGAGGTTGAGGCTTATTAGACGGGACCAGGGGTCTGTTATCTGAGAACAATGTGTTCCCTGGCCCCTGGCAAACCAAATTTGTTTTCAAAGCAACCTAGTTTGTGGATCAATATGGCTACATTGGGTGTCAATAAAAGAAGAATTGAATCATTGACAATAGGTATGATGCACACCAAAGTTGAGTTGGGGTGGGGGCGGGGGGATAGGGGTGAATGTAACACAACCTGCATGTTAACCCTTTCCCCCTTGAATTGCCACTTGAGTCGACAACTTTCCTTGGCATGAGTTGGGCACTGAGAGTGCCCAACTCATGCCATGGAAAGCAGTTGACCTTGGGCATGTGATCTTGATAGGGCTCATCTACAATTCTCAGTCAAAATTGTTTTCCATTACTGCTGAAATTAGTTGAAAACACTGAGGCAGACGACATTTGACCACCAGCCGGTTTTGGCCAGTTTAAGGGGGAAAGGGTTGGTTAATTACGTACCATCACAATTGTTAAAGGAAGCCACAGCAGCAGCCTTTTAATAATGTGTGCCTGATTATTACCACACATATGCTGACTAAATATCAGTTAACTTCCTGGGGAGTGACATCACCAAACTTTCATTGACAAACTGTGAGTGCACTCTGCAGATGATATTTCATCACACTGGACCATTTCTGGCAGTTTGTGATGGGAAAAAGTTGCATGCTGATACAATCAGCATCAGGTTCCACATGGTCAGATTGCAAAGGTGTGGAGAGTGGTGCAGTGTCGGTCACCTATATCAGATGACTAGTAGGGAAGGTGTCAGTTATTTTTGGTGGACTTTTTTTTAAAGCTCCGTCTTAATTTGTGGGGATATCCCTATAGATCTTTCACCAGAAATATGCGTGTGGACAAAAGAGAACCATTATGTGTTCAAGGCATGTACAGATGATTTATTGCCTCACCTGTTATAATTGCTACTGACATGAATGTGCGGTGGGTGTATCCAAGCTAATTCCATTTCCATTGGCTTATTTTATATTCGGAGATTTGGCTAAACGCTTTACCTTCATTCACACGCCATTTTGGATCTGAGAAGGAAAAGGTTTCCCCCGTCTGGGACCAAGTCAACAGCTTTCCTTGATGACCTCTGGGCACAATGCATTAAGAGTGTACCATGGGGCAAGCTGTTGATTAAAAACCTAGACCATTCTTGGTGAAAAAAAGGAAGGGTCAGCATTTGTAAAAATGACACGTAATCATTTCTGATAACTTTCACTGAGAAAAAGTTGTGCATGGATACATTGTTAGTAGGTTTCAGAGGGTTAAAAACTACTAGCTTTGAAACTACAGTGCCACATCATATAAGTGGAAATATTCCCAAGTAGAAAATTTCTTGATTTTGTTGGAGAATGAAAATTTCATGGTTTTTACTTTCCCAATTCACAATCTTAAAACATGTGGCTCCTTGCCACCGTGTATAACTAGCAGTCACTGTCAAAAAATTTTCCCAGCTTTTATTTTCTCAAATGGTTTTGTCAGGGAGTTGTCGAAAATATTTCTGCGTATACAGTATATAGTGCGGTGCTCAATATTCCAGTGTTTCTCTCGTTTCGAATTGTCAGCAATAATCTGTGTCTCAGGAAAACCCTCCCTGTGGAGGCTCTCCTGTCTTGCAGCACCACGTGTCCAGAATCATGTGTGCAGTACCATTCATCCTGCCTTACTTGAAAGACCACCTCTTTTCTATATGGAGACCACAATTTGGAGGGTACCTATTGGAGTGGTCTTCGAGGACAGGTTCTACTGTGCAGGACCCTATCCCACCTGATTTGAATTAACTCTTTCAGTGCCAATCTCGTCTAGAGTTGAAAGTGAAAGTCCAACTAGTCTGAATCATCATTGAGATCTCAGATTCAAATTAAAAAAGACCTTTCAATCAAGTACCAGCATGCCTCTAGTTCCAGAGAATATATATTCCTGGTCAACAGCTTTTCTTGGTGCACATTGGGTGCTATGCGTGCTGAGAAAAGCTGTTGACTTTGGCACTTAAAAAGTTAACCCTTTCCTGGTTGACATTAGATAGAGTCAACAGATTTCCTTGGCATGGTTTGGGCACATTGCACCCAACCGATGCCAAGGAAAGCTGTTGACCTGGAGCATGGTATCACTATAGGTACCATCAACAACTCTCAACAAATACATTTTATGTTGACGAAAATTTAATTTGAAAAGATTGAGGCAGACGACAATTTAACTACAGGTGATTGGGACGATTTGAGCAGGAAAGGGTTAACTCGTTTTATACCAAGTGAGAGAAGGCTTTGGTCAGTGACTTTATCATGCCTCAGCTGCCTCCGTGGCAGCTGGTCTCTGTCATTCCAGGCATACATAACCCATTTGTATTAGACCAGGTATATGGGTGCTTGAGCGTGAGCTCATTTCACGAGGAATTTAGAAGTGCAGTCTTCATTGAATTCTGGCTAAATGTATTTGCTGAAAAAACATCAATTGTACTGAATAAGTGAAGTACTCAAGATGCTAATTGGCTCTCATTGTGTGATATTGGCCAGAAGGGATGATATAACACAAATCAACAGCTTTTTCAACATTTTTACCTGACAAAATAAATCATATGATTGTCCACCAATAAGTAATTAGATATGAGCTTAAAGCACATTACATTTGTAAAGATATATTGGACCAGTTGGAAATTAATCCATTGCCATTTTTGTGAAAAAAAATCTCACGCCCTTTCTTGATTTCTAACACTACCATAATGATGTTTGAACTATGCATTCCCATTAACAATAAAAACGATCACTTGCCAATTTCACACTCAACAACTTTGGATCTTACCTTTCCGTATAATGTCTGCTTGTTTTACGTGTCCATGCAACTGGAATAATAGTTGTTGGAGGGGAAAATTAACTTGGTTTCTGTTGTCCTACATTGGATTAATATTGCGTAGATGTGGGCTGGCATAATTTTGCATCAGGTGCATTTAATACTGGTTATATGCATCTGAACACGAAAGAAATCAAATGTGTTCTCATCAATGATGTGACTGATGCGAGCCATATAAAACTCTTTGTGAAGGATTTCTAATTGGGATAGACTGAAATCTGATTCTATTTCCATTAAAGCTAAATGAGCTTAAGAGAGCTTGCTGTAAGTGAAAGTGCATGGCTTTTGTTTTTTTGTTTTTGTTTTTGTTTTTGTTTTTTTTTTTGGGGGGGGTGTTTTTGTTTTTATTCTGGATGAATTTGGCTGTGGTCTGGGACAAAGAGTTAAGTTAGACATCATAAGCAAAAATTGTTGTGAAGAAAAGCAAAACAATTTTTCCACGAAACTAAAACGCATATAGTCTCATCCATGTACATGTAACTGCAAGTTGTGAAAACAATCTCATGTACTGCTCCTTCTCCCTCTCCCTCTCCCTCCCCCTCCCTTCCCCCTTCTCTTCCCCCCTCCCCTCTCCCCCTCCGCTCCCTTGTCCTCTCCCCTGCCCTGCCCTACCTTCCCCTCTCCTCTGTCTCATTTCCAGTAATATTAATTTCCTGTCTCAAGAGACACTCTCTTTTCCAGTTTTGTATAATTTTGCCCACAGACAGATTTATTACAGAATACTTAAAGCATATACTATATAGTTTCTAGCATTGGCTTGTTATTTAAGGCAACAATTCTGACACAGGTTGTTAGTTATAGGAATTTCCATGAGCATACCTAACCCCCAACCCCCCCGGCGCAATTTAAAAAAACAAAAAAAAACAAAACAAAACAAAAACAAAAAAGAAAAAACAAAACAAAACAAAAGCAAGAACCTGATTGGTTGACTCTGTAGCCTCCTGCCAGTGCTAGATTTGATTGGTCAGATATGTATTATTGACAGGAATTGCAGTTTCACTCATTCCATACCAGTCCCTGATTTTTCCGTATATTTATCCAGATTTAAGACAACAATTGCATATTTAAATTCTTCAGGAAAAGAGCTTTCATTCAAGTACCAACATGCCTATAGTCTTAAGTCAGTGGTTCTGGCACTGCCTGGCAAGTCTTGCGGCAGGTGCAGCATGACTTACCAGGCAGTGCCAGAACCACTGACCAAGGCCTGTCACCATAGTATGGAATGGGTTAAGAATCTTTGAGCCAAGCACTTTGCATGCTTCACTGTCTTAAAATAGTTTTGATATTTTCATGAGTACTTATCATACTGGTCTCATACTTGCTGACTTCTGTTGCTGTGTGTATACATTGAAAAAGGAATAACTTAAGAGTTTAACATGTTCCAGTAGAAGCTTTATGTAGGATCCTTACAGACTCTGTCTGCTGATTATACATGGTCCTTTGGCAAAATATGACACCAACAACACTACTAATCTTTATTTTTCATATTGATGGTAGCATGAAATATTTACCAAAATAATTGTTGGATCTGTGATCATATATCTCTGACAGGTTTGTTTTTGTGCAAACCTGTTACAGTAAACTTTGGCATAGTATGATGTTGCCACGGACACCATATTATTATAGAAATTGTCAAAACTTTATTTTAAAATGGTATTTTATAGATTGAAATGCATAAAAAAATGTGAAAATGTTTGAAACAATATTCCTAATATATTTTATGAGTTATTTTGGCCATTTTGTTTATAAGAATACACTACATACCTCATTAATGATGACCAAGACCCAGTTTATTGGTTGCTATGGAAACCAGACGTGTGGCAGGATATATGACATTGACATCAAGGGATAATTGTATGAATCTGCACATATGTGGACATGGACTGGAAAGTGTTAATAAATAGTCTTGTAAATGTGTCTTCCATTGTATAAGAGCATTAGTTGCCATACTAAGTCAGTTTTAGTCTTAATTGTAGACAACTATAATTGATTTATTCTCATGGCCATTATCTCTTTATGTCTTACAGGTTACCACAGCATGTGTGCCTCCTGTCAACTATGAGTTGGTAAGTCGAGAATTTTAAAATTTTGTTACCCCCCCCCCCCCCCCCCCCCCCCCGCTTTATTGACCGACAGGGTACTACCGTCATAGTGTCTGTATATGCATACATCCATCTGCCGCCCTTGTGGACACAATAACTTTTGAACAGTGAACCACTTTCATGAAACTTGTACTGCAGAAGGATATCAATGGAAGCATGGCTAAATTCAACATTCAGCAGTCAGGGGCTATTTTCAAGGTCACCAGTGTCATCCCATTTTTGTCATTGCAGATACAACGTACAATAACTTTCTCGAATGGAGCTACCATTATCCAATGAAACTTCAGTATTGTTGGAATATCTCCCAAGAACCCTTGAGGAGTTTGAGATTCAGTGACCTTGACCTATTTTCAAGGTCATCATACTTTTACTGTTGGGGATACAACGTTCTTTCAGTGGAAGTGTGCTGGACCAGTGGGTCTTACGGTCATGATGAGCATTATATTTGAATTTTAGTTAGTATAGGTTATACACATTGTGTAAGATCTTTTTGTTTGTGATTGGTCTGGAAGATCTGTACTGCATGTAAGAGCAGACTGCATTAGCATTAATTTACACCATACAGAGACAAATGCTGACTGGATTATAATGTACTAGATTTGACCCAGTTCTTGTGCTTGTGGTGTGGTTAGTCAGTGCATGGTGTGTGTTGTGGGTCAGCTTTGCCCCCTCACTTATGATTAGTCTGTACAGGTTCCGTAGTGTGGGATGGGCTGACTTGTCAATTCACTGAGCAGGGAATCTGCCAGCTACATGCAGAATGGTAGTGCAGGCGTACACAGAGTATGGGCACGTATGATTGCTCGTTAGCAAGTTCCGGAGCCTGCTCTGATGAAGAAGTGCTCAAAGAAAAGCATACATCTCAACGATGTGCGAGTAGGCCCAAAAAATCTTCAGATGTGAGCGCCAAGGGCTGATCTGCATTTTATACAAATGAAATGATGCATCCCAGTGGCTGAAGTAGTTTAATGGGTAAAACAAGGGATGGACTCATGGGTAAAGTGTGTGGGGGCTATAGCATTTTCTTTCTGTTAATAGATTCAGTACTGACTAGACAGCTAGGGCCTTCAAGGGAACCTTCAAATGTCAATAAAAACTTGGACCTAATTTATATCCCGTTGAATTGGTCGATTGGTCAAGTAAGTTCCCACGTCTTCTCGGGATTGCACAATTAAGATGTGGCAGGATTCTTTTTAGCTTTCAAGTCTTTGTATTGTGATATCCTGTCTTTGGAGACCCAGTGTCTCGAAAGATCACCTTTTGGATGATACATGTAATGAAACACTCCACTTTTTATCCGTATCTCCAGTGAAAGGCCACTTGTCGAGAGACTGCAATGTGATGAACCCAAGTTTTAATGTCTGGTCATATAAATTAATTTTTCCCTTGGAAAATTAAACATAGTGTAAACCCATTTTTTTTTTTTTTTTTTTTTGGTGCAGAAAATCAACCCTGTGAGTCTAAGTCCCTCTAACAGTCTCAGATGTCAGAATTGTTATAGTGATTCAATCTCCAAATTTCTTATGTAAAGGCCTCTCATTGAAATACCAGCGTGTTTAGTCAACATTTGGCAGTTCCAGAAAAACTAAGTGTTCTGGGTCAACAGCTTTCCTCAGTGCACTGAGGAAAGCTGTTGACTGAGCCTACAAAGAAGCACTCTAACCCTGTCTAGCTCAAAAAGTCCCGAACATATAGATGTAAATTTTCACTCGACTCAATTTTTTGTTGTTTTTTGGCTTAAATTTCTTGTCAGTGGAGAACCTCGTCAGTGAGAATTGTACATAGAACCTAATATGGTAGTGCCCCCAAGGTCAATAATTTCCTGAGTGGCCTGGCCATGCCTGGCAGAACTTTTGGCTCATTGTTATTCTCACCAGGAAAGGGATAAGGGTTAACTATGTTGCAGAAAGTAAATATGTTATTCTGTCTGTGTGCCAACACTTTCTTTCTTTCTTTCTTTCTTTCTTTCTTTCTTTCTTTCTTTCTTTCTTTCTTTCTTTCTTTCTTTCTTTCTTTCTTTCTTTCTTTCTTTCTTTCTTTCTTTCTTTCTGTCCCTTCCTTCCTCCCTTCCTTCCTTCCTCCCTTCCTCCCTTCCTCCCTCCCTCCCCTCCCTTCCTTCCTTCCTTCCTCCCTCCCTCCCTCCCTTCCTCCCTCCCTCCCTTCCTTCCTCCCTCCCTTCCTTCCACCCTTCCTTCCTTCCTTCCTTCCTTCCTTCCTTCCTTCCTTCCTCCCTCCCTCCCTCCCTCCCTTCCTCCCTTCCTCCCTTCCTTCCTTGCTTCCTTCCTTCCTTCCTTGCTTGCTTCCGTCCTTCTTTCCTTCCTTCCTTCCTTGCAATTTTGTCTGATAGTTTTCTCGGACACTTTTACGTTTGGAAAATTCAAATTTACCATGATTATAGCTCCAGGCATAAAGTCATGTCCAACTTCAATTAATATGTTTGTAACACTGCACATTTTTGTGATTTACATGTGACTTTCAAAGGTCAAGGTCACTTTGCCATTTGAAATTTTTCTAGCCATAACTCAGTCATTTTTTATCCAAATTTGATCATGTTGGGCTCAAATTGTAGATCTTGTAACACTGCACAATTTTGCAATTTACGGGTGACCTTCAAAGGTCAAGGTCATTTGGGCCTTTGAAGTTTTCATCCAGCCATAACTCTGTCAGTTTTCATCCAATTTAAATCATGTTGGACTCCAATAATAGGTATTGCAACACTGCACATTTTTGTAAATCGCATGTAACATCTGAAGGTCAAAGTTTATGGTAATTTATACATTGAGAAAGTTTCATTAGCCATCACTTCTTCAATTTTCATCCAATTTTAATCATGTTGAACTCTAACTGTAGGTATTGAAACGCTGCACATTTTTGTAATTTACATCTGACCTCTAAAGATCAAAGGTCAAGGTCATTTGGCCATTAAAATTTTCTTCTAGCCATAACTTGGTAAATTGTTACTGATTTTGATCATGTTGGACTGAAATTATAGATATCGTAACACTGGACATTTTTATAAATTACATGTGACCTCTAAAGGTCAAGGTCTTTGGACCTTTGGAATTCTTATCTGGCCATCTTTACAACTTTTGCAGGCACATGGATGGATTTTCTGTGAAGCAAATCTTCTCTTCTAGTATTTTATTTATTCTTATGTGCATAATAGTCGTGTCACCACAAGCAGCAGGAGCTGTATGGCTGTGTGTCAGAAACAGTTCCAGCTAAACAGAGGTACTTCAGTTTTCTCACTGCAGGTCATGCCTGCTGAAGCACACGAGTATTTATCCTTCGGTGGCATTGAAACTAGAGACCAATATCTACAAAACACGATTGTTAGCGAGCTAGTTTACCAGTCTGTTCAATTGTACAAACCCCTTGAATGTGTCAAAAGCAAGAAGTGAAATCGATGGCATCGGGACCGAAGGATATTGGGCGCCGACCCTTTGGATCTCGAAGTTAAAACCAAATACCAAGATGCACGCATCGCTATAATAAAGAGTAGAATCTCCAACTAAGGCCACCTCTGTAAAGAGACTATTTCTATGTCAAGACCATCAATTTACAGTCCCTTTTCATGTATCCTTGATTAAATGATATCCCTATATAGGCGGTTCATATCAAGATCACAGTTCCAGTCTCTTAATTAGATGGTTTTGATAGGGAGATTGCATGGTACAAATAGCTTGACAACCCAGTACTTAACTTGCTGATCATGATTAACCCATTCCCCCTTGAATTAAGACTGAGTCAACAGCTTTCCTTCGGCATGGGTTGGGCACTAATTAACCCTTTCCCCCTTGAATTAAGACTGAGCCAACAGCTTTCCTTGCCATGGGTTGGGCACTAAGTGCCCAACCCATGCCGAGGAAAAGCTGTTGACCTGGGTCATGTTGTCTTGACAGGTCTCATCTTAAATTCTCGGTCAAACTGTTTTTCATTGCTGTTGAAACCAGTTGAAAATGCTGAAGTAGACGACATTTGACCACCAGCCGGTTTTGGCCGGTTTAAGGGGAGAGGGTTAAGGTTGTAGTCGGTGGTTTTTGCTTTGCCAGGCAATGCAAAAGCCACTGACTTAACGCCGGGTATGTGTGTATTTCCAAGACTGCCCTTTTTGCAGAGATGACTAATTGACTCTTTCCATTGCCTATTTTGACATAAGTGAATGTGCCCTGAATTAAACAGAACAATACCTAGACTCCTGTTCTGTGTAAATTGACCTTTCATTCAAGCACCAGCGGGTCTGTAGTCTTAATAAGGGGTATAGACCTATAGCTGCAGAGACCGTTAGAACAGTCCAGATCAACAGCTTTCCTTGGCACACTTTGGACACAATGGGCTCAAGGCATGCCAAGGAAAGCTGTTGACTCAGTCCAAGTGTGGCACTGAAAGAAACATATGGGAAGGTCTGGGACGGACAGAGAATAAGAAAAGACCATGCGTGCATGTTATTGTCCTAATAACTGGTCTGTCCCATGCATATACTTCTCATCTGAGAGTCGATCCTGGTCCCCAGAGTGATATCTGATGACAAGATTTACATCAGCTGATGAAGAAGCTAGACAAATAAAATTTTGTTTACTCCCTCCATGGTCGCCCAAAGACTGGATCATCAGCATTCTGTTTTGTAATGTTCGCAGCCCTATTAACCCTTCCCCCCTTGAATTAAGAGTGAGTCAACAGCTTTCCTTAGCATGGGTTGGGCACTAAAGTGCCCAACCCATGCCAAGGTAAGCTCTTGACCTGGGGCATGTTATTTTGATAGGTCTCATCTACAATTCTCCGTCAAATTGTTTTTCATTACTGTTGAAATTAGTTATTCAAAGACACTGAAGCAGATGACGTTTGATACCAACCGGTTTTGGCCAGTTTAAGGGGGTAAGAGTTAAAGCACACTGAGCGAAGCTGTTTACCTGGACCACTGTTGTGATATCCAGAACAATAGACATGCTGAGACTTGAGTGAGAGGTCTTTTTTACCCTCGGCACATAAAGTACCAGAGGGTATTGTCGTCCCCTTCGTCACCTGTCCATCTGTCTGTTAGTCCGTCCGTCTTGTTCATGTTACCGTAATATCTCAATAATTACTCAGCGTAGCTCTACCAAAGTTTTGTCACAGAAGGAACTTGTAATGGACCAGGTTCTTATAGAAAACCAGATTCCTCTAATTATTTTTAAACTTTTTATGCAACTTTTAATGTATGGGGTCAACCCTGACAACGTCACCGTGATATCCCAAAAAATATTGACCGCAGCTTTACCAAATTTTTGTCAGAGATGTATCTTATGATAGACCAGGTTAATATTTAAAACCAGCTGCTTCTGATTATTTTTAAACTTTTTATGAAATTTTTAATGTATTTAATTTATGTTTATTTGAAAGTCGTCTGAGTGGCGTTTAGTTTTAAACTTTTTATGAAACTTTTAATGTATTAATTTGAAGGCTGTCTGAGTCGCGTCAACCCTGACAATGTTACTGCCATATCTTAAAAAATACTGATCACAGCGCTACCCAATTTTTGTCAAATATGCATCTTATGATGGACCAGGCTCATGTAAAAAAACCCAGCATATTCTCTGTATTTATAAACTTTTTATGAAACTAAAGTATTTATTTGGAGGCCGTCTGAGTGGTGCAGAAGAGGACAACGTTACCATAATATCTCAACAATGATCCAATGCAGCTTCACCAATTTTTTTTTGAGATGCACATTATACTGGACCACATTCCTATTGAAAACCAGCTTCCTCTTATTATTTTTAAACTTATTATGAAACTTGTGAAGTATTTATTTGATGGCCATATGCGTGACACACAGTACAGTGGTCTCTGTCACCAGGACCTGCCCCAAGAACACATCCAAAAATGCTCTTTCATTTCATAGACAACAAGATGGAAATTGTAAGTAAAGTATTCTTCTGCGAAATCTCAGATTAAAAAAAAATGCAAAATTGAGGAAAAAAAGATTGTGGGCGCTGAGGGTAATCCCTTCTCTGAATGCTATTTTTGGAGAAATTTGAATTATGAATCATTACGGTACTTTAAGTTTCATGGCAATCAACATTGGAAGTGATAAAGTGTTTGATGAAAGTTACAAAGGAATCTCGATGTATCTTCAGCCCCCAAAAAGAGCTTTCCTTATCAGGAAAAAAGTTGACTCAGGATGAATTAGCCAGAGGGGGGTTAATTAAAATCTGAACTCAGAAACGAGTATTTCATGGTAAGCAGTGTTCCAGAGAATGAGATAGAGACGTGCAGGGAATACCATGCCTGGGGAAGGGTCAAAAATTGATTTCCAAACATGTAGACCTTTATCATAAGTCTTATCAGGCTGGAAAGGGCTGAATCGACAACTTTTAACCCCTTCTTGCTCAATCGAATAAAAATTATGTGAAATATCAAGAGTTGTGTGATCACTTTTATTAATTCAAATTTGATGTTAGGTGATGGAAATAATTTTAATGGAGGATTATAGATGAGACCTATCAAGGCTGGACGGCATATCACTGTCCGTGGCCCAGGGTGGGTGCAAGTACCCCACCCACTGCAAGGAGGGTACAGTAGAACTGGCCTTATAAGATCATCCAACGAGCTGAAAAAAAGAGTATTAATAGTGAATTGGTCTTCATGTAGAATATCAAATATCACATAAAACTTAAAATGCGAATGTAATAAGATTGTTCTAATAGGAGAGTGGTCTCGTTATTGAGAGGTCTTAATAGAGAGGTTCTTCTGTAGCTGGCTCAGGGTTTTGTTCAAGGAAGAAAGGGTCACACTGTCATTTTTGTGAATTTGTGTGCCAGGAAACATCACTTCCAAGGGCAAAAGGTTAAAGTACATCTGGCAAATTTTGTTGGGTTAGATTTGTCCCTGGCATCAGCGGAGTTGTTCTGATAAAAGTTATGTGGCAGCGATAATGCAACACATAACCACATGGAACTTTCATTAGCCGACATTTTTGGCTCTGGCTGCCAAGGTTTCACCAACAGTCATTATACTATGGTGGGAAATAATGTGCGCTAATTTTGCAGAAGAGCAAAATTATCCCATGCAGCAAAGAGACTGACAATTTAAATTGCAGATTTTCCAGCTTCAGAGGCATTTTTACATCGCGGTTGATGCAAAAGTTGGTACTAAAACTTTGAGAGAGTCAAAATTGTTGTTTCAAGTTACACGTAGGTTTTCTTTTTCTGGAAATTTCAAGGCAGTCAGCAGAGAAACTGACATCTGATTTGGGGTAAAATTGTTCAGAGAGTCATATGTTTGGGCCCGATAAACAACAGGGTCTGATCAGTAATTTTCTAGAGATAATTATAACCTTGTCAGGTAGCTAAGAACCATGCTGATATAGCCTGATTAGTGGGTTAATACCTTCTTTCCCCGTAACTTTCTCCGCAAAATTTACATGAGTTGAACCTTCAGAACCCTGATGAAAATAGCTTGTATTCAAATACCATCAGGCAAGATTTTGAAGTTAGTGTTTTTTGGTTTATTGTTTTTTTTTGCTTTGGCAGGCAATTAAGTCATGCCACAGCTTGGAGCATCTGCAGCATGACTTACTGTTCAAATCACAAACCAATGCTAAAAGCTACAATGGGTTAACATATTAGTTGATCTAAGAACAGAGTACAAATGATTTTTGCCGCATGTCATGATCGTGAAATCGAAATATTTATTTGATAGCTCTCCAGTTTAGTATCCTAAGAAGAGAGTTTGTGTGAGTACAATATTTTGAGATCACAGGAGAATTCACAGAGGTATGAAAGGTTTTTTTTTTTTTTTTTTTGTATTTAAGTGGCAGAAAATACACATAAAGTATATGTACCACATTAAATTTGCCCATCTGCAAGCATCTTCAGAGGCACTTTGTTCAAGTAGTCAATGTAATTGCTGGGGTGACCAAAGCGACTGTTTCAACAATGTCAAGATCTATACTTCAGGTAAACTGCTCCTCAATAAGTAATGACTCCGTGAGTGCACAAGTTAATACTCCCAGGGTATTTTGTAACAAGAGGGTGACAATTATCTGGCAGAGGTCAATATTTCATGGCTTTCGAGGTCAATATTACAAAGCATTATGGTCAATATAGGAAGGAAGAGAGCAGAAGAGATAGAAGTTGTCAAAAGGGATGTTTTGTTGCCATATATAGCTGCAGAAACCAGTCATAAAAGCTTCATTTTAAACCTGTGGGAACCTGATGCAGATGTACATGTATCGGCATGCAACTTTTTCCCATTATAAAAATTACCAGCAAGCATCTTATATTGTTAATGCTGTATATTTGTTTTTTATACTCCTCACCACTGAAATTTGGGGGAGGGGGGATACTGTTTTTAGCTTGTCAGACTGTCCTTCCGTAGCCCAAAACATCATTGCGAGCAAAATATCTTAAGATTCACAGGCCGCATCAAACTCAAATTTATTTCAGTTGTAGCTTCATAATATCACTCTACCTGATTACATATTTGTGACCTTGACCTAATTTTCAAGGCCATGGGACCTCGTGTGTGCAAAAGCATGGGGTATCTGGTCTGTCGGCAACAACTGATCTAGTTTATGTCCGTAAGAATAATATGACATTAGCCGACTGCTTTCCTTGGAACAGGGTGAGCATAAACATAATGTACCCAGCATGCACTGAGGAAAGCTGTTGACTCAACAGGTGGCTGACAAGGCTTGGAGTCAATAGCAAGACAGGAACAGTTTATGTCAGGACAAAGAGAATCCTATTATAGTTAGAAAGTAGGCAAAGCCAAATTTTTAATCAAATTGCTGCTGGAAATAGTACTGAAGACTGTGTGCTTTGGGAGAATGCAAAAGAACTTGACTTCATTTGTAGTGGATTTTTCCTTTCATTTTTGTTTTGTATTCTTTGCTGATCTCTGCTCTCACATCCCCTTCACTCCACTCCACTCTTTTGTGGTTCAGTTCATATTTTTAAAACTTTTTATTGAAACTTTGAGTAGTTTTTGTTCCAATTCCTATTGTTAAAGATGTGTTACGAATATCTGAAAATTTAATCATACAGTGGTCCCTGTCTTGAGAGACCACTCCAATGAGAGACCATCTGCCTTGGAAGACCACCTTTTCAACATACTATGCTTAGTACTTTTCTTGTTATTTGTACCTGCTATGAGAGACCAACTGTGTTGAGAGACCACAGTTTGGTCATCCCTAGAGATGGTCTTTCAAGCCAGGCTTCACTGTATCAAGATATGTTGATCTTTGAAGAAAATATTCACACTGTCCCTTGCAACTCATTTTGTGTGCAGCAAGCTCCTGATTTTCTCACAAGTGTTGCATGTTAACAGATTTAACATCAGCCCATATTGCATTGCCAGACAATACATGCCTCAGCTGCCTGGTAGGCAGCTATAGCATGACTCCCGATGCAATATGCTGAGACCGATGATGAAGGCTGTACCACTGTAGCATGCAAATAGTTAAAGAATGTCCTTGACCCCATCCCTGTGACATACAGTTTGACATTGTAATGCTACTAGAAGGTAGTTAACTCATTCCATACCAGTCCCTGATTTTTCCGCATACAGTAGTACGTCCTTTGAAAGACCACTCCTTTGGGAGACCACCTGCTTTGAGAGACCACAGTTGTCAGGTCTTTCTGTAGTACTTTTCATGTTATTTATACCTCCTTTGACAGACCACCTGCTTTATGTGACCACCTTTTGGGTGGCACTAGGGGCGGTCTCTCAAAGGAGGGACTACTGTACTTACCTAGATTTAAGAGGACATTTGCATATTTAAATTCTTCATTGAAAAAGCTTTCTTTCAAGTACCAACATGCCTATGGTGCTAAGTCAGTGGTTCTGGCACTGCCTGGCAAGTCATGCTGCAGCTGCCGCAAGGGCAGCTCTAACATGACTTGCCAGGCAGTGCAAGAACCAGAGACCAAAGCCCTTGACCATAGTATGGAATAAGTTAATCCAAAACATCTACCTTCTTATATAGGCAAATCAGAACATGTTCTACAGTGGTCTTGCCAAAGAGATGGTTTGTCAACACAGGTTTGTGACATTTAAGGAAGCTGCTGAGTGAGGTCTTTGTGTGGCCAGGTGATCTGAGGAAGAAGTAACAATAAATTAACTAATGATGATAAGGAAATAAAATATAATGAAAAAATCAAACTCTAAGTCCATAGAATATTCCATGTGTGTTTAACATGTGTGAGACCAAGGCATCTTAAGAGGCAAGAATGGTAAAAATAAATATAATTGATTAATTAATTAATTAAACAAATTGATTAAACAAATTAAACAAATAAATTAAATAAATGAATGAATAGATAGATAGATAGATAGATAGATAGATAGATAGATAGATAGATAGATAGATAGATAGATAGATAGATAGATAGATAGATAGATAGATAGATAGATAGATAGATAGATAGATAGATAGATAGATGAATAAAGAACTTGAATTTTTTTAAAAAATAATCAAGGTTAAAGGCCATTAAATATTCCATAGTGTTTTGAGAGAGAGAGAGAGAGAGAGAGAGAGAGAGAGAGAGAGAGAGAGAGAGAGAGAGAGAGAGAGAGAGAGAGAGAGAGAGAGAGAGAGAGAGAGAGAGAGAGAGAGAGAGAGAGAGAGAGAGAGAGAGAGAGAGAGAGAGAGAGAGAGAGAGAGAGAGAGAGAGAGATTACTTTAAAATAGATACAATAATTAAAAATTAGATTTAAATTTGTTTTTAAACATCTAACTTAAAGGCCGCAACATATTCCATGTGTGTCTTGTATAAAGAGAGATGCAAAAAGCGGTCACCAGCAGAAACAAATTGAGAAAAAAAAAATGCCTAACACGATCTGGAATATATATACTTGTATTTGTTGCCCAATCCTTCCCCCTCAGCAAAGATCTCACTATACTGCTGCCAACTGCCTGGACTATTGATTTACTCATGTTTGCTGATACTGGCAAATTTCCTCGACATGTCTATCGATCGGTTTTGCCTGTCCTGGGATTATGATTTCCTGCACAATGGAACCAGAGTTATTGATTGATTTGGCCGGACAGGGATACTGATGTCTAGTGCTACTAGATCTACTCATTGATTAGTTTAGCCTGGATTTAATAAAGATGTCATTGTGGAAATGTTACAGTTTGGTTCATGTTTATTGATTAGTTTTACCTGGCATGAGGCGAAGGTCAATTTGTAATATGGACTTTAGTGTTAGGGTGCATACGGTTATTGATTAGTCCTGCCTTGTAGCCTGTTTGTCATCTGCTGGGGTTGCAGTGGAAGGCATTCCAGGCATCTTAGATTCTATTGATGCTCAACTGTGACAGCCAATAAAGGAAACTTTTGAGAAAATGGTTGTAAACATGGAGGAAAACAAGTACTAAAGATGTCATTTCCCCATACATTGAGGAAACAAATACTAGTGTACATGTACACTTTCAGTAGCACATAGCTAATAATCCAAGAAGCCAACTGCGATTATTTCTTGACTAAATGTCCCATGTTTACACCACAGGCAGTGTCCCATTTTATTTCAAATATATATCACTGGTAGAATTATTGGGATATATCTGAATGATCCATACAGACTCTACATGTTTGCTTTAATGGACAAAAAAATCAGGAATGAATTGCAGTTATGTGCAGTCTGTCCATTTCAATCATTGAGGGAATTACAACAGTAAATTAAGGTTTTCACACCAACAAATATCAGAATACAATCTAAGAGTTTGTACATTACAATCTTTGCAATTAAAAGAAAAAAATAAATTTACATGCAGCAATATTTTTTCACTTGAGTTTTCATTTTGGCTTTCATCGGAAACGCTTGCATAAACGACAGATTTGAGGATTGCTCCAAACACGTTTGGGTAAGTTTGTCAATGAGATAAATGTAATAGAGACACCTCATACAGCTGTAGCATGACTATCCAGGCAAGGGAAACACCCAACTGATTTGTGGCCAGTTGGTACCTGAACAAGAGCTCTTTTTTTTGAAGATCTTCATTCATCAGTTCCATGTCCAAATAAACTTCCTCTCAAGTCTCCACCGCTACCTGGCTGTAGAGACCACAATCGTCAGATCCACAGCATTACATTGTGCCTCTTATATGGTGTTATACACCTACAGTGAAACCTACCTTTAACGAGCACACCTAGGAATGGCCAAATTGAGGTCTGTCAAGACAGGCGGTCTCTCATAGGAGGTATGAATAATGTGAAAAGTAGGTAGTAAAAGTATCTAAGTGGTCTGTCAAGACAGTGGTCTCTAATTGGAACAATTTCTGACGACAGGTACCACTGTATTAAGAAATTTAAGGGTTCGGGAGCCTGCTTTTTGTTCAAGGGAATTGCCTGTCTAAAGAGGGATTACTGTACAGTGAAATCTGTAAGAGACCACTGTAATGAAAGACCACCTGCCTTTCAAGACCATATTTCAAAAGTCCCTTTTGCTATCTCTCCCATGCTATTGCACCTCCATTGAGAGGCCACCTGTCTATGTGACCACTATTTGGCCTGCTCCAGGGGTGGTCTCTCAAAACAGGTTTCAGTGTATATGATTCTAATCTAACTCTGACTGAATATGTTTTATGGAAGTCTCTCTCCTCTGACTTTTAGTTAAGTAAAAGAGTTAATGACACATAGAGTCCATGCAGAGCAGGCAGAGTGCCCGTGTATGCAGTGCAGAGTACGTGTGTATCCTTTGCAATGTGCTTGTGGATCTCTTGTAATATTGGGTAGGGGTAACTCTGCATAATCTAGCCAATTTCACTGAGTCACCCGCAGATGTGTTTCAACTATTCGCCAAACCCAAATTGCATCAATAACTTACTGTGGGGTCTGGCAGACTGGTGCGGGGAGGAAGCTGTTATGAATAATCAGCCTGTACTAAGGAACGTTGTTGACCTGTGGCACACTGTACTGCAGGGTCTTATCTATTCACATGAAAAATGTTCTTACACTTTTCCTCCTTAAACTGGCCAAAACCAAATGGTACTCAAATGTCATCCACTCGGATGTTTTTGGTTAAATTTAATACTAATGTAAAACAGTTTGATTGAGAATCTAAGATGAGACGTATCAAGATAACATGTCCCAGCTGAACAACTTTCTTTCACATCAGTTTAGTGTTAGGTGCCCAAGAAATGCCCAGGAAAACTTATCTATTTCCTGAAAACTCAATTTTAATTCAAGGGGAAGCAGAAACAGCGATTTCAGTGTAACCAAAGGGGAAGGGGTTAATTTACTCCCTTCTACAGTGAGAATAGCAGTCACTCTTTTAGGAGGCCACCATAAGGGCAGGCCCAAAGTGGTCACATAAAGCAGTTGGCATGTTAATGCAGCCTTTTTTTGTTTTAACATGTAAAGGATAGCACCAAGGACCTGATACACGTGACCTTAAAGGATAACACAAGCTTTAGGGACCTGATATATGTGATCTTAAATGACACAAAGGACCTGATACAGGTAATCTTAAAGGATACCAACACGGAGCTGATACATGTGATCTTAAAGGATACACCAAGGACCTGATACATGTGATCTTAAAGGAAAGCACCAGGGACCTGATACATGTGATCTTAAAGGGTAGCACCAGGGACCTGATACATGTGATCTTGAAGGGTAGCACCAGGGACCTGATACATGTGATCTTATAAAGGGTAGCACCAGGGACCTGATACATGTGATCTTGAAGGGTAGCACCAGGGACCTGATACAAATGAACTTAAACAATGGTAAAGGATACCACCAGGGACCTGATACATGTTGATCTTAAAGGGTAGCTCCAGGGACCTGATACATGTGACCTTAAAGGATGTCACCAGGGACCTGATACATATGACCTTAAAGGATATCACCAGGGACCTGATACATATGACCTTAAAGGGTACCTCCAGGAACCTGATACATGTTACCTTAAAGGATACAGAACCTCCAAGGCACCTGCTTTGGTGGCAGATCTCCTACTTTTTGTACTTTTTTACAAAGTCTTCCACTCTCTCACTTTTTATAAGTCTCCCGCTTTTTGTAAAACTTAAAAAAAGGCAGCATTATTCCATCAGTGGCTGTAAAGTCGTACTGTTTTGCCATGTAGTTTTACTACATATGCAGAGATTACATCTATAATGATGCCTAAGTTGTTCAAAATGCAGGAAAAGAAGGTGCCAATTTCAAATTTTTCCTGGTGGACCACACCCCCAGAGCCCCCCAGCTATGCTTCGTGCCTCTGGTGCTTGCCCTCTTTTTAGTACCTGGAGGAGGGAGATCTCCCACTTTTGACATAGGCTAGCTTGGAGGGTCTGAGGACAGCATCAGGGACCTGATACGTGTTATCCTAAAGGGCAGGTGGTCTGTTAGTAGAGTGGCCTCTCAAAGGCTGGACTACTGTACTTTAATTTGGCATAAGTCACCTTTAGCATAAAAATATGTTCATAGCATAAATGCACTTAACTTTGCTGTGTTTTTATGTTTGCGTATTTCTCTGGAGTCCAAAACTGTGAAAATAATAACAAAGTGAAATAGTATGTTAACATGGGCTTAATAGGAACTGTTTCCAAAATAGTGACATTAAAACTTCAGTTAAGTGGTTGAAATGAAAAAAAATGAAAATATGTATACATGTATGTGAAGATTTTGTCTGCAGTCTCATATTATCGATGTCTACAAAACTTTTTCTGTTAAAATGTCCTTGTTTTTTGGTTTTGATCCAGTTTGTTTTACCGGGACCCAGAACAAGAGACAAGAACTGGATGTACTTACAGTTATGGAAGATGCTGAGAATGTGACCGCTCAATTAAGGAATATTAGATAAGGGGGGGAAATGGCACCCTTTAATTCAAAGAAAATTTGTGGGGTGGGGAGCAGGGTAAATGTGGGCAAAATCTCTGATTTCCAGTACATTGGTCATCTCAGGTGCAAATGGTGAAAAATCAATGATATAATTACAAGATGAAATGAATATTTGTATTTCTGGCATAGGTTTTATTGCGCTGTTTCTTTGCTGTTGCCTGAAAGATTTATTTTGGGAGTTAGAAAGTTCAAAATGTAATTGAATATTCATCAGCATTGTGGTTGTGACTTGGATTTCTTCACCTTATCCCGTACCAGGATATTTGGGCAGAAGTGATGGCATGCGCAGATTTAATGGCACGATTCAAATCCAAGACTGACTGAGATCCAAGAGACAATATGACATTCAGTATGGAGAAACTTTAACAGGCTGAAGTCCATTTGTGAGAAAAATGACTTCTGTAAATACAGTTAAGCTTTCTGTGTTTTTATATTTTCACTTTTTTTCTCTTATGACACAAAACTGTAGAAATAAAAACACAATAAAATAGTATTTAAACATAGGTTTAATATGAAGTATGCCCAACATAGTGAAATCAAATACATGAAATGTAAAACCCGTGAAAATTTATACACTGGAAAATAAGGACATTTACATTGACTGTTTAGTTCCCATTTGGGGACTTCTCTGAATATAAATACTAAGCTGTTCTACGTAGGGGTTAACGATAGTCATGCCAAGATGCATCTCATATCTCAACTTTTCAAGATGATGTTGATTTGCAACAATATTGTGTGGTGGAAGTGTTAATTTAGACAGCAGGAGAAGCGCCATAGTTAACCCTTTCCCCCTCAAACCGGCCAAAACCGGCTGGTGTTCAAATGTGGTCTGCTTCAGTGTTTTCAATTAATTTCAACCGTTATGAAAAACAATTTGACTGAGAAATTTACATGAGACTTATCAACATCACATGCCCCAGGTCAACAGCTTTCCTTGGCATGGGTTGGGCATTAAGTGCCCAACCCATGCCAAGGAAAGCTGTTGACTCAGTCTTAATTCAAGGGGGAAAGGGTTAACAGTGTAGCACAGAAAATATGCACATGCTAGTGCAGTGAAACCTGTCTTGGAAGACCACCCCTTAGGTATGACCAAACTGTGGTCCCTTGAGACAGGTGGTATCTCCTATTAGGAATGAACATAAAAAGTACTATGTAAAGCATGTTGAAAATGTAGTCTTTCAAGGAAGGTGGTCTCTCATTGCAGTGGTCTCTCACGACAGGGACCACTGTTTATCAGGTACTCATTGCAGTTGAGGGAGAAAACCTGCCTTAGAAATCCCATACAGTAATATCAGTTTGTATTTTGACTAAATTTGATTATTTATTTATGTTGGGCCTTTAATTTTTCCTTCAGGACTTAACTTTTTGGGAAATAAAATGAGCAGACAAAGCAGTGATTTATTACTTTTATTTGTGAGTCAGAAGCACACAAATTTGAAAACAAAACTTTATTGTGTTCTCATCAAACATGAGAGTGATTCATACAGAGTCAATGCACCAGTGAACCATTACACCCCTAGTGCCAGGGTTGAAAATAACTACTGTCACAGGAAAAAAGAACGGAAAAAAACCTGTGGTTGTCTTGTACATGTACATATATACTGTTCGTCGTGCCTTTTTCACAGGAAAAGTAGACACAGGGATAATGCAGTTGTTGGTGTTTTCAACAAAAATCCATTTTTTTTTTCAAAGTGAACCCCCATTCAAAAAGGAAAATTATATTAATTATATGTCAGCATGGTTGAAAAATAAATTTAACCAGCTTAAAGTGAGTTCTTTTACCCTAAATTTTAAGATAACTTTTGACCATTAGAATGTACTGGAGAGTGTCATTTACCCTTTTGTTTTGTAACAAGTGCCTGCTGTGGGTAAGGGGGTCCCCATCCTCCCCCGGCTTGGTTGCTGTGTGATTTTGCAATTCCAATCAAAACACATTGGAAGCCCCTGTGAAAAAATCTTGGTTCCACCCCAAGGACTTGCCATATGTATAAGTATCTTGGTCAAGGTTGGTATTGGTGGGACCACCTGCAGTATTATGTAATAATATATATATATATATATATATATATATATACAGTTACGCCCGGCTAAAAGTTAACAGCCAAACGCTTTTTTCGCGTTTTGCTGGTGTTTGGCTTGTGTTTGGAAACATTTGAGAACGTTTGGAATGTGTTTGGAAAGTGTTTGGAATGTGTTTGGAAAGCGTTTGGATAGCGTTTGGGAAAAATCTCAAACACTTTCACAAAGCTACCGAACACTTCTCTAAACGCGTTCAAACACTTTCCAAATGCGTTGAACAATTTCCCGAACGATTTCAAACATTTTCACAAACGCATTCAAACACTATGCATTTCAAACACTTCCATTTAAATGGTGAAGAATCTCCTTACGTATTTTCAACAGTTTCAGCAACATATGATGTACCTACATGTGAATGTGCACTTATCCAGCATCATAGGTTGTACATATTTATATAAAACACGATCCAAATACGTTTACCTAAGTGTCTAATTCAACTAAAATTAATTAAAGACTTAATTCTTCATTTAATGTTGTTGGGGTTTTTAGGTGCTGATAAGCTTTCTAGACACTTGTTAAAAATATTCCTGTCATTAGAATTAGATTACCAAGTGTACATGTACATGTATCACATATACGTTTGGCGCAAAGTGTAAAGTGTTTGAAAGCGTTTGGAAAAGTGTTTGAAAACGTTTGGCTTTCACCAAACGCGTTTGGAAAAGTGTTTGAAAGGGTTTGGCAAAGTGTTTGTAAAGCGTTTTGAAAGTGTCTGCAAAGTGTTTGCTACGCGTTTGCAAAACGTTTGACTTTCACTGAAAGTGTTTGGGAAACGTTGGTGCGTTTGGCGTATGTTAACTTGAACGCGAGCGTAACTGTATATATATATATCTTAATTTTTGTACGCTTAGTACACATGTTGTATATTCAGTACATACAATAAATTGAAGTGGGAATTCAACATTTAGGTTAAAAGTAAAAAATCACAGTGTGAGAATCATAATGCAATCAAAAGCAAAAACAAAAACAAAAAAAAAGCAATCCGTGTATCAAACAGTGAAACAGGACAACACAGCATGATGAAAGGCACAATTAAGTGATCAAGCAGTTCTACCACCTCTGTAGAATGCAAGGGTGAGTCTAGCTTCCCGTCATGGATGTCACATAACTCTTGAATCACCTGCGACTTGGCTGTATTCATGGATGCTATAGGGCCTTCGGCTACCTCAGATTTATAAAGAGTATGGGGGAACTCGGCCTCTACTACCTGGGATCTTTCAAGACTATATTTTTTTCAGTAAATAATTAAGTGATCTGCCAACATCCGATTGCGAACCTTAAAGGATTAATTCACAGCATGAAGTGACCAATGGGTTATCGCTCGTACCATTTTTTTAATGAAGTTCAAGAAACTGGTGTGCATTTGAAGTTCAAAAGCAGGTACTTCACATATATAAGGCAATAAGGAACTGTGAACCCTGTATGGCATCTTCCATATAAGGCGTGTCGCTTTACGCCATGTAACATTATACATCTTCTCAACTTTTTTGTTTGAGTAATCCCACGGTTGGGAACCATAGAATGACATACAGTGAATTTTAAACAACTTGGACTGTGTTGATTAAAAGGCAGAGCCAAATTGTGCCATTAATATGTTGACCTCTGAGTGAAATTTACTGATACAACATTGTATATTACATGAAAGTGCGTCTATACCAAAACCATTTCCCAGATGAGCACATGTATCAGCTTTGTCTAACATTTTCTCATCTATCTGAACTGATTTGCATGAATTTACATCATCATATGACAACCATTTATTTTTATCAGGATTAAACTTTACATTATATTCTTTACCAAAGACAGAACATACCTTTAATAATCAAGACCCTTTAGAGTGGGAGACAACAGAATGAGGTCTGCAGCAAACCCTAGTGCACCCATGAAGAGATTACTGATGTGGCATCCAAATCCAGAACATTTTAATCTGACCATTACTCATCAATGTACATTCCGCATAAGATTGGGGAGAGTACTCCTCCTTGTTTCACACCGCTCCTGCATTGAAACATTGCCCTCACTGTGTTGATCCATACTACATTAACAGTTTGGTTCGTATACATATCAACAAATAATCGGATGACTGTTGGAGACAATCCCCTTCTTTCTAATAATCTGAGAAGCTTGACATGCTTGATCCTGTCGAAAGCCTTTGTAGCATCAAGAAAAATAAAATTTACATTGCTGTCATTGACTGTGTAATAATTCATGCATTCAGACAAAGCAAAAGTGCATTGAATTGTGGACATGTTACATTTGAATCCAAATATTAACTCAGACGTACATAATGTCTCCATATTATCAGCCATAATAATCCAATCTAATAATTTACCAAATATTCTACTGAGGGCTATACCACGATAGTTGTCAGGGTCATTTATTGATTTCCGCTTCTCTTTAGGGATTGGATGAAGCATGAGCCTTGTAGGTCCTTTTGGAACAGTACCGTGTGTAATCATTGTTGAGAAAAGTAGTGATAAGGAGTTATCTGCGTTAATTATATGATCAGTGTAGCATCCAATGTCCCCATCATGTTTACCTCTTTTTAATTTAAGGATCCCATTCTTGATCGTATCTACAGAAATGTAGTTCCTGATGTAGGCATCCTTGTCATGGGCTATAGCCTTGTCAAGATCATTCCTTACTTGCTCCATTTCATGTGTATCATAGGGAATTGAATTATACAGTTTGGCATACTTAGTTGCAAAGAGCTCTTCAATTCCGTGGGATTCTGACACTCAGTCACCCTCTTTTGGTCTATTCCCACCTGTGTTTTAAGCTTTTTTCACTTCTGACCAAAAGTCTCCATTTTTGTTGCTCAAAATACTGTCGGCTAGTTGATCAGACATACACGTTTCTTTGTTTGCTTTGACAAAATGGAGCGCATAATGATATTTGGCGCGAGTATTGTTTCTGATGTCAGCCAAAAGACCAGACCATGGTGAGTTATTGCATTTTCAAATGTAATGCCAAAATATCACATCCTTTCTGTAACCTTCCACATTAGTGTTCCACCAACCTGGTATTACCTTCTTCATTTTGGTCGAACTGTGGGGTATCAATTAATGATTTACTAGCGTCAATACAAGCCGAGATAACATCTTCATGATATTTTTATATCTCAAATGCCTGTTCCTTACACATTGTATTTGTACAATGCACAGCAGATAGAGGGATGTTAATGTATGGGTCAAAGCGTGAAAATCCAGTGAATAGATTATAGTCATAATGTCTTCATTTTTTAGGATTAGGAGGAGGATTAGCATATGGTCTCCACCTGTGAAGATGCCATCAGGTTTTCTTACCTCATTACACATTGAAAGGATTAATGACAGCATTTTTAGTCCAGTTTTGCTCAGCCCTTGCTTTAAATGCGAAGTGAATTAGCAAGGACTGAGCAACGGGCACAAAAACTAAGGAAATACTGAATGACCAGTTTTGTTGCAACTGAGACTCCTCAGGAACTGTTGGGAAATGTCACCAGTGTTCATATATATACATGTACCATGCGAAAACTTTCTTTTGCTTCGTAAAACATGCAGTCATAATTTTGTAGCACAGAGGTTCAGCCTTACCAGACATTGGCTGTTATGTTAAAACACAACTCAAAAGAATTTTGAATGACAGTAGACTTCCCAAAAAATGACTGCTCTAAATTGACTGCTGGACTGAGCACATGCATTTTAGGGGGTTTATGACTAGTAGAACAGTGTTACTACACAGTGCTGAGAACAGGAGCTGAAGACGATGTTTTTATTCCAGTTACATATGTACATGTACGTGTGCAGTTTCCCAGTAGGTTTGCTGTGTTGTATTCCAACCAAAGCAAAAACAAGAACAAAAACACACACAAAAAAAAGAAAAAAAAAAAAAAAAAACTGGAAGTAGGAAATCTTACAAAAATGGAACAAAGTCCTTGAAACATGAATGAAAAAACCACATGATCCAAAGGGTTAAAAAAATTGACTGAAAAAAGGATTTGGCTAGATCTGTCAGGAAAAAAACTGAAAACAGACATGAGATATTTACCAGTTCTTTGCATAGTGAAATACCAGCGATGGATTTATTCTCCATGAATCTCCAAGACAGGAGACTTTATTTGTGCAAGGCCAGTCAAACTGATCAGAATTCCAAGAGGAATTCTGTTATGCCTTATGAAAATAATAATCAGTTTTCGGAAATCACATTTTTTGCAGCTATTTTTACAGACAGAATTAATGGTGTTCAATCTTCCGAATCTCCCAGGATCTGCTTCCCTTGTCCTGACTCACCAACATCAGTGAACATCACACGTGATAATTAGGCACAACTCCTCCAAGGAGGTTTGATGCATTTTAGAAACTTGCACCCAATATCGTTGCGGGTCTCCACCATTAAGTCCAGCCGGAGCCAGTAAAATGCAGGAATAACCAGCATGAGAATGCCGCCAAAGGAATTTACGGACACTTTCTATGGGACCTCCTTCCTGTCTGATGATAGGATTAGGTCTGTGGAGCGAATTAGATTAACTCTACCGAAACTGAACTCAATACTATCATTGTGATAAGGCTTGGGCAGGGACTGCGGTAGATAAAGAGTTAAGGTGTGGGAGGGGTCATAATAATATGATACACATATATAGCATGAAAACAGGATATTGAATGGATTTATTTCACGTTTTGCCTATTTGTTAATTTGAAGTTCACTTTACATGCATATCAACGTTTCTGTGTAGTACGTACAGTGAAACCTCATTGCAATGACTCTCAAATATCAGACATATTCGCTCGATGATACCGGTTTTGAGCTGCTTGAAGTCAGATTCCTTTGTCATTTGACTCATTTATGACATAATGAGGTATCCGACACATTTTGAAGGGAACCGGTGGTGTCATTATAATGAGGTTTCGCTGTACACATATAGCGTGTTGAGGTCAAAAATTCCCGTTTCTGAGTTACACATTTCAGGCACATGGCAATATTGCTGGGTATTTATGTAAGCTGTATGAGACACAAACTATCTGATGATTTATACATAGATACTAATTTTTTCCTCGCAATCTCTTGAATGTTTTTTTTTTTTAAAGTAAAACATTTACATAGTAATATGGTTTGAAAATTTCAGATGAAAGTTATATTATGATTTATATACAGATATTTTTACCCCACAGCTCTCTTGATAAAATTGAAAAATGTAAAATATTTATACAGTAAGATGAATTTAAGATCGATTACCATAGCAACAGCACCAATCCGTTTTTTGGACCTACAGTACACGGTGTTAACCCTATGGTATATTTAGATTTTGTAAAATGATGGCTGAGAACCCCTTGTGTTACTGCTATTGGTACAACAATGAAAATTCCCACTCAAAGTATGTAGTGACCCCATACATGTTCTGGCTAATAAGTGTGTAATAAAACATTCATCCAGATGGCCTAACCTGGTGTGTTTTACACATAATAGAAGCAAATGGCCAATGATATTACACATACCGTACCAGTGGAAGGTCTTTGATGATCAGACCATCAATATGTTGCTACTTTTGTGAGGGATATGTTGATAGTCCCATTAAAAATTTGAACAAACTGCTTCCTTGTGTGATTGCTTATGACAATGTGCTGTTAATAGTTGTCATTTTGGAGGGAAAATTGTCATTTAACATCTGCCTCAAATTTACTGGTATTGTATTGATCTACATGTTTTTCTCTGCAAAAAACATGATGTGTGTTTTTTCTGTTGACATTTAGAACAGTGCTTTTTTATATGTGTGTCATTTTTTGCTGAATTAATGGATATAGTGTTTCAGATCAAAGGAGTTGATGTTTAACATGTAGCATGTTTGGTATGCCGGTATGGGTGGGTCAAATTACAAGAAGTACAAAAAAATCCTGACACACTTAAACAAAAAAAATATTTTCAGGTCAAAACTGTTTTCATTATTTTGTCCTACAAGTAAAATACGTAAAGTGCCAGGCAAATAAAAAGAGTAATAAATGGATAGGTAGATAGATAAATTAATAAAAATAAATAAATGAAAGAATGAATGAATGAAAATATTAATAGAACTGTTATTATACTAAATTCATTCAAACATACTAAAAGTGAATGTACTAGCTAGAAAGATAGATATGTTTGCTTGCAAAGACAAAATGTTTCAAAGATCTCTAATAAAGAAAGAAAGAAAAACATGTAGATAGTCTGCATTTGCATACAAATGTAGTGAGCAGTCACTAGATGGCAGCACCTTCTGGTATTACAAAAACAAACCATATATATCCATTATGACTATATGAAGACTAAGCTGCCCAAGGTTCAAAAAAAAAACCCAAAAGGCCTAGTTTGCATAAGTAACAACTTTGTATCCCTGATCACATTCATCTTTGAGGATCAACTCCACTAGTCGGGCGACTGGTCAGGCAACATTGTATCTCCATTCTACATCAGTCACAGGATGGCTGCATCTAATGGTGTCAGAAATACAAACCATTTACATGTATATTCATGATGAACAAAACAAGTGCCTACCCACACGAGGTTTAGAAAAATTAGATGAGTCTAATTTGCATAAGTTTGAACTTCGTGACTCATCTGTCAGCTTTTCAAAGATACTTAGAGACTTTATGCGTACATGGCATCATGAAGTAATGGGTATATTTGTCTACTTTCAGCCCAGCAATGAGGCAGTAGCTAAACAACAGGTGGTTCGCACGGTGAGTCCACTATCTCGTGCAGCATTTCGCATACATGTACCAGAGACATATTTACATTCATTTAAATGGAGTTGGATTGAAATTGCTTATTCAAATCTGTTTTCAAAAGAGCTTTCATTTAACTTCGGACATGCCTTGTCAAAAGTCAGCTGCCTCTGCCTTGAATTTTTGCAGGGAACACTGGTACCATAAGCCAAATGCTAATGTTTCAATCAGTTCGTTAAAGAAATTTTTAAACAACTAATTTATTTTAACAAGAATTATATAACTGTCAGGCTGAATTCTGCAGGGATTACTGTGTTATTTCATGAATTGGCTACAAATTTTGAAGGCCTTGATCTGTCCCTGATGTGTTAACATACACTTTTTTATTTTCCCTCAGTGTGGAGCTTCTTTTAAAAAATTGAAAATCTTCTGTTTGATTTTTGTGGTACCACCCATAGGATTACCTATTGTTGCTCAATGTAAAAAAAAAAGTATTTACACCAGTGTCCTTATTTTAGACCTGGCGTGATTATTGATCTGTTTAAAACAGGATTTATTTTGCACTGGACATGTAACAGATTTGTACACAGTCTGTCAGGGTGCAGTGTTTTTTTCTCTTTCTTTTTTACTAGCTGTGCTGACCAAAGGTCACAGAGCTTATGCGACTGCTTATGTCTGTCCGTCCATAAACTTTTGCTCGTTGGCGCAATACCGTCCACAATTTTCAAGTTAGCCCAATATAACTTTCAAAACTTATAGGGTGTATGAAAATGTAGGCCAAGTTCTGTATTGGTCAGCTACATCATTATGTAATATAGGGGTCAAAATGTGAAAATCTTGTGAACACTCTAGCATCTTTAATTTTTGGCAGATCTTCACCAAATTTGGTGGAATTCTGGGGGAGGTGAAAATGAGCCAAATATGTTTTGAGATGTAAAATTTCAAATTTAGAAAATTAATTGGATTAGACTTGCCAAATAACTATGATAAATAGACCATGGCCAAAGGTAGAATGCTGTGTAATATCAGTGACCTTGACGTATTTTTGTGAGGTCACCATGCCTGTAAAGTTGAAAAAGTGATTTTGTTATGGCCGGCTGTAGCTAGAATTGGACATCAATGGCAAAGAGAATTGATCCTCCAGATCAAAATTGCACTTCATTACATAATACATAAAACTGTACTTGGTGACCTACTTTTTGGGTCACTATGACCCAGTAATTTATGGAGTTTGGCGCTTGTCCAAGTTTATTGTTTCTCCGCAACAACTCGAAAAGTTATTACCCGATTTGAACAAACAGACTATATATGAAAAGCTGGATGTTGGGTGCATTTTTTGAAAAGTAACATTTTTTAATCCAAGTTGAAGGTCAAGGTCAAATGGCCAGTTTGAATACTGGAGTCATCTCGTGAATGCTCTGCACCTCACAATTCTTGAGATAGGCCCATGTAAAGTTTAGGAGTTATAAAGTGTATAAAAATCTTTGTCGTCATTAGTGTTGGTGGTGCCACCTAGAGTATTATGTAATATACAGGTCAAAATGTGAAAATCTTGTGACCGCAGTACTGTCCACGGTTTTCAAGTTAGCCCAATATAACTTTCAGGATTTGTAGGGGGTATAAAATCTAGGCCGAGTTTGATATTGGTGGCGCCACCTATGCAATATAGGGGTCAAAATATGAAAATCTTGTGAACACTCTAGTATCTCTAATTTGTGGCAGATCTTCACCAAATGTGGTGGGATTTTGGAGGAGGTCAAAGTCTAAGTTGCTAATGATACTAGTAGCCCCACGTGTAATTTGATGGAAATTATGAGCCAAAATGTGTCTTAAGATATAAAATTACATATCTCAAAAAGTAATTGGATTAGACTTGCCAAATTTGTAGGATATATAGACAATGTCCAAAGCTAGAATCATATATAATATCAGTGACCTTGACATATTTTTGTGAGGTCACCATGCCTGTAAAGTCGGAAAGGTGAATTTGTACTGGCCAGGTGTAGCTTGGACTTCAATGGCAATGTCAGCACAGCACCAGACAGGCCTATGGCACTCTTGTATTACATAATCTGGGTGTCCTTTATCTTCTGTCCCAAGGTCACTGAGGACACAAAGTTAAGGACTTACTCATTGGTGTCTTGGCACATGCAACAATATTCATCACAGGAGTTGCATAAATAAGCTTTGATTACATGTGGAGTGAAGTGCTATCTGGTGGACAATTTTTACACTAAACTTTATATTTTCAGAAGCCACTTCAGGACTCCCAGCTTGGGAAATGAACAGGTGCAATATAGCCATGATGCCAGCAGAGCGTTAGGCCCATGGGCCTCTTGTTCAAGTCATAACTAAACTGTTCATGTGATGTAAACTTTTTTGTCACTGTTGTAGGAATATTTGATCAATATTCTTTTTGAGCAAAGGAGTAAATTGGGCAGCTTTATTGTTTAATCATCCACTTTGAGGGACTAATTGCCTTGCTGTTCTTGTAGCGTGGCTTGTTGTTTATTGTCACTGTTTATTCCTTTCCCAGCAACCTACATCCCAACCACGGGGAATCATCTCAAGCATCAAACACAAAATGAGCAAGTGAGTATTCCGGTCAGCCATGTGCACCTTGTATCTTTGAACCCTTTGTGCTCAAATTGACCAAAAGTGCTCAGATGCAAAATGTCGTCAGCTTAACATGTGTTTTCTTAACCCTTGTATGCTCAGATTGCCGGAAAGTGGGCTGCAAAATGTCAGCCGCAGTGATATAGTGTGGAATTTTTTCTTCATGAGAAAACATTGTGGATGAAAGTATTAATGAGGCTTATTATGACAGAATTGGCTGGGCCAAAAACTGCATGTCCATATTTTAAGTGAAAATTGTATGAGTTCTTTTCCCAGGTCAACAGCTTACTTTGGCATGGGGTGGGCACAGTGCTGTGTCAAAGCCAGGCCAAGGAAAGCTGTTGACTTAGTTTTGTCCTGACCAGGATAGGGGTTAAGTATAGTATTTCTGGAAACATAGGAAGCCCTAGGTCAACAGGCTTACTCCATGTACTGAGTAAAGCTGTTGACTCAGTGTTCTCACCAGGAAGGGGTTAATTTGATTCAAATGAGAATTGTATCCTCAGATTTTTGTGTAGAGAGATGTTTTAAGAGCAGTACGTGGTCTAAGCAGTTTGTGCATTGTCAGACAAGTCATTCTTCAGCTGTTGTAAGCCTTGTCTGACAAGTCATTCTCCAGCTGTTGGTGCCTTGTCTGACAAGTCATTCTCCAGCTGTTGGTGCCTTGTCTGACAAGTCATTCTCCAGCTGTTGTTAGCCTTGTCTGACAGGTCATTCTCCAGCTGTTGGTGCCTTGTCTGACAAGTCATTCTCCAGCTGTTGGTGCCTTGCCCGACAAGTCATTCTCCTGTTGTTAGTGCCTTGTTGACATTGCTGCAGCTGCTACGAGGCAGTTAGGGCATGACTTGAATGTAAGGACCAGCTGCTTGGCAAGTTACAAGCTGGCTGCCCCTCCAGGACAAGGCTTACCCCAGCTGCCACAGGGGCAGTTGCGGCATGACTTCACAGGCAAGGCTAAGCCCATGAGCAAAATTCTTGCATAGTTTTAGCCTGAATTGGGGAAATTGAAAAAAAAAAATGGAAATCAGTTGCTATGGAAACCATTATCTCATCCTTTAATTCTTTCAGTGCCATATTTTGGACTGAGTCAACAACTTTTCTCAGCACACTTTGGGTGCATTGCTCTCTTAAGTGTATGGAGGAAAGCTGTTGACCTGGACTATTATATTATATGTCACCACAAGCATGCAGCTGCTTGAATGGACAGTCTTTTTACAGGGAACATGAATCTAACAGCCTAATTATAATTCAGAGCAGTTTGTTTAAGGTGGTTTGACATTAGTTGCTATTGGCACTAAAAGAGTTCAGTAGAACTGAGCCATTATACAGGTGGTGTAAAATAAAAATTTACAAAAAAAGGGAAAAGAAGAAGACGCAGATCAATTTGCCAGTATGCATCATTGATTATGGTAACTGGATATAAATGGCCAGATTGATCAACCTTTTGATCTCACAACAGAAGAAGTAAAGTAAATAGTCTATTTACATGATTACTCAATATACTATAATGGAATTAGCCCTTTCCTGATCACTGTTACTTATTTTAGACTCAGAGCTTGCCAATAATCTTTAACCCTTTTCCCCTTTTGAGTTAAGACTGGGTCAACAGCTTTCCTTGGGATGAGACATGTTATCTTAGTGCAGGCCTTAGGTAAATTTGGGGGGGGGTGTTTTTTGTTTTTTTTGTTTTTGTTTTTTGTTTTTTAGCTGAAATTGTCATACAGATTGTTTCTGTCATTAGTTATGCAGTGAGCTGTAAACTTTCAAGCATACGACATTTGACTACCATCCGCTTTTGACCTGTTTAGTACGATAAGGTCAATACACACATTCTAGCCCATTTACACTCAGTTGAAGGCAATCAAAATTAACCCCTTTGATCCCCTTATGCTGCATTTTATAGCATAAATCTATTTTTATTTTGGACCTGGGATCAACAAGGATTAAAATTAGAAAAAAAAAAAAAGGTACAATCTTAGACCTCAAAATGAAATAAAATTACATGCTGGACTGTTAGTCTTAATACTGTCTGTTTATGAAAAAAGCACGGTTTCCTATATTTTCCTGAAGTATTCAGCTGATGTGGTAATTTATTAGAGCTCAAAATGTTCAGGAAGGAAGGGTGCAACACATCTTTTAATGGCAATTATTTCCAACAGTTCAGAAATAAATTATATTTTTTTCACAAAATTGTACAGTCACTTATTAAAAATATGTTTTAACAGAAGTATGATATTTGTGATAAGGCCAGTGGTGGTGTCAAGAATCCTGTGGACTAAAGCCAGATGGATATTGAATCATACTGCACCTTTACACATAACAATATACAATTCTGTGCCGGCATATGTAATATTCTCACACTTTCGCAAAATTGTGAAGACTGGTTTGTTAATCTGTTATAGTATATTGAGCAATACTGGATAATGGCCACTTATAGCGTTTGCTTGATTAAGTGTGGTTTGTTGAAATATTTTATATTACATCTATTACAAGTATATTACGTTTTGTGTATATTTAGCATGTACAATTACCAACTTCTGGAAACTAGTGGATTATTTATTGATGTATGTGGAAATTGTAGCTTTGGTAATCATCAAGTCATCAGATACTTAAATATACTGTCAAACCTGTCATTAGTGAACACCCTGATCAGTGTACACCTTATCAGTAGTGTGCACCCAGATTACTGGACACCTGATCATCAGTGAGCACCCTGATTGGTGAACCCCTTGTCAATAGTGAACACTTCTGTCAGTGCCTTTTGTGTATCATTCATAAGTAAACAGCCGAAGATAGGGAAAAAACAATTTTTTTCCGATGCCAAGGTGTTCCTTAAAGACAGGTTTTACTGTATTTGTTAGTGGTTCTAACTGGTATATGAGTGGTTGTAATGGGTGCTTATAATATGTTTCAGAGGGCGAGATGACTGTGAGCTGGATCTCACGTACATTACGGAAAGGATTATTGGTAAGTTATCAGACCATTTAGACAGACTTACCATTAATCTCTTACTGCTATATTAGGACTAATTCAACCACAACTTTCTTATGGTATGAATAGGTTGCTGAGTGGATGTTGATGAAAGTTGTTGACCTGGAATATGCTATTCTTCAAAGATCTGACATTTACAAGTGTCATTCAAAAATGAAAAAAATCTTAGAGTGAATGTAGAACAGACCATTTTTGATGTCTAAATGCTTTGTATGGTATGACATCACTGCCATCGACACATTTTTGTGTGCTTTATATGGCAGAGACAAGTGAAGATGTGAACTGAGATTGAGTTTAAAAACAACTACTGGAAAATCTGATCCATAGTAAAGTTTTTCAGGCCAACTCAATTTTTGAAGATATGTCATTTTTAGCACAGCTGATAAGTCAGCTGAGCTTTAGGAGGGTAGATCATCCATCATTCGTCATCCGTCGTCCACCCGCCCATCTGTCTACTATTCACAATTTCAACTTCTTCTCAAAATCTGTCTGCCTGATTCGCTTCAAACTTGGTGGCAATGTACTTTGGAGGGTCTCTACCAACTTTGTTCAATTGGTCACGGTCCAGTGATTTTTGGATTTTTATGTTTTTTTTGTTTCTCTGAGGGGCAAATCTTAAAAAAATCTTCTTATCTGAAACCGCTCACCCCATTGCTTTGATATCACACAGAAACACTCCAGGGGACTTTTAGTTCTAAATTTTCTCACCAGGTGGTGCTGCGATTTTTTTCTAATTTTTTATGTGTTATTGCTATTTTCGACTTCTTCTCCAGAAGCATCACTCAGATTAAGCTGAAACTTGGTGGATATGTTCCTTGTGGTAGGGTCAAACAAATTTATTCACAAGGTGGCACTGCTGTGGATTCCTGATTTTTAACAATTTTTTTTTTCAATTTGGGAACTTATTGGTAAATGCACATTTCCTATTCATTACTATGTAAGTCAATGGACATTCTAATGCTAATTCACATTTTTGACTTCTTTTCTGAAATCGTCAGTCAGATGGACTTCAAACTTGGTGGTAAAGTACCTTGGGTGGATCTCTACCAGATTTGTTTCGTCACGCTCCATTGATTTTTGAATTTTTTTATGAATTTCTTTGTTCTTTTGGGGGGCAAATCTTTAAAAATCACAAGGGTATATGTACATGTCAGCTGAGCACAGGACAGTCACAGTCCTCTTGTTTCTCTATTGTTACAGCTCAAAAATATGTTGTTTGGGATCAAATTAATATAGTTCATGTGAAAGGATAATCAAAGATCAATCAACATAATTGTTCTTAAATGATTTTGAAAAGGAAATATCGTGTGGGCATGTAGAATCTGACATGGCTGAAAGTGAGTAACCGTTTTTCTCTCATGAGTTATCGCTGTTGATGGGAAAATCACAGGTGATCAGCCATTTAAGATTTTCATTCTATGTTTATTTGGGTCTTCATCACAAAAAGATATGCCCTTGGCCTACTTTTAAAGCTGGGCTGGTGTGCTGTCGTAGTTGTTCCACATCACGTGTGACATATAATCAAACATTCCTCGTACACGTTTGATTTTGTATACGTCACTGATGCAGGCGCATCATAATTTAGTTGTAACAATGTTTAGGTCACGTGGCCTACAATGAGTCACCACTTTTGAATTTCATCCTAGATAATGATAATTCACCCCCAGACATAGAATGAATAATTATTCATGATGCCCGTGTTCCAGCCATGTCCTTTCCGGCAGAGGGGTCCGAAGCCACATACCGTACAAGCCTTAAAGAAGTAGTCAAGATGCTACGGGGTAAACACAGTGATAACTATATGGTGAGGAAAACCACATATATATACACGTATAAAGAACATATTGAACTCTTGCCTGTTTAGAATTGGACTTATAGTCAACATCTTTCCTTGGCATAGGTTGAGGAATCCAAGCAGAGGAAAGCTGTTGACGTGGGGCATGTTGTCACAGTGGGTCTTATCTAAAAATATTTACATTTATGTAACAAGAAATTTAAGTAAAACTATTGAAGAGACACCATTTTATATCCGTGTACTTTTGGCAGATATAAACATTGGGATTAAGGTAGTGTAACCATTGATATGAAGAATATAAAGAAAACATGTGAATTATTATCAACCACCTTTATATGAAGATGAAATATGAGTTAAGTAGAGTGTCCCCAGTAAAACATGTCACTTTTACACTAAACACATACATGTTGGTAATCAAATACATTCTTGATATTTCAGATAATTAATCTGTCCGAGAGAAGTCATGACGTCAGTAAAATGAACAATCAGGTGAGTGAGTATGAGAACTGCGGGAGAGTGTCAAGGAAGGAGCCTGCTTTGGTAAAAGGGGTTGATTTTTTTTGTGCTGAATACAAGCTAGTGTTGAATTACAGGCATTCTTTATCTGAAAATCTCTTCGAAAAAAGAATTATTGTTTTCAAGGATGTTCACCTTTAATATACTGTACTCTCCCTTTTAAGCACCCTGGGCGCTATGGAAATTTAAGTGAGGCGTACACTAATTGTAGACATAAATTTGCAACAATTTAGGTGTATTAAGAGGTAAATTATCATAAAATATATACAATTTTCTGATGTTTCAAACCTTTTTGCCAGAAAAATTGGGAGGGGGCACTTAAAAGGAAGAATACAGTAGGTAGTGTGTGACCCATTTTCTCATAATTATTAGCATTATGTGTGCAGCAAGTTTTCACCATTTACAATCAAATTTGGTGCAAAGGGCCATCTCGAGGTGAAAAAATTTGAATTTCATTTTGACATTGTTTGATTCACTGTTAATTAAGCAGAATGAGCTGTTGGCATGGAAACACTCTTCCAAACATACTTACTTTGTTTGTAAATATGCGTGGGGAGAAAAATCCGGGAAAGTGTCAGCTCTGGCAAAAGATGTCAAGATACAAGATTGCATCTCATTTGCATATTTTACGTCCATCAGGTGCTTGATTATGGCTGGCCAGACCACCTGGCCCCGCCCCTAGAGAAGTTGTGCAGTATATGCAAGTCCATCGACTCGTGGTTGAACTCTGACCCCCAGCACGTGGCAGTCATTCACTGTAAAGGAGGTAAAGGAAGAACGGGTGTGGTCATCGCTGCCTATATGCACTACAGTAATATCTGTGCAAGGTGAGGCCCTCTGGTGGTGAAATGACAGGTTAACCCTCTGGTCCTGATTCCATTGAACCAAGTTGGGCACAACAGCAACGTTAACACTTTGGTCATTATTAAACTTAACTATGGGGCACAAGAACCAGGTTAACCGTTTGGTCCATATTGAATTTAACCCTTTGGGGCACAAGAACCAGTTTAACTCTGGTTTTTATTAAATGTAACCCTCCAGGGTATGAGTTATTTAAGGTTTTGGTCCTTGTCACATTTAACCCAGTGGGGCACAAATGCCAGGTTAACACTTTTAATTTATTCCTGTGGGGCATGGGAGCTACATTAACCCTTTGGTCCTCCAAATTTTAGTCCTATGGTGCACCAGCACTGCAACACTGACTGTTACAGTGTGTTCAGTTATGTGTGGCTTTTTGTTGTGGAAAAACTCAACCATACAGCAAGCAATACCAAAAAATACATCTGACTTTAACCCTCGGGGAAACTGGGTCCACAGCTTGCATGCAGATAAAGTGTACATCAGCATTAAGATCCCGAGGGTTAAAGAGTATATATATATATATATATATATATATATATATATATATATATATAATATATATATATATATACCTTTCTGTAGATTGAATGCTGCAACTCTGAAAAAACACTATAATTTCACTATATTTTGCAATATTTTTATTTTGTGTGCTTTACGAATGAAACAGTACATTGCACATGAAGCTCTGTCCAAGTGGTGAAAAAAAAACTCCAGTTAAATGCTTGAAATGTGAAAAGCACGAAAATTTACACACATGAAAATAAGTACGTATACAATGTGGCTTTTAAAATACGCTGACAAGTTAGCAGTGGAGTGTGGGCATTACCAAGCTCTTACTTCACCAAGCAGGATTTCTGTATAGTATGAAAATTAAGGCAAAACATCTCAAAGCCGTGGTCTTCCAAGGCTTGTACCACTGGATAGAAGCATCTTCAGATTTATGCAATAAATTTGTCAATTCTTGGTGGCATAAATAGAACATAAAAGATCAAGGGGAGTTTTAAATTGTCCATGTTATGATCTATGATGTTTTCCATTCAAGGGCAATCCCTGTCGTTGACCCTTTAAGTCAGAAATATGACTGCGAAGGTATATTTTTTCATGTATGTGAATAATTTCCTTCAGTCGCCTTTGGGAAGGTATAAAAATTGCCTTTCAGTTGACAGAAAGTTTTAAAAAAAAATCTGTCTGCAACATCAATATCGATGTGCGTGTCTGAGCCAGGATGTCAGGAAGTATGATGGATATAGATTCAAATGTGCTTTAAGTGAATCCACCAGGAAAACCTCTCTGTCACTGATGCCAAATATCAGTTTTAATTGCTTTCACCCTTTCCCCCCTTAAACCAACCAAATGCAGCTGGTGGTCTATGTAATATAGTCTGCTTCAGCATTTTTTTTTATCAATTTCAACAATAATGAAAGACAATTTGAATGAGAATTGATGATGAAGTCTATCAAAACAACTTACCCCAGGTCAACAGCTTTCCTTGATGTGGGTTGGGAACTTCATGCTCAACCCACATAAAATTGTTGACTCAGTCATAATTCAAGGGAAAGGGTAAACTTGCCAATGGCTTGTCAGATTCTGTCACCCCCCCCCCCTTAATTGTGAAGAATTGTATTTTCTCTTGTGTTCAAGTCCTTCCGTGTGTGTGTAGTGTATGACAGTGCAGTCTTGGTCAGTGGGTTTGACATTGACTGGGAACTCGTATTGCAATTACCAGCTAGCTAAAAGCAGTAGACTTGGCTCTGAGACTAGGTATGTTGTATATTTAAATGAAAGCTGTTTTCACGAAAAATTTGGATGGTAATTCTCACACAAATTGGCTTAAAAAATGTGGAAAATAATAGTGGTATTGAATGAGTTAACTCTGGGAAAAGTTAGTGGAAGGGATCTTAACTCTTTCAGGGCCCATCACATCAAAAGTCAATCTACTGAAGTGAAGCTCATCTGAATAATCATAAGCATCTCAGATTAGTATTCCTCATAAAAAGACCTTTCATTCAAGTACCAGCCTCTATTTCCAGACAAAATATTCCAGGTCAACAGCTGTTCTCAGCACTCATTGGGCCCAATGCACTCCGAGAAAAGCTACTGACTCAGTCCAAAATTTGGCGCTTAAAGAGTTAATGTGCCCTGGGCCCAGGTCACCATCTTGCCTTGTGGCTAGAAAGACCATAAAGAGCATGTGGAGACTATTGGTGGGGAGAGCAGAGGACACACTGTTGCCTGAGCCCATAGTACATTTGCCGATTTGTCCCCTAGGATGAAAAACTTGTCCCTCAGTGCAAGAAACTTGGGAAGAATTAAAATTTCAGGTCATGTTGAAAAGCCTTATATTATACATATATGTTCCATCTACCAGACAGGTAAAATCTGGCATATGCTAACTCTTTCAGTGCCAGTTACATCTAAAGCCGATCTACTAAAGTCAAACTTGTCTAAATTATCATTAGGATCCCAGATTCATATTCCTCCTAAAAAGACCTTTCATTCAAGTACCAGTATGCCTATAGTTCCAGAGAAAATACCCCAGGTCAACAGCTTTTATAGGCGTGCATTGTGCCCAATGTACGCTAAGAAATGCTGTTGACTCAGTCCAAAATTTGGCACTTAAAGAGTTAAATTATGGCTCTTGGCTCCAAGAGAAATATTTTTGGTGTTTTATTATCAATGATTTTTTTTTTGTTTTTTGTTTTTTTTTGTTTTTTTGTTTTTTTTTTTTTTGTCTTTTGTTTTTTTGTTTTTTGTTTTTTGTTTTCAGTCATTTGTCGACTAATTGGGTCTTGCTGAATGATATGATGAACATTCCACTTAAAAATACGTTTTATAAAGAAAGGGTGCAATTTGATAAATAAGTATATTTTCCAATTAAAAGGTGAGTTTATAGTTAGTTAATAATTCAAAATATTCATCATCAAATAATTAGACTAGTGTTTCTTTTGTTGCAGTGCTGATCAAGCTCTTGACAGATTTGCAATGAAGCGTTTCTATGATGACAAACTAGGTGGCGTCACTCAACCGTCTCAACGCAGGTACGATAAACATTATCTTCTTTTCCTCAAAATGTCTAGAATTGCCCTTTATATGCTCAGGTTGTTAAATATTCTCATATTTTGTGAAGTAGAAGCTTTGAGTCCTTTGTTAGAAAAAGTCATCAAGTTTGATGAGGTGTGTAAATAGGGTTCACTCAGATGGGGGGAAAAAATGAAAATTACTGCTTATTTTGTGATTATGTGTCACATTGGTTCAAATTTGAGTACATGTTCCATAAAATTGCCACAAGCATGTAACATAATGTATAACTGGAATATTTCCTTTTCATGCAAAATTACAGGGATAGAAATAGCAAAGAATGATATGTGTGAATGAAATTCTTCAGAACAAAGGATGGCATTGTCAGGGCTGTAACTCCGAGCAGATCATAGACTGACACTTTCTGGCACAATAAATTCCTATAAGCTCTACTTTGTGATAGTCATTCTTATTGTGACAAAGTAGGCTTAGAACTTCTTAAAATTATGTACATTTAGGGCAAATTAGGGAGCAAACTGCCCAAGTGTGGGCCAAAAATGAACAGTGATGTATTACATGTACATAAGAAAATGTGAATTTCCATTTTGGAAGTAGGGTTGTGGACTTTGATGCGAGAAATGAATGGTTTCTCTGATTGTAAATAAATCAAATTAGAACGACAAACAGTCTAATTATGCTTTTGTTCAGTTAAATATTGCTGCCCCATAAATTAAAAAAAAAAAAATGGCAATAGTATGAATGATGAGATACACAGCAAAATAATCAGAAGTTAGTCTGATTTCACTCTCTAGGTGGCAGCACTGATGGATACATTATTCTACGTCTGGGAAGGCACTACCTCACATAACTTGGTTCTATCAGAATTTATGTGTATGTCTAAAAAAATATCTTCCAAAATGCATCTGAATCTTTCTATGGACCCTGAAGGCAGCGCAGGTTGTTTGGTGGACAAAATAATCCAGGCTCGTTATGTGAAAACATGCTGGACGTTGGAGAAATCAATGACGACTTGGGTCTTTTATGGCAGAGCTCATAAATTTTTCTCAGTGGAGTCATAAAATTCAGAACAGTAACTTTTTTTTTTCTTGTCAGCATAGCAGACTGACTTTGATTAATTTTTAATGCAGTGTAAAACTGTGGATCCTTGTGAAAAAAGGAAGAAAATGTCGGGACAAATTTTGTAAATGATGTGGTCCCAGATGAAATAAGATATAAATTCAGTTTTTGTATCATTGGGGATTTTTATTCTCTGAATTTTTTTTTCTTTTTTTTTTCAGGTATGTCCATTATTTTGCGGGCTTGTTGTCAGGAGCTATCAAGATAAACAGTAAACCACTCTACCTTCATCATGTGATCATCCATGGGGTTCCCAATTTTGACCAGAGGGGTGGATGTCGCCCATTCATCAAGATTTACCAGGCCATGCAGCCACATTTTGTGACAGGTGTTTAGTAAGTATTTTGGGAATTTTATCAATTCTGGAGCCTCCCTTTCCAATGAAAAAAATTAATAAAATTAAAGTAAATAGATAGAGTAAAAAGAAATACATAAATGATAGATAGATAAAGAAAGAAAGAAAGAAAGAAAGAAAGAAAGAAGGAAAGAAGGAAGGAAGGGAGGAAGGAAGGGAGGGAGGGAGGGAGAAGGAGAGAGGGAGGGAGGGGAGAGAGAGAGAGAGAGAGAGAGAGAGAGAGAGAGAGAGAGAGAGAGTGAGAGAGAGAGAGAGAGAGAGAGAGAGAGAGAGAGAGAGAGAGAGAGAGAGAGAGAGAGAGAGAGAGAGAGAGAGAGAGAGAGAGCTCTCCTTGACAATCTTGTATGTTTCAAGCAAGTTTAAGGCTGCTTCTTTGCAATTTTCGTGTTATCTGGAAATACTTAAGTCTGAATAACAATGATTTCATTTGGAGAATAGACACGATAATTTAGCTAATTTAATATTTTCTCATGAACTTTTTGTCTAAAATTGTATTTATTTATTTTTACACACATCAGAAGCATTTCTGTATTTATAGTTATACCCAGTAAAGTTTTACATCTGTTAAGTTGTTGAAAACTGGTTTGCTTATGAGAAAAAAAATCAATACTATGGGCTAGAATTCAGTGACATTTGCTGCAAATATGCTGTATAATAAAAAAAAAATCTGCCAATGTACTGTATATAGTAAGCTGGTACGATCCATAATCTGAAAGCAACAATACACTGCATTAGCTAAGGTCACACATTTTAATGGGAAAACCTACCACATGGAGGAAGATATTTGCTGCCAATTCTCTGTATAGAGGGAGCTATGTAGTGTATACTGGGCCTTAACTGCATTGTCTATTGCCACCAAAATTTTACTGCCAGCACACTGCATAATATCTATGATCTCTACTGCAAACATACTGCATGGGTAATGTCATATTTCCTGCCATCATACATGATAAGATCATGGATCTCTACTGCAAGCATACTGCATGGGCTAAATCCTATTTACTGCCAGCATACTGGACTACAGAATTTTCTTTTATCTCTTCCAAATATTTCTATAGTACTGCCTCAGACAGCATGCAGAGAATATGTATAAGCCTTGATCCGGGGGTTCAGGTACGAGGAGACATTCTCATCAAGTGTTACCACAAAAGGTTCCGATCAGCCATGCGTGATATAATATTCCGATGTCAGTTCCACACGTGTGCTATTTCTGACTATGGACTTGTCTTCAGTAAACAGGAATTGGACGATGCATGCGGAGGTGAGTTTCAACCTTTTTTTTATAGTGATTTAGTTAATACGGAAAGATCGTTATAAATTTGAAATGCTTGTTTCCTGTTCGGGAAAAGAAAAGCCTTTAATCAAACTAATCAAGTAGAAAATCTAAGAAAGATAGTCACATGTATTTTGAAACATGTACTTACATGTAGAACACATTTTTTTTTGCATCAAATGGACAAGAAATGTGATGAATAGTGATTTTTTTCCCCAGTGATCCAGTGACACGTAGTTTAACCCTTGGTGTTAATTGCAACAAAAGTCTTTCATTTTGATACCTGCATGATAATATTTTGAGAGCAGAAAAGCTGATACAGGTCCAGGGCTGTCTTGGGCTCACTTCAAGTGAAACCTGCTCAAAACACTGAGGAAATCTGTTGACTCGGTCAACAGTTCAGCCATGAGAAAGTTAATGTTTTAAGAGACCACTGTCATGAAAGAGCACCTGCCTTTTCAGTCCAAGTTTGTTTTTGTTTTTTTGTCCTTTTTGCCGTCTTTTTCATGTTATAGCACCTCTATTGAGAGACCACTTCCCGTATGTGACCACTTTTTGGCCTGTTCTGGGGGTGGTCTCTCAAAACAGGTTTTACTGGACAGTGCAATCTTTCTGCTGAAACCCCCCCCCCCCAAAAAAAAAATGTTGAACTGAGTTATGTTTAATATAATGAATGGGATTTCAGTATATTTTTATTTGTTATTCAATTTTCTAGTTTTTATACAGATGTACATTTAGAAATCTTCCCCGATTTGTTTATAGGAAAAATATGAACAAATGACAAAAATACTTGGAGTGTTTGGCTACAGATCCTGTAATATTATATTTCTTTGTGCAAAAGGAATTACTAGAGAGCCCATCCAACTTCACATATATTTTTTTTAATTTGATTACAGTGGTACCTCTCTTGAGAGACCCCTCTAATGAGAGACCGCATATCTTTTTAAGACCGCTCTCTCAGAAGACTGCGCTATCTTTTCCATGTTGTTATACCTCTTATGAAAGACCACCTGTTTTGAGAGACCGCATTTTGACCCACTGTAGGGGTGGTCTCTCAAAAGAGGTACCACTGTAATTAAAGCCTCTGGAGACAAACATCAACAACTTTGCTCAGTGCGTTGGGTGCTGACTGTCCTGAGGAAAATTGTTGACTAATCCTCTACATCATTTGCCTCCATAGGATCCTCCTAGATCGTTATATGTTTCTTATGTGCTCTTGTTCTGGCGAGGGCCCACATCAGTGAATGCAATAGCGAGCCATGGGGATGCTTTGGAAGCAACTATATCATTCTTTAAAAAGAAAAAAAAAAAATTGACAGTGAGCCATCTATTATAGTTTTTAATGGGAAACAGTTCCATGTAGCTACATCTGTGTTGGGTCTTTTAAAGGTTACACCTGCTGCAAATTGACCTAATTTCACTGTGTTTTTATTTCCCTATGTATCACTGATGTCTTTAAACTGTGAAAATAAAAACCTGATGAAACAATATTTTCTATTTTCCTGTATGGCCAAAAATGTGAAAGTGAAACATCAGTTAGATGCCAGAAGTGCAAAATGTGAAAACTTACAAACTTGAAAATTAATTACATTCACAGTATTTTGTCTTTCCTCTGCACAGATCCAAGGTTTCCAGACTATGGGCGGGTAGAGATGATATTCTCGCACACAGCAGAAAAGACACAGAGTAAGTATCTGTTTTTATACGTCATGAAGTACAAACAGACAAAGCCATATCCATGGGGGGAAACTACAAATTATATTACAATGAACACAGATGCAGAAGATGGGGTGGGGTAGGGATGGAGAAGGTGAAAACTGTACGACAAAGAAAAGAAAGAAAGTGCCTCAGTTGTCTGAACAATGCGGATGACCAGTCCTCGGAACAACAACACAACTGCAGTGATAAGCTTTTATGACACAGTTGGTAAAGGCTGTCCGCGAGTGGTTCAGACGGTTTCTTATGCTCGGCCAACGTGCAAGTACAGATCAGGTTCCATAAGGAGAAAGTTACGAGAATTGAGATCTTTTTTTTTTTTTTAACCAGGATGTTAATTGTAGCAAACTGTAGATGTGCTACAAATTGACCCAATTAAATATGTGTGTGCAGCGCTTAATGTGTTTTCTTGCAACTGAAGCATGGTACAGTGTTATTAGCTTTTTTTCTGCAATGGCCTATCAGAGTCGGGCATGACTCGTGCCACCTGTCCCTGGACAAAGTAGTGGGCGTGGCTTGTGGTCTTGATGCATTGAATTCTGATGTTTATTGTTTAATTTAAATATACCGTATCATTATGTTGTTTTGATTTCACGGAATTTCTCTTTAGGGAGCTATAAACTTTGACAGCAGTTTTGTTATCAAGAGAGAGAGAAAAAAGGAGGGACTGAATACTGAATACCTGTAAACTCCCCTAATTTTGGTAGGAACCTTCCAATTTTGAGGGAAAATTGTCCGATTTCTTTTCGATGCTCTTTTTACCTGACTCTCCTGATAAAACACATTTTGGGGGGTTGACACCAATGGTACTGCATCAATCTGTCCTCCATTGACCCTGTTGTTGGAAATAATGAATTAATTGTTTCGCAGGGGGAAACAAACCACTCCATTGTACCCTTGGAGAACAAGTACATCAATAAAACCCCACCAGGGTTTCATCTAGCAACCCCATTGACCCCTAAGATGACCCGACCCTTCAGATGACCTCTGATCGCAGATCTTATTGATGACACAGCTGATTCTGATATTGTATCTACTTTAGGAAGAACACAGTAAAAAAATTTATTTTGATTTGCTGAAGTGGTAAACATGCAGAACATTCATGGGCAGGAATTCTTCGGGAAGTTGAGAATTTGTAACATTCCATAAGATATATATCTCGCTTTTTTTCATTCAAAGGTATTCTGATGTAAACTGCTAGAGAAACTCCATCTGGGTTCAATTTATCCCAGTGGCACTCTGTATTTGTAGTTTCAGTTTTATCCACTAGATGTCTCTAGTAATACCAGTTATACATATAATATGATCATCAACAGGAGAAACCTCTTTGGTTTCATCTGCTTGTTATGTACAATAAAAAATTGAGTTAGATTATGCTTTTGACACGAACATTTCCAGGGATGACGTGCATGTCTGGCTTCTTGTTAAAAGCATTTTTTTCATTCCGGAGTTACATTTGACTCAGAATAAATGAGTCAAGGTGTAAACTATATGTAGGTGGAAAAAAACAAAGGTAAAATATATTCAACAGAAACTAAACAAAAAGTTCAGTGATAAAATAATGTCATTAGCAGCTAGACTAGGGAAGGAAATATGGTCCTGCAATGGAAGTATTCTCGAGTAAAACTGTGCATTATGTTTGGCAGTTAAGCATCTTTTAACAAACATCTGCCGATGGAACATTCCACAGGTGGAAAAAAATTGAGGAAATGTTGATGTGGACACAAGGGTTTCATCTTTTGCCTTAAATGTGGAGAGAGACCGTGCAGAACTATTTTTGTAAAGCTGTTTCTATTTCTTGCAAAATATAAATGACTTCCTGAGTTTGTCTGAAAACAAAAACAAGAACACAACAGCATGAAATACGTACTTTAACATTATTGTAATTTGCCAAACTATTATCAGGTAAAATATGAAAATGTTTCAGAATATTGCAGAAAAGTATATACATATCTAAACAGACATCTTTTGATTTGGTGTAATTGCAATGTGTAAAAATAGTTTATTTTGCTGATAAATGTAAGAATTGTGAACTTCTGAAAAGCATACACAAGTATCGATCGTTAACACCACTCTTGATAAGGACCATGTGGGAAAAAAGTCTGGTCTTATTTGTGTTTGGGTGTTGAGTTTATGCTTAGAGTTCAATGAAAAGTCATTTCTGGTAATTATGCATCCCCCATAGGAGGGGATGCATGCAGTGTTTAGTCTCATTGTCACCCGTGTTCACCATCACCTCGTATCTTATTTTCCTTATATTTCTGTTCCCTCTAGACCTATTGCCTCCTAACTGAGCACAGGTAATCCATGGGTCTGGAAATTTTTTCCCATATTGTAATATATTGCTTTGAGGTCAAAGGTCAAGTCAGATCCTTGTTGCATTTTTCTGCTGACTCAGCAGTTTTCACATATTGGCTTATATCTTCTTAATTGCGCATCAAAAACCCAGAGTTACTTTTTTAAATGAATAGAAACGTGCCTATGGGCTTTCAATTTGTATGGTTTATTTTAAACCTCTGTGACCTTGAAAGGTCAAACCACATGCATTTCTGTTGATTACTATGCAAGTCAACAGCGATTGCAATGCTAATTCACATTTTCAACTTCTCCAAACCAATGGGCCAGATTCACTTCAAACTTGGTGTGGATGTACATGGGGTATGTATCTACCAACTATCTTCAAATAGTCCTGCTCCAATGATTTTTGGATTTTTAATGTTTTTTTTGGGGGGGGGGGTTAGTTTTTGCATTCCCACTGATAACCATGTAAGTCAATGGGGTCTACCATGGTAGTTCACATTTTGACTTCTTCAAAAACATAAGCCAGGTTCACTTGAAACTTTTGGTACTGATACTCCATAGATTTTGGGAATTTTTTTCATATGATTGTGGATGACCTTCAGTTCATAGGTCAAGGTCACAATGCCTTGCAATATAAAATGGTTTCCCTTCCACGTCTTCAAATGGGTATATGATTGAAGTCCATTGAACTTTGTCATTATTTGCTTGGATGAGACTTCCTTTAAATTTGCTAAGAGGTCAAAGGTCAAAGTCAAATTTTCTGCAGAATGGTGGTCTGCTTAGAGGGATGGCCTTTGGTGAAGGGCACGAGCTCGGGGGTGGGGTGGGGGTGGGGGGTTGGTTGGTCCTGCGTAATGTTTTCCACATGAAAAACTTGCTTCAAGTTTCAATATGTTGTGGCACCCACTGTGTTTAAAAATAATTATATTGTATGTAAATATAATTACATATTTATCATAATGTTCAGTTAAACACACATACACCACCACAAGACATTGATATACATGATATTTAGTCTATTGATATTTTATCTGATAGATTACCACACTTCATCTAATCTTCTCCCTCCCCTTTTTACCATCAGAGTTTACAGTCAGGCAACACAAGATCGTATCACGGGGAATGCACTTACCATTTTATCTTGCTTCAAACATCTAACATAATAAATTCAGCTGGAAGAAAAGTGGAATATTCCTAGGCAAGCAAGTTTCAGCTATATACTGCAGTTGACTCAGCACCATGGATAAGTTGCGAATTTACCCATGGACTCCCTCCCATCTTGACAGCTATAAATGGTAACTGTGACTTACCCTTGGGACGCCCCAGCCAGAGAAGCCCATGGTCAACTAACAGCTATCTGGTTAGTCCTGGTCTATTTTGGGTTCCTCCTGCTCTGCGGGTCTCCCATACACCAGTGTGTTTATCATATATATTTTAGCACATAGACACACAAAACAACACTTTCTGTGAATCTCGTACACCAGTCATAGTCAGCATTATTCATGATGTGGGAGGATGAGTTGTGACTTTCTTGTGGATGATAAACGGGTCTAAATAGGTGCATATGAAGGTTGCCAAGGGAGAACTTCCAAGGCCATTCCAACAGCCAATCCCTCCCACTCACCCCTGCTTCTTTTTGTGTGCTAAATTTGGAAGGGTTCCTGAGAACGGGATAAGGTTTCACGGCTTCCAGCATAGTCAGTTGGGGCCACTGTGCTCCACTCTCGGATTATCGTGCTTGGCTTTTTTGGTGCTGTTGCTGGCCCCCGTCACCCCCACAGATCTCGCAAACCGAACCCTCGCACAACTGGGGTAAGTTTTTATTCTCACCTGCCACAACTTGCAATATTTCCCAATTCTATTAGACAGAAGACCCTTGTGTTTAGGTACACAAATTGATGTGTTGGTATTTATAACAGGAGTGTAGATAACTCAGAAGATGTCAGGAAGTGTTTCGTTTCAAAGATGGCTGGTTGGTAGGGAAGGTGCATTTGTATAGGTGAGCTGTCAAGTATGTAAATACATACATACATACATACATACATACATACATACATACATACATACATACATACATACTTTTTGTAGTTTCTACGTATTTCATTTTAAAATCTCGAATATTAGCTGTGGACATTTTTATGCTGCTCTATTGATATATAGCTAGAATTTTATATAGATGCAAGGTTTTAGTGTGTGGAACGATATACATTGTATGTGTATGTATGTGTGTGGATTTGTCATCGTGAATTTTGGTTTTAACATTTGTCAGGGTGAGGATTGTTCATGTATGTGTAAAAAATACTAATGAAACACACGAGTAAATGTGTAGTTATGAATGATATCACATGATACATAACATACATAAAAAATATATTTTCTTAAAATTTAAGTGTAATCGTGCAAGTTTGAACAATGCTGAATCAGAAAGAGTGAAGAGACGAGGAGGAAACAATACTGAATATTGCTTTATTTCCCATGGTTTTTTAATTTTTGACATTTGACTGCAGTTTTAATTTTACTATTTTGGACATAATTTCTATTCGAACAATGTTCAAAATACTATTTCACTATTTGTGTTTTTGTTAACATTGTTTTGTGCCATGAGCGAAATATGCAAAAAGAAGAATACAGCAAAATTAAACCAATTTGCAGTACTATTTTAGACAAGAAATTTTAAAATTATACTTACATATATATGTATGTATGTATGTATGTATGTATGTATGTATATATATGTATATATATATATATATATATATATATATATATATATATATATATATATATATATATATATATATATATATATATATATATATATATTGTGCACCAATACACAGTGAAGTCAGGCTTTTGACTTTTGCATTTTTCCATGTTTGACTTGCACAACAAGTTATTTGTTGACCTGAGGTAATGGTGTAAAATACTTTCTCAACAAAAATTGACATTGACATATTTAATTAAACAGTTTACAAGTGCATTTTGTAAATTTCAAGAGTAAAATCAGTCATAGATTTTGTCTCATTTAGGTGCAAGTGCAATTTCAAGAACACAAAAAAGTTGAAACAATATTTTTTTAAGTAATGACTGGTCCTGTAGTTCTTTAAGAAAAAACAAAATGGTTTGTAAGTGAAGTATAATGTAAGAATAAATTAGGGCCTAGTAATGATGCCACATTCTTTTGAAAATGCCATAAATATGCAAGTGTAAAATTACAAAGTTTATGCCACCAATTTCTTTTTGCATTAAGCATAATTTTTCAAGTGTTCAAAAAGTGAACAAATTATCGTTCTCCATAAATAGTGTGCCAAGGGAAGTGAATCATCGCTGTGGTTTCAGAGATTCAGGGCACACACCTACACTGATGTTAATATGCAGTTCCGGTGTGTGCTGAAAAAAGAAAGTCAAATATGCATGAACACAGGTTAATGTTGTAAACAAAGCTGAAGAGGTGCTTAGAAGTCAACACATAGTACTACCTCAACAATATCTGGCCAGCAGATTGCTGAACACTTGTTGAGGAGAGAGAAAGAAAAAGAAGAACAGCCAATACTTGTTTCAGGGAACTTTTTGCCTGATTCTGTAATTTTTAGTCAGTTTTGAAAATAATTTTAGAGGTGACTTAAAGTTTTGTGTTTTCATCATTTAAAGTTTTTTCTTTGACAGGAAAATATCATAATTTATTTATACATACAGGTACATGTATGCCCCATAGTGCCCGTGGGTGGACACAGAGCATTATTTTTGAAGTCACAACTCGTCTCTGTTAACTGAAGGACTTTGTGGGGTTCGTTTCTGGAGACATTTTGGAGACAGCGCGGCCGGCTGTTTGATACTTGTTCCTCCATGGCTTACCGCCAATCTACCATAATAAAAGGCCTTCTGTTTAACTCTAATTCAAAAATTTATCGGAGAAAATTAAAGAAAAATATATAAAGCAGACAACACTTCAAGCTCACCCTCTTTGTTGGCCATTTTTTGTCTCGCCAGCGTAAGCTGTTGGCGAAGATTAAGCACTCACTTTCCGTCTGTCCGTCTGTCAGTCCGTCCGTCCATCAACAAAAAACTTCAGAGTGTCGCTTTTTCATTCACTACACAGGGTAGGGCTTTCATACTTGGGGTAAATAATTAATAGTGATGGTCACTACAGATTTTTACCATCACTCACTTCATTGCTTACATCATGGTAGAATGAGGATAGCAGAAAAACTTTGGAGTGGCTTGAATTATGCTGGCGAGACATTCATGCCCCCCCCCCCCCCCCCCCCGCTCTGGTTTGTTTTTGTTGATCATCCGCAGAACTCACAAGTAACCCACTGTTATTTGTAATTTTTGTACTATAGGGTAATCCAGTATAAATAAACATGTTAAAACTAACTCACAAGTAACCCATTAAAAGGGTGATTAACACATGAGCATGACATCATCTGATGATATCAGACAACAGAGAACGGATGTGGTAGCCATGACTATATGACTGGCTGGAAAGATACACACGATTTAAAAAGTCAAAATTTTATACGTGTATGTGTAGCATTTGCAAGTTAATATGTCAAAAAAAACCCCCAAAATGTGTATTCCAATCTGTTGCCATGCAACCAGTAGCAGTAAATTCATGCTTACATCTGACCTGAGCCATTCTGTGCTAGTCTTGTCCCTATACAAGATGGAAAATATTTACCACCAGTTGAACAGGTAGCACATGTTTGGGACAAGCACAGTTGGGTCGTATAACAATACAGCTTGTTAACTTCTATCACACCAGACACTGATTTATTCTTGCAAATTTGAACGCCTAAATTTAAGACAGAAATTGCACGTTTGTATTCTTCACAAGAAGATCTTTTGTTCAAGTACCACCCTGCCCCGTTAAAATCAGTGGTTTTTGCATTGCATGGCAAGTCGCACTGTCATTGCCCTTGTTCAAGCTGTACGGAAACCACTGAAATAAGGCCCTGTCTAATGCAGTGACCAGGATGAGTTAAAACCACATCTGGTAACACAAATGTGCCGCTCGTCATATTTAGTCTGTGCCACTCAGTTCAACGTGGTTCCTTCCCACCACCTTGTGTCTCATTCACCAGGACGAGATTGAAAATGTCGGAGGGATCTGAATTGTTTCTCGGCACCTGTAAGTAAAATTTATTGGTACGCCTAATTTTTCACAAAAGTCAAACATGTTGCTCCGAGTGTCAGGTTTTCGCACAGGAGGGAAGACCATGCACAGAAGCTTCCTGGCTGCTTTCTTTATTTCCTGTGCAAATTCTCATGTAAGATTAAGAAATCAAGATTCCCCGGAATTTCAGGAATCGGGGAGAGGTCAAGATATTTCCCAGAAGGCGAGATATACCCGGGAGTGGCTGCTGTGGGAACCTCATCACCATGAAGTGGTCAGCAGCTGCTTGTAAGGAGCCATTCCAGATCCATTTTCCTGAGCCATGTTTTTTTTGTTAACCCATATCTTTCAAGAAAAGTAAAAGAACCAGCAACTGTGGAGAATGTTATATCTTGCTACATGAAACAAGGAGAAAAAAATATTTTCACTTGGGGTTGAGGACACAGCTGGGTTTACTTTGGCCTACCTTGGACTCAAAGTTGCATGAACATGCAGGGAATTCATCATGTACACTGTATGTTTGGGTATACTTATTAACCCATGTCTAATAACCATGCATATGGCAAAAAAAACCCCAAAAAACATCATCAGAGGTTTAGCACTGCCTGACAAGTCATGCTACAGCTGCTGGCATCCTTATTCAGCCACAGCATGACTTATAAGGCAAGACAAAAAACATTGTGGACCTTAATGTGGTATCTTGGTACTTGAACGAAATTGGATCTTTTGGAGGAATTTCAATAAAATATTCCGGTGAAGTATCTTAAAAAGAAGAGAAAAAAAAATCACTACAAGTTAAGTGTCTGAAAACTGTGGAGTATTTTGTGCACGTGTAAGTCTGCCTGGCCATAGATAGTAGTAATGAGAGGCAGACTAGCCAAGGCAGATAGGGGCATCCTTGACCCTCGAAGGTGAGCACAGTTTATATTTAGACCTACATGTGGCTCCAAGCATCAAATGTTCAAAGTGTGTCTGTTTGTGGTGAGGGATGTTTCAAAGGCAATTATTTCCCGATTGGCAACACAAACAACAGGCACCATGAAAATTGGAGGGTTAACCCAATGAAAGAGACAAAACCCGAGATTCTGGTCATCTTAATTAGGTACTATCGTTATAGTTCTCTGGTTTCAGCTGTTGTAAATACGTGGTTTTGTTGCTGAAAAAATTTTATTCATGGCATCGGAAATAATTTGGCAGAGAATTTGTAGTGGAATATGGGAGGAAAAAATGTGTAAGCCAAACAATGATATAAAATTTTATGCCTTGCTGAAAACTTCTCATTTTTGTTTTGTTTGTTTGTTTGTTTGTTTGTTTGTTTTTTTAATGCTTATTGTTCCCTTTTATTTGTTGTTCCCACTTAAGAAAACAGAGGAATTGGTCAGTTTACCATGGAAGCAACCAGCCTATTAACATTGTTCTAAGCTGAAGTTTATTGTCTAGTGATAATAGAAAGCTTAAAACTCCCCACCCCCTTTTGAATTAAGCTTAGTCAACAACTTTCCTTCTTATGGGCTAAGTACTCAGTCCCAACCAATGCCGAGGAAAGCTGTTGATCTGGGGCATATTATCTTGATAGGTCTCATGTACAATTCTCCATCAAATTGTTTTTCATTACTGTTGAAATTAGTTGAGAACACTGAAGCAGACGACATTTGACTGCCAGCAGGTTTTGGCCGGTTTAAGGGGGACAGTTTTAAGTATGTTCAGCAGGCAAAAAAAAAGGAAGTGCAGGCATTGAGAAAGTCAAAATTCTGTACCAAATATAATTTTTTTTTTTTTTATGGGAGAGTTGTTCAGATAGCTTGCAAAAATAATACATGCACAAAAAAAAATGAAAAAAAAATGAAAAAGAGCAAAGCAGGGTATAAAAAAATGAAAAAGAGCAAAGCAGGGTATGTATCTCTATGCAAATATTCTTGTAGACATGCAAATTGAAGAGGTTTTTACCTCAGCGGACTTGTCAGTCCCACTTGAGTTTAGACAGAAGGAAGACTGTTGACCAGGGGCATGTGATCTAAATAGGGCTAATCTACAATTCTCAGTCAAATTGTTTTTCATTATTATTGAAATTATTTGAAAACACTGAAGCAGACATTTGACCACCGGCCGCTTTGGGCATTTTAAGGGGGAAAGGGTTAAAAGTGCGTATGTTGACTGGAATCAAGAAAAGAAGGATTCAAGTTGAATGAAATGTAGTAATTTCAAACAAGCTCATAACAAACTGTTTGTGTTGAGATATTCTATACTACACAGTGAAATTGATGCAGCAGAAATTCAGAAATATTTTGAAAGGAGAACGTGGAAATGGGAGGAAGAGGGGAGGATGAAGTGACTTGGAAACAAACTGAGACTATACTATACAGGGAAACATAATGACTTCCATGTGGGGAAGTACATGTACGCCCACCCAGTCGGCAACTTGTAACACAGTAGGCCCTGTCTTGAGAGACCATTCCGCAGAGACCACCTGGCTTGAAAGAGCATCTTTTCAAGAGGCTGTGCTAAATATGTCTTTATGTTATTTGTACCTGCCATGAGACAACCTGTCTTGAAAGAGCACAATTTGGTGACATATAGGTGTTTCCTTTACAGGTTTCACTGTAGCTTCATACTTTTCTCTGTGTGTTTTTTTTTTAAATTCAATTTCAAGGTTTTTTCACAGGGTTTGGTGGGTGTTGATGTGAGCTACATTGTTGTAATGTTTAGGAAGTGACATGTGGAAATGCATGAAATTGTGGCTGTGTACGAAACATTGTTTTCAGATCAGTTGTAGGCAATTTGTAGGCATTTGCAGACGGCAAGGATACGAGACTTCAGTGTTGCAGCTGCAGTCATAGAATTTCAACACACATTTGTAAAATTACAAAACAGGATACAATTACATGTATCTACATGTAAAAACAATTGATATCAGTATACAGGCGGCAAGGCTACTTAATTTGGGTGATATGTAATTTCGCAGTTTTTGTCTGTCTGATAAGAAGGATGGAGTTGTTGCACTACCCATGATAAATAACTACAGCACAACACACACAAAAAAATAAATAGATAAATAATAAAATAAAATAAAATAAAATAGAATGAAAAAAAATAAAACAAATAAATAAGAAGAAAAATCTACGGCACAACACAGACTGTAAGCAGGAGGCCTAACTGTTATGTCCAGTCCCTGATGAGCCACTCAAATGGCAAAGCTGGTCACACGAATGCCTCGTGGCTCCTCTTTTCAGAGACCAATCCACTGAGACTCTGCTTTAAGACCACATTCACCAGGTCCTGAAGTCTATCCTTCCACTTTATATTACCTCTCATAAAAGACCACCTGCTGTATGTGACCATTTTTAGACCTACCCGTAGGGTGGTCTCTCAAAGGAGGGACTACTGTACAAGGAGATTTCACCATAATGGCACTCAACTATCCCACATATTTACTTAATTACACAACATTTTGAGGGACTAAAAAGTTAAATTCATTGACTGTTTGACTCATTTATCGGACACATTCAGTTTACGAGCACATTTTACAAGAAACAAAGTTAAACTTATGGACAGGTTTTACGGTATTCACCTTTTTGATATGTCATGGCATGAAATCACACGCCCACTAGAAATTTAAAAAAAAAGTACATGTAGATGACAATTTCAGGAAATGAAATACCCATGAAAATACATACATTTCACATTATTTCTACCAGCATAGTCATTAGATAACATGACGTACACACAATGGAAATAAAGGGTATTTGTGACTTTCACAATTTAACAAGCAGAATTGGGACCGGGAGAAGCTCACAAAAATGTTAATTTGTTGTTTCGGTGGACAAAGCCCCCATTTGTTGAGGTCTTGAGACGGTGAACTACATTAGTGTGACGAGCGGTTATCAATCATGTCATCATGTCTGGATACGGGTCTAGCCTGCCACAGGTCTCTTGTGTACTCTGTATTTCAACACCCGTGTGGGTATGTAACCACAACTGTGGCTTCCCTAGTAATTAGCAACATACCTCTGTAATGTGATTCTAATTACTTTCTCGGCTGGAAAGAAAACTAGGACAACATTTAAATTGTATCTTTTCCAAAGATGCAGTTAAATCAATGTGTATGCGAAAAGTGGTAAACTACAAGAAGGATCTCATTTGGTTAAGTGACAATTTCAACAGAATATTAAGTGTGTCTTGAAATTTTGTAAATTGGTGACTTTTTACAATTAGCAGGGAACCGCAGGGAACCAGGATGGAGTTCCAGTTGAGGGCAGAGCAGGAAATCTGGTGTACAGACGTGTAGGCTACACGTGTATAATTGCCTGTGGAATTTGAGACAGATAAATAGTGCCTGTTTTGAATTAAAGTTGATTCTGCTCTGAATTTTCGCTAAATCTATGACCTTGCAGGTGTAAGGTTGTACAACGTCTGACCCTTCCACTGAGAAAATGGAAAGTGCAGTTTCATTGCCAATTTTGAAGTTGATATGTTCTGAATTGATGTAAGGATACGAGATTGGTTTTCTTTGTAAACTGACTGTTCGCTCAAGCACCCAAGTGCCAGCATGCCTACAGTTACCTGAACTCTTTCAGTGCCAACTGTGCCTAAAAGTCAAACTATCGAAGACAAACTGCTCTAAATTATAATAAGGATGCTAGATTCGTATTCCTTGTGAATAGGCCGTTCATTCAAGTACCAGCATGGCTATGGTTGCAGAGAATATAATGGTCTGGGTCAACAGCTTTCCTCAGCATGCTTTAACCCTTTCCCCCTTAAACCGGCCAAAACCGGCTGGTGGTCAAATGTCGTCTGCTTCAGTGTTTTCAACTAATTTCAACAGTTATGAAAAACAATTTGACTGAGAAAATGTACATGAAACATATCAAGATCACATGCCCCAGGTCAACAGCTTTCCTTGGCATGGGTTGGTGCCCAACACATGCACTGAAAGAATGAGAGACCATAAGAATGGTTGAGATCAACAGCTTTCTATGGGATACTTTTGGCACATTGTTCTTTAGAAAACTGTTGACTCAATCCAAACTTTTGTACAGTTGTCCCTCCTTTGAGAGACCGCCCCTAGTGCCACCCAAAAGGTGGTCACATAAAGCAGGTGATGTCTCAAAGGAGGTATAAATAACATGAAAAGTACTACAGAGAGACCTAACAATTGTGGTCCTTCAAAGGAGGTGGTCTCTCAAAGGAGTGGTCTTTCAAAGGAGTGGTCTTTCAAAGGAGGGACTACTGTATTGAAAGAGTTAAAAGTATCTTTGCGATGTTTTTCCTCTAACCCACAACATTATTGATCTAGACATATTAAATGACTGCCTGCAGAGTTCACTAAAATATTTAAGTTGCAGGTGTTTTATTTTACGTCGCCATGGAAACCAGTATACAGTAGGTGACATAAGTCTAGTCACCATGTCCTTAGCAGGACGGGGTGACTGACCCCTGACCCCTCTGGTGTGTGCACGGTGGGCCTGCTAACTCCACACCCCCACAACAGATGTACATCTGTTATGGCATCTGTTAACCCCCTGTGGTTCAAAACAACCAAAAAACATTAACCCATTGTCTGTCTGAACATTCTGAATAAATATATCTGCAACAAAAACATCTAGATTAGGATGGCAGATAATACTATCAGATAATGTTTATAGGTCAATAACTTTCCATGGCCATGGGTTGGGCATTAATACCCAATGTACTCCAGGAAAAGTGTTAATGTCCTTTTCTTCGGAGTATCTGTACAATTTGCTTTTCTCCATATTAAGCAGAAAGATTGTGGTCGGAGCTATTGACCTGATATTAAGGTATAAGGGTCACTTCCACAACATGTACAACTATAGTTTGAAAACCTGTTGGGAATGTTCTTCCTGTGGATTTCTGCAGAAAACTGTGAGAAGACACAACACAAAACTTTTAGTGCTCGTGGGACAGTCTTGCCTGGCTTTACTCTGACCATGTTGACTTTTCCTTTTAAATTCTGGGCTCTTGAACATTTCGGTCAGTGTTCTACAAAAAACTTGAAGGGGTAAATATCATGGTATAATGTTTGGAGAGTGAAATCCCCCTGTGCCCATCATGGGTGTGTCAGGTGACACGGGGGGGGGGGGGGTGTCAAAAGTTAATCTACTACAACAGCCAACTGCCAGCATTTTAACCTCTTGTTTTTGTTGAAATGTTGGTCTTGGCCGACCTTTTGAAAAGTTCTCTCAGACAAAGTTGAGGTTAAATTGAATGAAATCCATTCTGCATATCAGAAGTGGAGGCACGGAGGCACTTCAGAGCAGGTAGGTTCTCTGAGATAGTTAAACAAGATGTCCAAAGAAAGAAGCACGTTCCTTAATTGGGCATTTCATTTCATTTCCTTTCAAGCTTTATATCAAGTCTTCTTTTTTTTATTTTCAAGTCTGTTTTACAAGACAGGGAACATTAGCACAAGAGCTATTATCACTGACAAGTTCCCATAACACACCCAGGGAAGAAGTTTTAGTTTCTCACCGAATGCTGGGTAACTTCAGTAAAGAGTTAAATAGTGCAGGGATATTGTTTCAGTGTCCCACCCAGACAGACCTAATGGACATTCTGGGATGATAAGTTCACAGAGGGAAGAAGAGGTCCAGTCCAATATGTCTGTCACTTGTCATAGCGGTGTCTTAAACCTGTCATGCCTTGAAAAAAAACTGAGTCAACACTTTTCTTCGACCTATACTGGATGCTTACCCATGCCAGGGAAAGCTGTTGACTTGGGGTAGGGCATATTATTTCTCCTGATTTACAGGTCATACAAAAGTGGTATTCTATTGATGCAAAACAGTGATCTGTATGGCATTTAGCCTTTTAAGGGTGATTTGAGCCCCGAGGGGTTAATTAAAGGAGGTGGATAAAATGATTATAAATGGCTGTATATAATGACAGGTTCTTTCAATTTGATTCCATCGGGATTTAATGTTAGCTTTTATGGGCTTTGGTGATACCAGACCTGCTTGTCTGATCAAATTCCCTTCCACCTTATATGTTGCCAAGGAAACAGAAGGGTGGGGGTCAGGGTTTAAAAGATTGTTTGTTGTGTCTTTGTGGGATCTGTCATATTTGAGTAGATTTTTGTTGCCAAACAGAATTTGTTGTCTGAGTTGAAAGACTGCCTTTTAGGGGTCAGAAAAAATTGTTTCATCTTTTTGTTGTGAGTTAAAAAGAAAAAGTACAAAAAAACCCTGATATTTAATTTCATGTTGGTGGAGGGGGACATTCTAGAGAGAGAATAGTATGTGCTTTGACACCAAAATGAACAGACAAGAAATTATGCGCTGATAATATGACACCTACATATTAGCTGCGGAGCTGTTGTAGCCCCATGTAGCTCATCAAGAAAGTACCCATATATGTGGACGGGTCCTGTTTCAAACGGTGCATAGTGGGTTGTTCTTACAAATACAATGACTCAGAATTTATATTTATATATATATATATATATTGGTTAGACTGCTGAGTTGGACCGTTTACAAATATAATGACTCAAAATTTTTATATTTTTTTTAGTCAGACTGCTGAGTTTGAAATTGTCATATTTAGAAAAAAAGTATCCTTTATTTCCAGAAATGTTAGTACCATTACTGGTATATCTATCAGTAGGCTGCATATCATGGGGAATGCTTACTGCTCCTAACAGCAGACTTTTTTTTTTCATTTGGGGGGGGGGGGGAGGGAGGAAGCATTGTATCTTGATATCTTGATACTGATGTGAACACAGTTGTGTGTGTGTAAAATGATAACCATGCAATGGGGACCTAATGGTATTGGCTATACTTATGTGTTTGAGGGAAGTGTATTCCTAAGTCACTCAGTTAAACATCAATAAATCACAAGTGGATCAACTTCTAGACATTCCACACACAGCGGGTAAATTACAATTACTGTAAGTCATTAATAATGTAGTTACATGTCCATAGATAGACCCCTTATCAGAAAGGGTATGAGATGAAACCGTGGCCTAATTTAGCTTCTTTATATTGGAGGGATGAAACAGAGTTCCCTATTGGCCACTTCAGTCAGGGATAAAATAGAGTTCCTCATTGGCCACTTCTGTCGCCAGTCAGAATGAAATGCGGCTGCCTGTTTTGCAGCTTCTCAGTTTAGGAGGTCAGCATGGAGCCCTATACCTGTCCGTCTCTCCTTGTTTTGAAGAATGAAATAGAAATCCCCAGTTGCTCCCTCTTCAGAAGTGTTGTAAATTGTTTATTTTTTCGCTGTACTCTTATTTTTGATTATTTTGCTGATGGCACAAATCCATGAATATAAAAACACAGAGAAATAGCAGTTTAACATTGTTTGTATAGGAATTATGTTCAAAACAGTGAAATGGCGAAAATTAAAAAAAAAAACTATGAAAATTTATACATGCGGAAATAAAGCAGTTTACAGTAATAAAACAGCACTTTTTTCCCTTCCCATGCTGTACAACTGTGCACAGTGGCTCCACCTGTAGAAGGAAGTCCTGAATTTTTCTCATTTGCCCCCCCCCCCCCCCCCATCTTCACTGTATAATCACAGTTGATGAAGTGGATGTACTCATGGGCCCCCTTTCTGTCATATCTTTAGCGCAGGATAAAGATATCAGTGGGTGGCACAGGTAGTAAGTGGTTATCTGGGCCTCTGTTTGTAAAGCCTGTTATTGATGTAAGCAGAAACTGAAGAGAGATACAGAAGCCAGCAGGGGAAATATTGAAAGTTAAATGACTTAGCTGACCTCTGCTTAGACACCAAGGATAGATCACCATGTGCTATATGCAACTTTTATCTCGTGTAATGAATACCAAAATTGTCATTCTTGTTTCATAAAAAAAAATGGTGGGTTTTTTGCTTTTGTTTTTGTTTTTGTGTTGTGCTTTTGTGACAGGGTTGGGACCATCCAGTCTCTTCCTTTTGTGTACCAAAAATGTGAAAAATACAATGTTGTGTTGTCTGGACTGCTTGATTTCAAAACAAGACCTTCAGTTGACTACAACAAGATTTTTACATGTGCATATGACTAAAATTGTGCAGTGTGCTTATTGGAAAGAAAACTGACATGCAATAAAGTTGTAAGACTTTACTCTTTGATTGTGGTACATGTATTTTATCTGTTGATGAGAATACCAACCTATATTTATAGCAGTGCGGAGAGCTTCTTCTGATATGGTTTGTCTTTTAGAATTCAGTTATATTGGCATCAACTGTGCAAATAATACATTTCCCTGTATGAATAAAACATTACAGTACATGTATGAGCATGAATTATGCAAATGAAACATTATCTTAATGAATAAAACATGAGCATTGCTTAAATTATTCAAATAACCCATGTTTACCGTAAGTTCTGCTGCCAAGGGTTAAAACAGTATATTTACAGGAAAATTGCTACACAATGATGGACAGTGAAAGCTGTTTAACCCTTTCCCCCTCAAACCGGCTGGTGGTCAAATGTCGTCTGCTTCAGTGTTTTCAGCTAATTTCAACAGTTATGAAAAACAATTTGACTGAGAAATGTACATGAGACTTATCAAGATCACATGCCCCTGGTCAACAGCTTTCCTTGGCATGGGTTGGGCACTCAGTGCCCAACCCATGCCAAGGAAAGCTGTTGACTCAGTCTTAATTCAAGGGGGAAAGGGTTAAAAAGACTGTGCTGAGGATAGCCAGATTGTAGTCCTTCAGTACAGGGGGTCTTTGAGACACACAAAATGAAGGGTGGTCTTTAAAGGTAGGTGGTCCCTCAAGGGAGTGGTCTGTCAAGACAAGGCCACTGTAGTCACCAGTCTGGAGTATTTTATCTTCCTGGATACACCAGAATGGAAGTGGTATTCCATACTTTATCTTTTGTGGAAACAGACTGGTCCAGATCTCTCACTGGGAATGGCGTTTGTTTATATATTTACAGACATCTGACTGTGAGCAGATTTCCAGCATATCCCTAAAGTGGACAGGATGGTGATAAGGTTTAAAACAGGAAAATGATAGATTTTACTGCAGACACTGAAAAAGGCAATTCCTAAGTGGCTAGTAATGTCATGTGACTGGCAGTACTAAATTTACATTTTTTTTTTTTTTTTGCGCAAGGAGCTGTGGCAAATAATTACAAAGCGATTCTCAGGTATGATGTTTTGACTAAAAAGTGCATAAATTGCATGGTTTGTGTAAAGTAATGTCTGAAATAATGTGTGTTTTACATGTTTATTTTATTCGTTCTGCATACTGATAAAACTAATCAAACATGTTTATGTACTGGAAACATCTGAAGATAAAAGTAGACAGTCATGATCTGCGAGAAACAAATTCCACAAAATGAACATCATTTAACCCTGTGAAGACTGAGTCAACAGCTTTCCACAATGCACCCTGGGTACAATACACACAAAGTGCATTGGGGAAAGCTGTTGACTCATGACATACTGTTATTACCGACAACAAAAAAGGACGGGACATTTGCAACATCAGACACTATTTTGGGTAATGCTTAATGGGAAAAACGTCGCACGCTGATACATGGGCACTGGGATCCTCGGGGTTAAAGGAGCCCAAGATTTACGGCAATTATTTTCAATTGCATGCAATTCCCACATGGGCCAAACAATAGATAAAAGCATGGCCCTGTTCACCGGTGTTTGTTTAACCAGTATTCTTCTAGAAAGTTCAAAAGTTTTTTCCTTGAGCATTGCATGTAGCAAGAGAAGAATAGACCAACACAGACTAGCTTTCAGAAGATACATGTAGGCCTGACCTGTAATTGACCCCTGTTTACAGAAATCCTACCCAAGGAGACCACCTGTCTCGAAAGACCGTGAGCTTTTCTGTAAGAGGGGCAGTCTCTTTAGATAGAGTCTACATATACATGTATGATGGCATAACTAGAGACAGGGAGCCCGACAGAAACTGAAGCCTAGCATCATCCTGTACATGTGTTATCACAGCTGTTCAGGTGACCCTTGACCCCTCAGAATGTTTTCTTGTGATTTAGAGGAAAGTTGGAGGAGCCACTCAACTTGTATGAAGTGGAAACGGCTGGTTACTTGTATATAACTCTGGACAACACAAACTCTCACTTATTCTAACTTTACAAAATACATGAGTGCTGGGTCAGGGAGGCTTAGAGGTATCCACACTGAAGCCCAGATTGAATTTATGTATACATCATTGAGATGCTCACTGTACAAATTAAGCCAGTCTAAAAAGCAGAATAGAATGAATACCTGGCTTAATGTGGTGCTACACATTTTGTGATAGAGTCGCTTTTCTGACTCTCCACATGTTCATGGATAAAGAGTTAATTTTCTCTTTTAACGTGAGAATTCTGTAATGACATTTTTTACCCCTCGGCTGTCTAGGCCGGAGGGGTATTGTCGTCATCTATGCATCCGTCCATGCCTTGTTAACACCAAATGTCCAAAAATTCCCTCTCTTTACTGAGACCAAATTTTCATAATAGTGGACCATTGAGGTGCTTCAGGTGCCTCTTGAAAAGTAGGTCACACATTTAGGTCACAGTAGTACATTAAAGAAAAAAACGGCATTAACATAATATCTGAAAAAAATATTGAATGTAGCTTCATCAATTATTTATGACAGTTGGTCCTAAGGATGCCTCAGAAGCCTATCAAAAACTAGGTCACTGGGTCACATATTTAGGTCACAGTGGTGCATTGAAGAAAAATGGCAGTTCCATGATATCTTCAAATCTGAATTTTCTCATTGTAGCTGCACCTATTACTTATGACAGTTGGTCCTAAGGATGCCTCAGACATCTATTGAAAACTAGGTCACTGGGTCACATATTTAGGTCACAGTGCTGCAAAAATTACCTTGCCATGATATCTCTGCACATTGCCTTAGCACCAAAGCATGCACCAAAGCTTTGTCATTAGGTCAAACCTTGTCCTACCCAAGGGTATTTTCATTACCTACGTGTCTGTCCGTCTGTCTGTCCGTCCGTCCTGGCCAAGGGGTTTTCAGTAACTGATCGGCTTCTAGTTTTAATATGCTGCTGTTTCTCTTTTTAGAAATGTACCAGTTCAATTAGAGATCTTTTCTTTCCCATTTTGGCTCATGTGTATTTCAACATTGCAGTTACATACCTTTTTATCAAGCCATTAAAAGCATAACCAAAAGTGGGCGCATAGAGGCGGTCTTTCAAAAAAGATAGAACAAAACAGTATTTAAAAGACTGCAATATAGTGACTTTGGTAGTTAATATACATGCAGCTGGAGCCAGCAAAAAGATATATATTGTAGCTTTTTTTTGTGTGTGTGTGTGTGTGTGTGTGTGTTTTTGGAGGGGTCGGATCAGCCTTGAAAATAAAATTTAAGCTTAAGAAACAAAATAATGATTGGTGTGCCGTTAAGGTCGTGTGTGTTTAATTCTGTGTTTCATGTCAGTCTCCCTTAATTCATATGTTGTATTAACTGCTGTGTTAACAGCATTGGTGAAATCTGAAAATATTAGGACAAAAAGCTCAAAAACTATCAAATTCTGATGAAAACTACACTAAATCATTTGGTGATTTGTGTTGTGTTTAATTCCTCCCTCCTTGGATTTTAGTGCTTACCTGAAAGGAAACAACATTGATTATACATGGCACCTAATGCTCTATGAGCTGAGTCAACAGCTTATTACACCCACAGCACATCGGAAGAAAGTTGTTGACATAATTAAGTTGCTTTTGTCATTCTTGATGAGAAAAAGGCAGAAAGCATTGTGATATTGGACCATTTCTAGTCATTTTTTATGGGAAAAAGTTGCATGCAGATACAATGATGTGAGGTTTCTAAGGGTTAACGAGAAAGAACAAAAAACTTTCTCCAGCTGAAGTATTTTGCACATGTGGATATAAGTTGAAAAATTAGACCCAAGGATAGCTTGTTAGTGCTCTTCCAGGATTATTTGCTCAGTGTTTTATTTACCCAAAGGCATGGGAAATGTGCTGTCATTTCATTTCATCTGTAGGCTTAGAGGAAAAGGTCATGTCAAAGGTCGTCGATTTGACCTGACTGTCTGTTTAGTAGACAGATAGATGTTCTACACTTACCAATTAGCACCATCATGAGAATAGCAGTTAAAGGTGTTTAAAAACCAGTTACAACCCCCAGGCATGACATACACCTGGTCTAGCTGGAGATGCTTATCTTATCTCATACATGTAGCCCCTGGGGGCAATGTGACAATTTCTGAAACATGTAATTCATTCTATGCCACGAGATTTTAGTAAAAAAACTTTTTTCTTGCCATACATTTTAGACTGCAGCATTCACAGTCTTTGCATACCATAGACTTTAGAGGGGGGATTGACGATACTCCAATTTCTCATGAAAGGAGCTTTCATTGGAGTACCAACATGCCTGGTCAAAAAGTCAGTGTTAATTTTCAATAAAAAGATTTTATACAAATAGTAAGCATGTAAAGAGCTATTGTACTGTTGATACCGGTATTAGTCTCCCACCAGGGACTAAAGCTCTACCCTCTGTCTGTGCTCACCCCCCCCCCCCATAAAGTTGGGGGTGAGGGGTGAGGAGGAGGGGGGGGTGAGGGCACATTGGTGTATTCCACACCAAGATTAGGTTATTGTGACCTTGGCTTTAGCTCTTATCTTAGAAAATGCTGTTGTTTTCTATGCTGTAATACTTAGATACAGAGTAGTGCAAATTTCTTTAATTTCACTGCACTCTCAACTGATTTTCACTTATTTCACTGATGGCACAAGGTCGTGAAAATGAAAACACAGTGAAATAGTATTTTAACATTGTTTGAATATAGGAATTATGTCCAAAACAATGAAATTAAAATGACAGTGAAATGTCAAAAAAAACAAAAACCGTGAAGATTTATGCAAGCGATAATAAAGCAATTTACAATAGTCCCCCTCTCATAAGGCCACCCAAAATGCACCAAAATTGTGGCATTATAAGATAGGTGGCCTCTCTTGGGGGGTAAAATAAAATGAAAACGCCATACTGGCTGCATAGAAAGTGGCCTTTGTAGAGGGGGCCGCAAGGCCTCACTTGTGAGGGGCCTTACAAGAGGGGGACCACTGTACCAGATTTGGCATGTGCAAAGTTCTTAAAATTGGGGCATGTTGTGTACCAAAATCAAGTCATTGTGACCCATCATTAAGGAAAATGCTTGTGTCGGCCGTAATAATTCCTGTACCATCATAGTTAGCGATACCAGAGTTGGTGTATGGATACTGAGATAGCAGTACATCATATACCAAAATTAGGTCACAGTGTGACCTTGACCTTTGACTCTATCATAGAAGATGCTTGCAAAAGCCATATTCCCTGTACTGTAACACGTAAAGATGCCAAACTGGGTTTGTGGATTCTTCATGGAATAGGAGTGTGTCACGTGCCAGAATTATGTCACTGTGGCCTTGACCTTTGACCCTATTAAAAAAATGCTCATGTCGGCCATATTTCCTGTACCTGTCCTTTCTGTGCAGCATTTCTACATGTGTTTTGTGGAGGGGGACTGTGTATTGCCAAGTTCAGAGTACTGGATCCTGTTCTTTTTGTTGCTGTCATTTTCATGGCCATCTGTGTAAACTGTAAGTTTATTAACCGTGGTGGTGTACACAACTTTCCTGATATGGTAAGCACTGCTGCATGGTTGGTCCTTAAATATTACAGTTCATCTGCACTGTTGACCTCATCGTTATCTTTGTTGTTGTTGTCGTCGTCGTCGTCGTCGTCGTCGTCGTCGTCGTCGTCGTCGTCATCATCATTGTGTTTGCTGAGTTTCCTGTGTAACAGGCCTTTTTGCTTACTCCAGCCACAGACTGATCCAGCATTCCTCAATCCTGCCCTGACACTCTAGGCACCAGTAACAGCAGAATACTAGAAAAAAAACCAGCCGTTTTTCTTGTTTTTCTTTTGTAAACGTCTGGTGGTGTAGACGTGTTGAGTGCTTTTTGCAGATGCGTCTGAGTATAAATGCAGCAACCAGGCTGGTCCTGACAATCTGTGCTGTGTATCACCAGAAAGAAGCAATCTTTCCCGATGTCTGTATACATCTGTGATGATGCCAATGTTCCACGGAGCACATTACCTGCCACTTGTACATTGTACTTGGCGTGCAAAACATTCCTTGCCGATCCTATGCCTACGCTCTCAACGTTTAACCCATTCCCGCCCAAAATTGCCTGGAATTACCCAGATGTAAATTGACCATATTTAATGTTTTCACTTAAATTTCATATTAATAGAAAACATTTTGTACCGAGAATTTTATACAAAATTTATCATAATGTCACTTCTCAGCTCCTCAGGTCCATCTCTGTCATTGGTTTAGGGTGGCCAACTTGCACCTGACTCGTGGCAAAGCAAGTGCTTGATGCAGCCTCATTCTGACTCTGGCAAGGGTTAAAGGTTTTGGGAGTTTTAAAAAGACTCTGTCATCAGCTGTCCATATGATAGAATGGGTGTCATATGGCCTTCCAATACAAAGGAAAACTGTTGACTCACAGGCTGTTTTTCTGATCCTTATTTATCATTTGCTATACACAGACATAATATTAATGAAAATTGCGGACACAGACATTTGATATCTGATCAGCTTTTGGTAGATAAGGGTTATTTTTTTTTTTCGAGAGCAAGGAGAGTCGAAATGTTCTTGTTGATTTTGGCTCAAGCTATACTTTAGCACTCTTTATTTCACCAAAGTTCATAGGATCGACCAAATTAGAGATTTCTTTGAAGACGGAGAAGCAAAATGATCAGCAGATGGTATATGTGCGTCTTGGAAATGAAAGTGTGGCCAGACACTTGAAGGTTAACCGGGGAGGGGTGGGGGGTGGGGGCTCAGGCTGTGTTCCAGAGATTCACACGAGATCAGGTGGGGACAAGTGGTATTGGGATGAACTTTTCCCCTCACATTGACTCCTGTCAAACTGATCCTGTCAGGATGGTGCAAAAACAAAATTTCTCCCCATAGTTCCCCATGTGGAAACACAATCCTTCCCAACATAAGTGTGGATCGATTTTACGACCAAAATTAAATAAAAGAAAGAATCCTATTGGTTGTTGTTTTGTTTGTAAGCCAATCAGATTACGTAAGATAGAAAAGAGTAACTGAAAGTTCTTTCTTGAGTGACGTACCATAGCAACGCATTGTTGAAAGTGAACAAAATGGAGTCGAAACGGCTGCTGCAAGCACGCTAAACCAAGTACGTTTTTGACAAAAACAAAGGATTTAACGCTCTATGGGAGAAATAAAATTCCACATGGCCGTGTGGTGGGAATGGATTCAGACAGCACTCTTTTCAAACCGTTCACTGCTCGCCAAAGACTCGCAGTGAACGGTTTTAAAACTCTTGCTGTCTAAATCCATTCCCCATGATACAGCCATGTGGAATTCTATATGTCACTTCTGTGATGTGAATAATTGTGAAAACAAAATATCATAAAAAAAGTGAAAATCCCTGATCCCAAATCTCATATTGTGAAGATCATTGAAACTGATTACTTCAATTTGCCAATTGCTCACATCTGAGTACAAATATTACTATCCACCCATGAATGATAATTGTTTTGAAAGGGGAGGGGGTTACTGTTTTTGGCCTGTCTGTGGCAGAATCCTTATAAGCAGATTATTTCTTGATTCAGAGGCCACATCGGAACGCAACTTTACCTCACTGTACCTTGACACTATTTCTTGACTTGATTACATTACATTTGGCAACCTTGAAGGGGGGTAAGGGGGGTTTCAGTACGCTGGTACAGGTAATTATTTTTCTAGAGTACGTAGTACGGAAAATAAAAATCTTTCAAAATTTTGGATAATACGAAGTACTTAAAATAAGATGGCTTCCAGTACGCCAGTACGGTAAATAAAAAGCCCCAGTACGCCAGTACGGGAAACCCCTTTCCCACCCTCAACCTTGACCTCATTTTCAAGATCACCGGGGGGGGGGGGGGGGCGGGCATGTGTATACAAATTGGGGGGGGGGGGGGGTTGGGGGTAGGACCCCAGTTTGTCAGCAAAGATAGTTCTAGTTTGGCAAACCTTAATGAACTTTCTTTTCTCTTTGGAAAACTTAGGGGATAGAAAGTTTGCATGGACACTCCAAATTGAAATCTTGTTCCAAAGATAAGTCAGGAAAAGTGCTTAGAAATGGTAGCTAAAATGTAGCAAAAAAAGACCAAAAAAAAAAAAAACCCCCACAAAAAAGACTGACTTGAAAGATAAGTGGCACAAGGGGAACAGATAAAAAAACTGTGTTTCCAGAAGTTCGAAGGCTTATCATTAGATGGATATTTCCGGGGTTCTCCATGAAGCAGCTGACTCACTGACAGGTGGATGTCATTACCTTGAGCCTTGTAAGAGTGAGTAATGTGGTTCCCGGATTAACAAAGGTCCCTGCCAACTCACACATCACTGGCACAAAACAATTTTCATGAAATTTTGGACAGAATCTGCAGAGACTGTGAGACTGCGTAAGGTTTATGCACATTCACATATTGCTATGCTTTGATGTGCTACATCAGGTGATTAAGGAAGGTGGAAATTCAAATACCACCCACCCACCCACCCCCTCCGAAAAAAAAAAGAAAGAAAGCACATAGATTTGTCTTTTTTTCACAGGCTTAAATGTGATTTACACAAGACGGAAACCATACATCTCGGTAAATTAAAGTGAAAACTCTCTTTTTTTTCCCTTGTGACGTATGTAACTTTTTCCGTTTGTGGAGAGACTTGGCAATTTTCAGTAGCCCTGATGGTATTTGAGCACAACCCTGTAGACTAACCAGAAGCTATTGTGGATTGTGTTCCAAATGACCTTGACCTTTAAGAGAAACTCTGCAAAATGGATACTCATCTTGGTACCTCAATTCATGGTTAAATACTATGGAAATAAAACTGATGTTTTAAACTATGAATTAACTATTTCAAGAAAAATTGGAAGATATGTCAGGGAAAGTTGATAAACATTAATTTGAAGAGAAAGAAAAGCTAAGAGGGAAACTGGTTGAGAGGTAAAAGGAAATAGTATAATTAGTCCAGATGGGCTTAAGTTTGGCAATACTCCAAGAAGATCTGGATTCTATTCTGCAAACAGCTTGCAAAGTCATCGCAGTGTGGTGCAGTGCATGATGGGTACTGGTGGTGCCTGTGATGTTTGGAGGTTATGGATACTGAGGCAAGAGCCAGGAGTGCAATGATTTGTGTCAGATCTCAACTGAAGTTGCTTCTTTGAACTAAGATCATATGGTTAGGAATATGTGCAAAACGCCAGACAAGAAATTGTGTGGAAGCATTCCTACAACTGTTTGCCCAGCGTACAAGAAAATGACATATACTCATGGCTGCTACAGTCTTCTCTTTATATTGTGGATTTTCACAGTATTTCCTGTTGTTTTTTTTTTTTTTTTTTGAGCTGGAGCTTCGCAGATTACAGTTTTATATTCCATAGGATGGAACTATCCTAACCCCCAAAAATTACTACTTAACAAAAACAATGTGCTATAAGAGGAATTGAGAAATGTCACAAACAGTGGTAATAGGAGCAAGAAGTACTAGTTTGGACCTTTGTAACAAGAAAATTGACACCTGAGGCAAAGGTACAAATCTGACCAGGTACTAGCTATATAATTATTGTAACATTGACCAAATATGGGGATGTTGTACATTCCGGGGAGCTTATGTTATAAGACATTGAAACTTAGACGTCAATCTGTGCTGATGGATCTTATGGAGGAATTGGGCAATTGTTTGAATGTGTGAATGAAGTTTAAAGGTGGTGCAATACAACTTTCTATTGAAGTGCTAGTCCTTTTCACTTCAATAGAACATTATTGCTTAGGCAGGGATACTTGGCATATACTGTTGGCAAAATGCCATAAGCCTGAAATGTCCAGGCTTAAAACATCCAGCTTTAAGAGTTAACCTTTTCTCCCTCCAATTAACTCATTCCACCCTGATAGAAGACTGAGTCAGTATCTTTCCTTGGCGTGCTCTGGGCACATTGTGTCCAGAGCGCGCCAAGGAAAGCTGTTGACTATGAGCATATAATTTGGAATGATCTTCCATGCAAGTTTCATTCAAAATTTTGACAAATAATCCCTAAATCAGTAAAATACAATTAACAGATGACATTTAGATATTAGCGGGAAAAAGCATCATTAGGGTTGAATGAGTTAACACCCAGGGTCAATAGCTTTTCTTGATGTGGGTCTTGGTGATCGGTGCCCAACACATGCAGTGGAGAGCTGTTGACCTGGGTGTAGTTTACAATTCTCATTCAAATTAGTTTTCATTGCTGTTGAAAGTAGCCAAAACCGTTGAAGCAGGTGACATGTGACCCCTGCTGGGTGGGGCCAGTTTACAGGGGAAAGGGTTGAGGAAAAAAAAAAAACCTGGCACACAAAGTAAAATAAGCAACAATTTAACAGTTTTAAATATATGCATGATGTACCGGCTATCGATAGGCTAATCTGTGCGGTTTGTAAAAATGCAGCACAATGTGTCACTGACCATAGATAGGAAAATTATTGTCATAAATCAGAGACTTCAAGTTCTAAGCTGTACCTCCATGGTAAAACCAAAACAAAGTGGTCTTTTCTTGATGAACGCAGGTGGTCTGTGCAAGACATGTCATTTGAATTCTGGTGACGAGCTTGTAAAAACAATGTTCCTATTCTCGATATAGCAACTGAAAACTCCACACAGATGAAGTTTGGAGTGGGTCAGACGGGCAAACTTTTTTTGTATAAGTAAACATGAAATCAAATCATGAAAGATCCAAAAAGCTAGGGTCTCTGTGATTATTAAAATATAAAATGTGTGTTCTCTGAAAAATGTCCTTTTTGCTTTGTGTAAGGAACCCACATATGCGTTTACCGGCAATAACCCTTGTAACTGAGACGCCAGGGAACGGAGCTAGACATCGTTGCACAAAATTTCACAGAGACCGGCAACTCATCACATATAAAGACAGATTAGCAGGCGGTAATAGCAGTGTTTTTGCCAACCCTATCGACAATAGGAACATATCAATGATAGGTACATCAGCTATACATTGAAAGCTGGAAGATTAATATAACTATTCAATGTGAAAATTGTCCACAGAGAGGAACAGTACGTTCAAATACCGAGTCGCCAGTGAGGAAAATTATTTTTGTGGGAGTATTCAGCTTGTCATACCAGCAACTAATATGTCAGGCCTCCCTTATAAAAAAAAAAAAAAAAAAAACAAGAACAAATTTTGGGGAAAAAGAGAGGCTTTCAACAGTGGTAAATGGCTTGCTGTAATTCAGGGGGCGGGGGGGGGGGATAGGGGGTCATAAGGGGTAAACTGGCAAATGTCCTCAATTGTTTCTTATTGTCATTGGGAAGCTATTAACTTATAAAGTTGCAAGATGGCATCTAGTCAGTACATGGAATTGACTTCTTTATATTTCTTAATTTTCCATCTCCAAAAAGCCCTTTTTGGTTGCCGGGTGAAAAAATAAGAAGACATCTTATCTGCATTAATAGTTTTCTACCGTGATAGTAAATGGCATGAAAGACAATTACTGGAGAGTTTAAACTGCACATTTGGGGGATAGAAAAGGCTAATGTAGGACATAGCCCCAAAGCAGGTAACCTTGTGGAACTTGAAAGTTTGTAAGTCATCAGGTGACCGTGTGTGTGAATCCTCCTTATACGGGTGATGTGTACATAGATGGAGGAGTCAAGCTGGTGATGAATGGAATCCTGGCATACATAGCCTGTGGTGACTGTATGGCCATGAATATATCAGCCACTGAGTGGGTGGCCCACATAGGGACAGAAACCACGTAAAGTGGTCCCACATGGGACCTCCGGTGGCTTTGCTTCAGCCAAACCACTGCCCAGGTAGCTGACAGTGGGGGAGGAATAGGGTACATGGTCACAGGTACCAGAAATAACTTGATTAAGGCAAGTGGTGGGACCTGCCTGTAACTGAGTGCTGGTAGTTTAGGGGAGAAGCGGGGTAAATTGTCGCAGCTGCCAAAATAATTTTATTGAGGGGGGAAGTGGTTAACTTTAAAGGGAGGGCTATCAGTTAGGGAATTAATACAGCAGTCCCTCCTTTGAAAGACCTCTCCTTTGGGAGACCACCTCCTTTGAGAGACCACAATTGTCAGGTCTCTCTGTAGTACTTTTCATGTTATTTATACCTTCTTTGTGGGACCACCTGCTTTATGTGACCACCTTTTGGGTGGCACTAGGGGCAGTCTCTGAAAGGAGGGACTACTGTATGTACTTATAAAAGCTTGACATGAATGAGAGGGGGAAGAGGGGTAAATTTTCAGACATATCAAAATGGCTTTTCGTGTTAGATGATGCAGAGGGAGAGTGCTGTCAGTGAGGGGCTAATTGGTAAATTGTTAGACATACTAAAACAGCTTGCCATGATTCAAGGGGGGGGGGTAAATTTTAAGGACTGCTGTTGATGGGGGAAAATAAATTTTCATATATTATTGAAATAGCGTGCCATAATTGAGGGGAAAGAGGGATAATCTTATTCTCAAACTGATTGTCATTAAGAGGCTTTAAACATTGCTAAATGGCTTGCTGTAATTCAGGGGGAGGGGGTTACAAGGGGTAAACTGGTAAATGCCCTCGATAGTTTCTTATTGTCATTTGGAAGTTATAAACTGGTAAAGTTGCAAGATAGCATGTAGTCTTTGGATGGAATTTTAGAAGCTAACTTCTTTGTACATGTATTTCTTATTTTTCCAACTCCAAAAAGCCTTTTTTCATGGCCTGGTGAAAATAAGAAGACATTTTCTCTGCATTAATAGTTTTCTACCGGGATAGTAAATGTTGTTGATGAAGGGGAAGGGATAATTAGTAGGTGCAGAAATGCCTCAAGATTTCCGTCTCAGGGAAAGAGAGAAAAGGGGTTAAATTAGACGATGTGCCAAAATGGGTTGTCAGGGGATGGGGGTAGATGGGTAGAAAGGTTGACTGAAAGCAGTTCCGCAAAACAGTATGTAGACTGTCTTTCTGGGGTGGGGTGGGAAGGCAGGAGATTAGAATAGGGGGATGGAGCAAAATAAACCTAAAGAGATGATGTTGAATTGGTTTGGCAAACTGGTCATTTGCCGACATCAGGCATGAAGGGCGAATAAGAATAAACTGGTAAAGGTTGCTGAAGAAATTGACATACAGAGCACAGCAAAGATAATATATAGTGGTCGAGTCGAATTTCTCGAGAGTGTACGAAAATGTGAATGACACTTTAGGGAGCATTTATTGGTGCCTGGAACTGGCAATGTATTCAAAGGAACCCCCACAGAGGCTGAAGCTAAGAATATTACCATTGATGCTTGAGGTTTATTCACCAAACAACTGTATATGTCAAAAACAGAAAAAAAAACAAAAATCAGTGTTCTCATATCAGGAATATCCAGATTATCCAGTTGGTGGAGTTTTATGATTGGCAACTTGCCTGCTTGAGATACTCAAATAGCCTGTGGAGACTTGCAACCAGCAATGTGTACAAAATAAATGCACAGATAGACAAGCTGTTTAATAAACTGGTAGTTGTTTATTTAGATTGTGCTAATATTGGTAAAAACATGCTGACATCTTCTGGCACATAAAAATTTGGTACAAATCATCTGTTAACCCATTCCATACAATGGTCGCAGGCCTTGGTCAGTGGTTCTGGCACTGCCTGGCAAGTCATGCTGCAGCTGCCCTTGTGGCAGCTGCAGCATGACTTGCCAGGCAGTGCCAGAACCACTGACTTAAGACTATAGGCATGTTGGTACTTGAACGAAAGCTCTTTTCATGAAGAATTTAGATATGAAATTGCCGTCTTAAATCTGGGTAAATGTACGGAAAAATCTAGGACTGGAATAGATTGACTTAACTCTCAGTGCCACGTTTTTGACTGAGTCAAAAGCTTTCCTTAGTGTGCTTCAGCCAGTTATATTTTCTGGAACTATAGGCATGCTGGTACTTAAATGAAAGGTCTTTTCACAAGGAATATGAATCTAGCATTGTCATTATATATTGAGAGCAGTCTGTCTTGAGTAGTTTGACTTAAGTCGCAGTTGGCATTGAAAGAGTTAACCTGTTCCTCATTTGATCCTTTGCTTCTGCATTGAATACTGCCTTGAAAGAAGATGTGGTCTCTCACGTGAAATATAAATAACACTAAGCGACAGATTATTGAGCAAAATATCTTAAAAAAGGTGGTCTTTCAAGGCAGGTGGTCTCAACAGAGTGGTCCCTCAAAACAGGTGCCCCTGTAGATAGAATGAGAATACAAGGGCTGGGTGGGAGTTAAAAAATTCAGCAGTCCATCTTTTAAAAAAAAAAAGGAAAAAAGGGTTAAAAAAGATGTGTCTCCTGGAAATGTTTAAAAAGCTCCCAAGAGATAGATTTGCCTTGATTGCCTGGGATAAGAAATTTCACAGCAGCATAGCAGCTTTTGCAACAGAACAGTCTGCTGTACGACTTCGAAATTGGTGGGCGGGCATGTGTAGAACTCAGAAGGAAACCTTTCAAAACTTCAAGAGTGTAGAAAAAGAATGAGGGTCTCACCCACATGCAGCCACATGCCTCCCTTAGCAATAATCCCACATGATACAGTGCTACCTGTTGTATGTGGCAGCCAGCTTGAACAGCTACCCGCTCTGTGTGGTACCATTTCTAGGGGCACACAAGTCAATTTTGTCAATTTACCTGTCATGAAAGGTTGCCTATTTCATGTGGCCATGTTTTTTCTGGACAGAAGGGGTGGCCGCATGTAGCAGGTCTCCCTGTAGCTCATAACGCCCATATTTTACCTGCGAGTCTATACATCTAGATGCCCAAAATACAACAACGTCAACACACGATCAAGCTACAGTGGCAGCCGGCCAAGCAAATAGCTTTGTTGATTACAAACAAGGAGCAGATAGATGACTTTGAAGTTTAAAAAGAGGCTTGGGCCCGGTGCCAGTTGAGGCGGAAAGAAGTGGAGCAGTTATATTATGCTTGTGTTTCACTCAAAAGTGTCCATTTGTGCATCAGTAGGAATGCTACAGGGATGCTGAAGATAAACGTTCATGGAGTTGCTTTTGAAAATTAACTTCGAGTGGTGAGTACATGCGTCAATAGCATGACAGGTTGAAGACGCAGTGGTTACCATCTGTTATGCCTCAGGTCGACAGGTCCAGGTATGGGGTGAGTGTGCAAAGAGAATATTTTAGTTTCGTCGGTGAGTTTTGTTGAGGTCACGTGTGGTCAAAGACTTAAGGCAAGTTGCTGGTTCTCCTGAGTTGACAGCACTGTCACTGGAGGTGCCTTCTGTTTTGTAAAGCTGGCAATAACAGCTGACAAAACTTAACGGACTTTATTGCCCTCCACAGGCAAGACATTTATGCATTCAATGCCTTGACCATAAAGCTTTCATTGATTTTATCTTATCGTGTCTATTTCAGTGGGAAATGAATGAAAGCAGGTAAAAAGTTTAACACAAGGCCAACCCAACTAGACAAACAAAACATAATGAATATTCTCAAGGATGCATTTACAGATTTTGTCCAAATTTCAGATCCTTTGAACTGGCGAGTTAAGACAAATAGGTATTTTGGCCGTAGAGCCTAATATGTTTGCAATTGGATTAAAGGTTTGATGTTAATTTTGGTGTCCCGTATGCCAGCTGCATGCTGGATCTTGATTTGGGTCCAATCTCCTTGGCTAATTGGTTTTGCCTGGCGGAGCATGAAGTAGGTGATGATTTTTCTTTCAGCTATGCAGGCAAGGGTAGCATACCGCGAGGGGTAATTAACCCATTTTATCCCTGGCTGGAAATGAAAAGGGTGATTTATGCCATACATTTAGACTAAATGGCTTATCATGCAGGCAAGTGTAGCATATCAAAGGACAGCATCAACCTGTTGTATCCCTGGTTTGAAATTGAAAAGCCATAAATGTGGAATAAACGGTTTATTATTCGGCACATAACAGGGCTGAATTAACCCATTTTGTCCTTGGCCTGAAAAGAGAAACGGGTAATTTATGCCAAAAATACAGACTAAATGCATTGTCAGATCAAGCACAGTGCCCCCTGTTCATAAGAACCCTAATAAGATTGTGATATAATGTGATAGGTCCCTTGGCTGCCACTGAACTGCTGTTCCTGTTCTGAGTTAGTTGTCCTCTTGTTATAAGGGGGTTTTGCTACAACAGGTCTACTCTGTGGATGCCGTCGTCAGTGCTATAATGAGGGCACACTCTACATGGATATTTTTGTTATCTAGCTTTCAGTTTAAAGTCAGGCCAGGAAAAAAAAATAAATACAAACTTTGTGTTGTTTCTGTCATGTGGACAGCCCGGAACAGTCTCTTTGTATCACCTTTTTTATCAAGTATAAAAGGGGCGGGGTGGGTGTGGGTGTGGAGGTTAAGGAGATATAGATTGCTGTCTTGAGAGACCACTGTAATGAGAGATCTACATGTACCTCGAAAATCAACATTTGCATGAAACTTTTCAAAACAAGTCGAACTGCCACCATGTTCACCCTTGCTCAGTCATGTTTGAACATTTTTGTGATAGTAACCTAAGGATTTTTCATGTTATTTATACTTCCAATGAGGGACCACCTGTCTTGAGAGACAACTGTTTGGTCATCCTTAGGGGTGGTGTTTCAATACAGGTTTCACCGTATTACTGAACTTATCTTGAAGGTGTGAAAGATGAACCCACAATGTATGGCATTGAATTTGCACTTGGTGTTGTTTCTGTCATGTGGACATATGTTCTCTTGTTATATGGCTCTCAAGTGGTTAACTCTTTCAGTGCCAACTGTGACTGAAGGTGAACTCCCTAAAATCAACAGCTCTTAATTGTAGTTGCTAGATTTATAATCCGTGTTAAAAAGACCTTTCATTCAAGCACCAGCAATGTGCCTGAAGTTACATATTATTCAATGATCCAGGTCAGCGGCATTCCTCAGTATTGTGCCCAGGAAAGCTGTTTGTTCAGTCCGGAATGTGGCACTGAAAGAGTTAATGTAAGCTTAAGATCAACTGCATCAGTGCGGAGGGTCCAATAGGAGATATTCATATGTAACTGCGATCCTGCGCATTTCCTGTGTTGCTGGGGCAACAGACTGATGCTTCCACCATGATCAGGGCAGATTTGTATTATATACTACGGAAACATCCATAAATAACACATTTTCAACCAAAAGAGAGCCCATTTCTAATCAATTTAGGCATCCTTTATGTTTATGTTTCAAATATATATTAATACATTTTCTTGAGATTATTCTGTATTCATGTTGTTCATTTTATTGGGAAAGTACTTTTGACCATGCTAAATACATGGATCTGCCCTGATGCAGGTGGCTCCCTCTTTTGCTCGAAAGGTGTTAGAGTAGGACTGCATTTAAATATGAATACATCCTATTGCATGAATTGGCAGCAAAGTTGAATCCGCCTTGCACATGTGTAATTAAATTAGGCTGAATGGGATCAGACGTTTAATTAAATCAAATGTACATTATGGGGGCGCAAAGTAATACACCCCTTGGCTGGGTTAACTCTCTTTGTCTCTCTCAGCATTTTTATCCCCATAAATGTGACGCTATTTCTGGTGGCATTAAGTGATACACAGGGCATCATATGTTCTCTTGTTGTATGGCATAACCCTTCCCTGTGCAACACTTTAACTCATTCCATACTATGGTCACAGGCCGTGGGCAGTGCCAGAACCACTGACTGAAGACTATAGGCATGTTGGTACGTTAATGAAAGCTCTTGTCATGAGGAATTTAAATATGCAATTGTCATCTTAAATCTAGGTAAATATACGGAAAAATCAGGGACTGGAATGGAATGAGTTAATTCTCAGAATCAGGGCCAGTTCCATAGTCAGCCCATTGTAATGCATCATCCTTCAGGCTATTACATAATTTTCAAGAGAATCCTGCTTCATATTGAATTTGGATTTATTTTTTGGGGGGGAGGGGGGGTTAAAACAAACTGGCACAATTAACGGTAAGCTATAGCATGAGAAACAGTAAGATAACATATGTAGGCCTTCAAAATTTGTAGCCAAAAGAGGGAAATAAAACAGTAATCACTGCAGAGTTCATCCTGACTCTCATATAATTCATATTGAAAATAAATTCGCCATTTGCAGATTCCTTTAGCCAAATGAATGAAACATTAGCATTTGGCTAATTGTCTAATGGCACCAGTGGGCCCTGGAAATGGCTGATTTTTTCTAACTGTAGTCAAGACTTAGGACATAGAGGGACAAGTCCAGCTGTGTTGTAAATGTAGAGTTTACTTACTTTCGTTGCGAAAGAAACATGCCCATAAGACAGTTCTGCTGAGAGGACATAAATGTCACTTGAAACTGTCCTTAGTGCTTTGTGGTATGTGCTATATGATATCACAAAAAATATTACAGTTATAAGAATAAACTAAGACTGGCAGAGAGTCAGTGTAATGCAATCACACTTGGAAGAGCAGTCAGGCAGGCAAATTGAAATTTTCTGACATTGAGCAGAAAAATAATGTATATTTTTTTCATTTGTGACTAATTTTGTGATCATATATGTTAGGAGACAACAGGTAATAAATTTCAGCTTTAGTGGTACCCAAAAAAGCCATTACACCACCATCCAAGCTGATTGCCCACTGACAGGAGTTTAGCTAAATCAGATTGACGCAAAGTTATATGGTAATCATTATGTAAGAAAGTTGATCTCCAGTCTGTGCTGATAGGCACAGAGAGAAGATAAGAACATGAACAAAGAGATCTGTGATCTACTCTACTATCAAGCAGACCAAGCTCTGGATTATCTTGACTGCACAAGTGGAATGGAGAAAACACGGCAAACTGGGCAGTTTTGCAGGCAATAATTTGCTTTCAAAGCTTTCAAATTACTATGGTGAAAGTTTCCTGCATAAGCAAGCAAACACAGTATTTACGATCCTGAACTTTTCAATCACAAGCTTTTCGCTTCCTCTCCATGGCAATAGGCATGTTTTGTAGCCAATTAAAGATTCACGTCCATCTGTTTTCTTATTGTAATGCCTCAACAATATACTTTTGCTGGTTTCACTGAAGTTTGGGACGAGGTTCAAACGAACCACATGTAATAAGATTTCCTGGTCACCGTGACCTCAAGGAGATCTGTGTGAAGAGCGGGACACTCTTTTTCAGTTGATATTCTCAAATGGAAGAAGCAAAATGAGTTTTTGGGGTGACAACTAGAAGAGCTCTGATCAGGGCAAAATATTAGTGATTCCAGGAATGCTACAGGCAAACGTTCATGTCATGTTTTTTTTCCCAGCAACTGTATTGTGGCATTCAAGCCACTTAAGTGTATGCTTGTAGGCCAGCTGTGTGCCTGCGAACCATTTTAATAATAACCAGAGGTGGACTTCATTTATTTTAGGATCACCCAAGGATCCACTATCCAGGTATACCTTTCCTATGCATAAAACAGCTGGCCTCAGGCAGAGGGGGTGGAAGGGAGTTTCTGTATGCCTTAATGGTCTATTCTATGTAAAAATTGGTGTGAAGCAGTGTTGGTGATTTTGGTTATTTTCCTATATCACTTTATGTGTGATAGGCTGATTAAGTATAGCACAACTCGGTCAGATAAAGTTTTAGAGGTTTTTTTAATGCAAGAAGCATGTTGTTTTGTATAAAAGGATGAAACGGTTAAATTTATACTTCACAGAAAATGGTAGGAGAGACCTCATCCCCAGCCCTCATTTAAGGAGGGCTGTTCTTCATATATACATGTACATGCATAAAGACCGTCGTATTATTATGTGCTATTTGTTAAAGAAAAATCCAAACTGAAAATGGGATGGTATGTTTACTGATAAACTTCCATTTCTTGATGCTTTTGACCAAACACTGTAAATCTGCATGTTCTTTAAATTACATTTGTTTCAAGTATGTATCTAAATCATTTACATATATAAATGAGAGAGATTTTAAAACAATATTAAATAGGACTGACATTTTGGCACTGGTGAATATGAATGAAAGGTTGCAGAGCAAATCAGGGCTTCTTGGCAGAGGACAGGCCAAGCATTCTGAAAACCAGCTGTCAGTTGCCGTGGCAACAAGCCCCTCCCGTATCAATCAAAGTCACTTGGAAATGGCCTGTTCACCTGAGGTAAGCACTGTAAGCACTGTATGGTTTCACTCATCATTCAGCATACATGGATTTAACCCTTTTCTGGGTGGAAAGAACGGGTTATTAATTTGGGCTCTGATTAACTTTTGCCATCTCATCTCTCAAAAAGATGAACAGAAAAAGTTACTTTTATTGTGATCAAGATTATTAGAGTGCCATATGCATGTGCTCTTTGAGCACATTTTTTTGTACATGTCTAAATGGGTCTCAATTTGTCAGTGTTAAAACCTTTACGCAAAAGTGCAAGTTTAGCAGGGGCATTATTTTATCTCCTTCCTGTTCAGACTAAGCAGAACTGGAATTAACTCTTTCTTAAATTGATATATTGGACCTGAAGGGTTAACATTTGATAGCTATGCAAGAGAGACAGCGCACATATGCACTTGGGTCCTAGCCAATAAAGTGGCTTTGGTTTAAACATATTTTATTGAAAATTAAAAGCAATTGGGGAAAAAGGGCTGAGCCCTATATAAATCCCTCTTTTAAAAGTGGCTGTGGCTGGTTGCAGGGTGAAAGGGTCAAACTGGGTAGAAAGGGATGGTGATGGGGGGGGGGGGGATTTAGAAGTGAACATGTATCACACTCATAGAGAGTGACTGTACCATACTGAAACAGAGAAAAAACAGAAAGTTTTTTACAAATTCAGATACCGGACACAGTTTACAGGGGGCAGATCAATGGTGTCATTATGACCAGAGTTCACTTTATTCACACAATACTCACACACTGTGGTGTAGCCAACGGTACAAACTGCAGACCTGTCAACTCCTCCAATTTCAGTGGGAGTCATCTAATTTGGAGACTTCAAAAGTTGTTAGAATTAGGTGATTTGTAGGGAAAAATAGCCCATTTTCTTTCTTTTCCTGCCCCTTTCATCTGGATCTCCCAGTTCAAATCATTTGGATGTTGACACCTATGAAACTGGGCAATATAATTTGACATGTTTTGCCGTTTCACAGCAGGTACCATGTATGGTACATAGGACGCTGGTGGTATAGGAAAGGTGATGTATAGTCAGGTGTGACAAGTTGATCTTAGCAGCAGAGAGGGCGTAAGTGGGGATGGCCCCTAAATCAAAGACGTCAAAAGACTTGCGTTTTTTTACCCGACCATACACAAGTATACCTCCTCTCAAATGTCACATTTATGGTACTCTCGGCGTGACCCCTATCTAAGTTGAAGTGGCCATCCAGATTGTAAAGTTTATTTGCCAGAATGGCCTCTTTTGCTGAAAATTGGTCTCAAATCTTAAATTTGACTTGCCGTTTGTGCACTGTGACAGTGAAAGGAAACTTCAGTCATCCCATCCACCTTTCAGGTGCCATAGTTTAACCCCTTTGATCCCACACCAGATTTTTGCCACGAGAGGATCAAAGGGTTGAGTAGCATTTGGCTTACATTAACCTTTGCTTAACTGTTATATATTTTGTCCATGCGATTAGCCCAAACCTAGAAGTCAAGTGTAATGTTCACATTGACATGGGGGCGACTCTTTTATGACACAACCATCAGGCCTAAAAATACAACTCTGGCCACTGCCGTGGCAAAACCCCCCAGACATTTACACTGTGCGGATTAGCCAGCCATTTATTTTTCCCATGATCTTCACACAACATATTGGAAAAAGAAATGGCAGAAACTCACTCAGTCATGACGGTAGGGCCAGGTGTCAAAAGTCACAATTTATACCTTGTTGTGTGTTGGGACTTGGAGTTATGCCACCTTGAGCAAGCTGCTCTGACCAAATACTCAATTGCTACCTGTCAAACATGGGGCCATCTCGGCTCTGATCTGAACGGGATCCAGCAGTAATGAAAACCCAGGTGAGCTTCCTTGACACCTTTTTTGGAGCACTTGAGGCGATTTTGATACGGTGTATACGAGATGGAGCCACTTGATCACACATGTAGCTGAGTTAATGAGGGAAATTTAGGTGCAATTTCCCTATGAAGTCCTTACTCTTTGCCCTGGTTAAAAGTATGCGATGGGCCTCACATTGAAAAAAAAAAAAAATTAAAAAAAAAACAAAAAAATTTAACCCTTAAAGTGCTAATCATGGTTATAGTCGTTTTCTCATTACAGTATACCATTAAACATATAGTGCTTAAAAGATTCAATTCCTCATGAAGATACCTTTTATTCAAATACCAGAAAGCCTAGTCTGAAGCAAGAAATAGTCTTAGTCAACAGCTTTCTTCGGGACTCTTTGCATGCAATGCATGCAAAGTGTCCCGAGGAAGGCTGTTGACTCGGTCTTAAATCATCACTTTAAGGGTTAAAAGAATTGCAGGATGTGAGCCATCATCAGCCACACGGGAAAATTTCTCGTCAGATTTTAGAAAAAATTATAATAATGGCTATAGGAAAATAGTTGATCACTTTGGGGGTTTTGTAGCATTCCTTATTTTGAAGTCAAAGAACATGTATGTAAAAGGGAGAGAGAGAGAGAGAGAGAGAGACTGCGCGTTCAAATTGTCTGTGACCGTAGCCATCATTCAAGTACAAGGGGCTCGGTCAACAGTCAGTGGTTTTTGCTGTGCCTGGCAACTCTTCCTGTGGCAACAGTGGCGCCACCTTCATAGCCTGCCAGACAAAGCAAGAAGCCCTGAAGGAAACCAGTGCCATTAACGTATGAAATAAGCATATGATTTTGTTATGTGTCATAAAAGAACGGAGTGTGCTGACCATTGCTGACTCGTCAGTTCTCACAGATGGCCAGTGAGTCACTATTGGCAGGAGTAATATATGGCCTGCAAGTAAAATGTTATAGTGAGTTACATACTGTGTTTATGATGCATGTGTCCAGTGGTCTGTGCCGACTGACAGATTGGTGCTGGATCCTGGGCCAAGAAAAACAGAATTTACTGTTTTTCGTCAGAGTTTATTTTCCAAATGAGTCACTTGTACTGATGCTTTTGTGCATTTCCCAAGATTCTGATATATCTGCAGCAAATTTATCAAATGACCAGGGCCTACTTTTTTTGGGTCAAAATAATTATTTTTAGGGTCACGGATACATCAATGCGCATCTAAAAAAGGGCAATAAGGATACTCTCAAATGTGCTTTTATTCATGTTTTGAATTTATTTCAAATTATGATTTTTGAAGGTGCAGGCTAAAGAAACAGGCCCTAAATTGCCAACATAAGGGATGTGAATTATTTTGTTTTCCAGGGTATGTTTGTTGTACAACTTAAATACCTAGCATGCTTAAACATGAAAAACTGTCCTTTTTTCCTCTGTCTTGTTTGTCCAAAACATTGAAGAGGAAAATTGGATGAACATATCCCTCTCCCAGAGCCATGGTAAATCAAATTTAATGAAAGATAAGAAGATACTGCTGCACTTCCTTTAACTCTTTCAGTGCCAAGTTGAGACTGAGCTAACAGCTTTTGCGCCCAATGTGTGTCGAGAAAAGCTGTTGATCTGGGATATTCTCTCTGGAACTATAGGCATACTGGTACTTGAATGAAAGGTCTTTTTACAAGGAACATAAACCTGGGATCCTAATGATAATTCAGACTTGTCTGACTTAAGTAGATCGACTTTAGTCGTGATTGGCACTGTAAGAGTTAAGAATTAAACTAGAATTTTGCTGCTGTGGTTCTTTTGAGGAATGTATTTTTGCCAGTGATGAAAGAAGACCAGTAATAATGTAAGACAGTTTTCATGTGAGTTACAGTCACTGGATTCCAAGCACACAAAAGTTCTGTCATAAGTGAAAGTGGACCCTGGGGCTAAAGCACAACTAATTAGATACTCTTGCCTTTACGACTGATGCTTGGTAAAAAACGGAGTAGCTATGGAACTGAAATGGCAACAGTCTAGTGGATGTTAAAACTTGTCAAACTTCACAGTTAGTCATAAAATTCTTAACCAGTGAAACATTTCTGGGAGGTGACAGTTTTTTGCTTGTTGTTTTTTTTCTTTAAAGGTGAGGAACATGTCCTTCTCACCCTCTGAGTTTGCAGGTTACAATTTTTTTTTCTTTTTTTAGCTTAGATCTAAGTTATCTCATTCTGTGTGACCTGCATGGGCAAACATGGGGGGATCATGGGGTACTTCTTTTTTTACGAAAAAGAAATGTAAAAAACGTCTGTAAAGTTTTGAATGGCACCTTAACTCTTTCAGTGGCAAGTTTTGAACGTAGTCAACAGTTTTCCTCGGTGCCCTTTGGGCCCAATGTGCCCAAAGCAGGCTGATGAAAGCTGTTGACCCAGACCACTATATTCTCTGGGACTATAGCCATGCTGGTACTTGAATGAAAGTTCTTTTGACAAGGAATATGTATCTAGTATCCTTATTATAATTGAGAGCAATTTGTCTTGAGGAGTTTGACTCGAGTCACAGCTGGTACTCAAAGAGTTAACTGTAAAATAATATTATCATGATTATTGCGTATTAACATAAATGTTTATCGGCAGCCACATGAAAATATACTTTGGATTATGATAATTATAAACATGAAGGGATAAATAATTTTTAGAATCCCGGCTGGGAAAAAAGGAGTCTCCCCTCTATGCCTTACTTTGGAGGTGGGGGACAGGGGGACAGGGTAAGCATTGTGTACTCGCACTGTGAGGGTGAAATGTGATGGAGACAGGTGAACACAAAGACAGTGGTTGTAGTATATCTGCGTACGTACTCACCTAAGGGCTCACATGCCAAGGTGGGTGCACAGTTACTCAGCCAGAATTGCAAATAAAACTGAGCCATGTGTCACAAGCATTGAGAATCATTGTCGATTTATGATTATATCCAATATATGCTAATGACCAAGGTTTAAAGTTAGGTGTAATTTGTTACAGATCATAAAAAGGTAAGAAAAAATGAGAATTTTGGAAAATATTGATCTTGATTCACATACTTTAACACTTTCAGTGCCAAATTTTGGACTGAGTCAACAGCTTTTTTATGTGCACATTGGGTGCTGAGAAAAGCTGTTGACCTGGGGTATTCTCTCTGGAGCTATAGGCATACTGGTACTTGAATGAAAGGTCTTTTCATGAGGAACACGAGTCTGGGATCCTAATAATAATTTAGACTTTGCCGGACTTAAGTAGATTGACTTTAGATGTGATTGGCACTGAAAGAGTTTAACTTATTTTTGTGCTGAAAGTAAGAGGGTTAATACCACCAGTGGCTTTGTATGGCTCATCAAGTCACAGTCCAACTGGTTTTTAATGGCAAATTGAGATGGTCTTTTCCCAGGAGTACAAGACAACTGATGTTGACAGACTTGTTGGTACTTGAATTAGAGGTTGTCATATGAGGGATTTGAATCTGCAGTTCTTTTCTTCGACTGGTTAAAGGGAAATACATCAGTGCTGATATGAAAGTAAAACAATTGTCAGACTGAATTTGTACAGTGAAACCATGTGCAGTGAGACCTGTCTATAAAGGCCACCACTGTCCCCACATGGGCAGAGTCTGAGAATATCCTGTGCTTCTTTATGATATGTTACTTGCCGTGGAATTATGGGATTATTTTTATACTATCAAATAGTTTCTTTTCGCAGCAGGTGTCTGCCATTAGCTGTGGAATTTATATAAAATTTTGCAGTTGTCACGAAAAATTCCTGCACAAAACCACAGTGTTTTACCCTGTAGATGCAATAAAGGCTCGCTGTTTGCTGCTGAAGTTATTCATTTCATGCAAAGTTGTTTGTTACAAAAAAGTCAAACAAAAATATGTCTGTTTCGGAGAAAAAGATAATGGAGCATTCAGGCACAGTATTTCTCAAGTGTAAATGGACTGCTTTCATGCCCACACTTTTAAAAAAATTTTCAAAGAGGGAAAAAAATCATCAAATTATGGTGGCTGGAAAATTAGGAGTGAAGGCGAAAAAATTCAGACTGGTGTCATTATGGGGATCATTAAGTTGTCAAAGAGAGTTCCAGAAAACAATGATGTTCTGTTAGCACATAGTGTTGGCAAACACCCATATTTCCAGCCAGAACAATCATGGTAAAACACTTTAGTTCCGCAACGTTGATTTTGGCATCCGCTTCAGAGGCAGGAGGGGCCTTTGATGTGTCTATCTCCCGCTACTGTCCGCCTACCTGAGCGTCTAATTACTGACGGAGCTTCTGCGAGTGAAAATATTATATTGTGCATTGAGGTTCTGATAATGTCCATGGTGCAATTTGTTAGTGTTTATGCGAGTGGCTAGTGGCTACTTTCTTCACGGTAGCACAGTGGCTAATAGGTCTATTGACCTATGTCGACCCCTGCATAGTTAGGGGTACATGGGCAGGGACCAGTAGTACCCTAGGGGCGTAACGTTGGCTGCAGTAGTTTCTTCCAAGCCATCATCGCATTGGCAGGCCAGGTTACATAGGTCAAGTGTACAGGGCCATTTCATGTGGAACACATTTGGGCTACAAAGAGTGAGCAGGGGCCCTACCTTTAGACAGGTCGTCTCAACTCACCTTTTGGCGTGTGTGTGGCTCTGCAGCGGTGGACACAATAGCGGTAGCCTCGCTTATTAGACCTGTTAAGTCGAGCAGAGGGTTACAGACACCCACGAGTTATCTATTGCGGCCCCAGTAGCTCAGTGCTCTGAGAAACCACATTCACACATGAACGTCCAGGCACACCGCGTTCGCTCCGTCTCGTCCTCCAAAAGTCGAGTCAAATTTGCTCAAAAACATGTGAACTTTGCTCAGAAGCTAAACAACACAGGAGGTAGGTGATGTTTAACTTTTTCATAAAAGTCTCGTTTATTGCCGTTCAAACATCAGATGTACCAGCAGGAGTTGATAAGCTGCTAGGTGGACATTCTTATGCATGAATTAGGGTAACATATGCATGCGTGCCCCCAGGGCCAACAGATCTCTTTGCAACAGTTAATGTCTACTGCATCTCCCGTCAGCGGCAATATACAGGGCTTTATTTACGCTTGAACATTCTTGCACCTCGGTTACTCAAGGAGACATAACCAAAGCTGTGTCGATGAAAGTGACTCGATTTTGTTTGGCGGTGAATCTTCACCCTTCTGTTGGCATTTTATTTTATGTTACTCCAAAAATGATAATAGACTAAAGCACTTGTAATTTGGGGTAGAAGCTTTGTCCTTTGATACCATGCTGGGCCCCCATATCCGGGGTTAAGTGACACCCCCCCTTTTCCTAACCCCGGGGGTGTCGTAGGTGGTGAGAGTCCACGATAAACAAATGTGTCTTTTATGGACTTAAGTGTATGTTAGTATTTTTTGTGAGATCTCAGTTTGTCATGTAGGAAACATAACTATCCACATAATGTACTTGCAGACTTGATGAGTATATCTCCACCTGGCGAAATCAAGCTGTTCAAACTTCAGCTAAAATATTTACAAGTTACAAATTTTTCTGCACACCTTGATTTTCCATTGAAAATCTGAAAACATAACTCGAAGTGTAATGCGTGTTGTGCGTAATTCCCTTATAAAATTATGATAAGGTAACATATGGTGTGTCACGTGTTCTCATCTCATGGTAACACTTTCAACCCATCAACCCTGAAGAAAGGAACATTTGTTTACCATTCAGAACAGACCCCATCACCTATGCCGGCAAATACAGAGGGTCTATGTGTGTTCTATTTATAGACACAGGTACAGTTACACTATTGTGGTAGGATATGGAGATGTATATGCCATTGCCCGTTTGTCATCATATAATTACCATTAGACATGACGTGAGTATTCAAATGATAAACAAGCTGTTTATCTTGACCTTGGGAATGTTACCAGACCATTCATCCTATTGGGTTGTCCCCCTGGACTCTGTCTTGAAAGGCCATTTCTATGATGAAATACCTGTTTTTAAGGACCACCTGTCATTGTACCTGGTCTATGACATCATAATATTTACACTCGCTGTGGAAAGACCCCCCATTTCGAGAAACTACTGTCTTTATTGATCCATGAAAGGCACACGTAGGTTTGACGGCAGGTTTGACTGTACATCTTCCAGTATCCCCAGGTGGACCTGTTATTGCTGAGGCTCCAGTATCTGTCCAACTGCATGCAGTGCCCAGGTCAATTGTTATACAATAATTATTGTACTACCAGGCAACTTGTTACATAAGTGGACATGGGACATACAGAATTTCTCTTTTGAAGAGGACAGGGAGGAAGAGGTGGGGGGGGGGAGGGAGGCTAGAGGGCAGATTTTCAGATGCATGGTTCCTTTTAGTGTTTTTTGTTCTACTCAGTATGAATCAAAACATAGTTTAATGTGAAGGAATTTTTGTTTAAATGAAAATGTACTTTCAAAACGGGATACATGGTCTCTCATAGGCGTGGTCTCTCAAGAAAGGGACCAAGTTGAAAAGTTGGAGGTAACAAGCCCGACTGGACAACCAATTTTCTGAGTGGACCACCCAACTATTTGGCATTAGAACTTCCCAGGACAGGCTTTATTTTAAAGGACATATAACCTGGGGAGCAGTATCAATCACTGTCTTGACCCTTTCCCCCCTTGAATTGACACTTGAGTCAACAACTTTCCTTGGCATGAGTTGGGCACTTAGTGCCCAACTCATGCCAAGGAAAGTTGTTGACCTGGGACATGTGATCTTGAGAGGGCTCATCTACGTTTGTCAGTCAAAATTGTTTTCCATTACTGTTGAAATTAGTTGAAAACACTGAAGCAGAGGACATTTGACCACCAGCCGGTTTTGGCCGGTTTAAGGGGGAAAGGGTTAATACATCAATGTGCAGGGCAGTCATAATACACAAACACTTAGGATAGTTTTGTTAACCAAGTTTATGGAGAAGATAGATAAAAATTGAGATGAGTGACACTGGGGGTTGAGGTTGGGACAATCAACTTTCGGGGGGGGGGGGGGGGGGGCAACCAATTTTTATAGTGTAGCTGCCCTTGCACAACGAGACACAATCCTCAGTGTTAAGCCTTGATATACATGTATGTATGTATGTATGTATGTATGTATGTATGTATGTATGTATGTATGTATGTATGCAGTATGTATGTATGTATGTATGTATGTATGCATGTATGTGTAGTGAAATCTGTTTTGAGAGACAACCGCGAAGAAAGACTGCCACCTGCCTTTTCAAGCCATGTTTATCATGTTAATTTTGCCATCTTTCCCATGTTATTGCACCTGTATTGAGGATTTTATTGAAAGACCACCTGCTTTATGAGAATACTTTTTGGCCTGCCCTCCGGGAGGTCTCTCAAAACAGGTTTTATTGTATATATATATTACTAGACTTGCACAAATGAACTTCATCCTATCGATGGTACAGCTGTATTTAAAGTTCATTGTATGTTATAGTTTGTATCGGTCTCAATGACAGGTACTGATGGTCTCTTTTTGTGGTACCCCACAGAATTGGATGAATAAATGAACCAGTAGATAAATGAATGGAATAAATAAAAGTTTTTAAAATATGATTCGGTGAATGAATGGATGAATGAATGAATAAACACATGATGGCGTGACTGAATCAGTTAATCAATAAATTAATCAATAAATCTATAAATCGATCAATCAGCATAGGTCCATACATGTATATATTGACTAGCATAGGTGCATACTTGTATATATTGACTGGCATAGGTCCATACATGTACATGTATATATTGCCTGTACCCTGCCTGACTTACAGTTTCACAGTAACACTGACATACACGTATGGGTTTTTAATTCGGAGGAAAAGCAAAGGTATTGGCTATTCCGGTGCTTTGATTGTGTACCAATTATTTATCGATCAGATATGTGACATAACAAGGAGGTCAATGTATGAACAAGCCAACATGATGAGCGGAATGTCTAATTAACTGTAGGGGAGAGGGGAATATTGATGACCGTGTTAACCCATTCATCTTTAGAACAAGAATCCCGAGTCACCTATTGCCCACTTGCGTGGGTTTGGCTCTTACCCCCCAAAAAAACACACCTGAGAAATCTGTTGACTTGAAGCAAATGACCTTGGTAGGTCTCGTGGGCAATTACACTTAAAATTGTTCATTTTTCAAATGAAATTTAAAGTGAAATCTGGAAGGACTGTTTAACATCGGGGCATTTGTGGTCATTTCCATCACCAAAGGGTTGAATTCAAGCAGCATTCCAAGCAAACGGCAATATTAACTTTTGATTGACATTAGTTATAACAACACGGTAGGGTCCTTGTAGTGAGACAGACTTGTTGGGCTGATTGCTGCGTGTTAACAAAATACAACTACATATACATATAGAGTGGGTTTTTTGTGTTGACATGAGTCTGGCAGTGAATAAAGAGTTGTCAGCATTACCATAGCAACATAACTATAATTGTAATGGTTACAAGTTTGGGTTTGAGGGTATACTGTGGGAGTGTAAATTGGTACTTTGAGGATCTAGGTTTTCCAGTGATAATCACAAATGGAAGAGAAGCCACAATAGAGGAACACCTTCTAGACTTATGGGGCAAAAAAAACTTGATCTGTCACAGTTGTCAGTTAAAAAGGTATATTTCACAATTTATGGGACAAAAACATGTCACAGTTGGCAATCTATTAAAGTATCAAGTCACAGTTCACTATTTATTGAAATCTTGAATCATGTTTCATGAGGAATAGGCCTGTTGCAGTTCACAAAAAGATGCCCCAATTATAGTTCAGGGAAAAGACCTTTCCACCCTCCCTCCCTCCCCCCCAAGAAACTGTAAAGTTGTGTGTACTACTACATGTATAGGCATCAAAGAAGTGGCACATCTGTATGTTTTATAGAAATAAAGTAGGCCCTAGTCTCCAAACAGATGCTTTCCCTGCCCGAATGCAAGAGACCACGATGTTCGATCTACATGTACTTTAACCTTCGTTCCTGTAAACTGGTCAACTGCCTGCAGGTAAAGTGTCAGTTGCTCGAGTGATTATTTTCAAAATTTAATTGCGGTATTAATGAAAGTAAAATTTAGAAAAGCCTCATCAGTATAACGTGCCCCAGGTCAACAGCTTTTCTCAGGGGTGGCTTCGGCACACCAAAAGCACTCAAGTTGCTGCCCCAGTAAAGCTTTTTTTTTTTAGCTGTTGGTACATGGTAAAACCTGTCTTCAAAGGGCAAACCCAAGGTTGACCAAATTATAGTTTCTCAATATAGGTGGTGTTTCATCGGAGGTATAAACAGGATGACAAGAACCAACTAAGCAAATATCCTGAAAAGGAAAGGTGGTCTCTATAGATAGACGATCTGTGGTTGGAATTGTCTCTTAAGAAAGCAGACACTGTAATATCTGGTTCTACTTGATGTGTACTGTAGACACCTGTAGAGGTAGATGGCGCCAGTGTCACAGTGGGTGTCACAGGTTTCGACAGATGGGCCTGTTTGCCAGTGCTGGGTAAATAGACTAGGTACCCAGAATTCCTTCGCTCTTTGACTCTTTCTGCCCCAAAGGGACATCTACATGTCTGGCAATCAGCAGTATATTATGGTGGTCGTCTTCTTTCTTTCTATTTTTTGCTTTTGTTATGTCTCATGGCCTGGGATGGTCTTGCCTGGAATTTAATTGTAATATATTATGGTCCCTAGTGAAGATGTTGGGACTCCTGGATCAATTTCTTTCTTTTTTATCGTCTTCTTGAAATTGTTCCAGGAATCGCAAGGCAGACCGGAGCTGTCCCTTGGGAGTCAGGTTTTATTTGTGCTTGGTGCAGTAACGATTAACCCATAACATACCAGTCCTGATTTAACTATGTTTACCTACATGTAGCTAGAATTAATGTGCAAATTGCATATTCAGATTCTTCAGAAAGAGAACTTTCATTGAAGAACCCACATGTGTAGACTGAACTCTCTCTCTCTCTCTCTCTCTCTCTCTCTCTCTCTCTCTCTCTCTCTCTCTCTCTCTCTCTCTCTCTCTCTCTCTCTCTCTCTCTCTCTCTCTCTCTCTCTCTCTCTCTCTCTCTCTCTCTCTCTCTCTCTCTCTCTCTCTCTCTCTCTCTCTCTTCCCCCCCTCCCTCTCTTGTTTTGCATTCCATAGCAAGGCAAGTTGTAATGCCATTAGCGCAAGGTCATCTACAGCGTGACTTACTAGGCAATGCAAAAATAATAACAAATCAGTCTTTGACTTGAATGGACTGAGTTAAGCCTGTTTCCAGGGGAAAAGCCAGGGACCTGAGTTACCTGTGTGTCCCTCTCCTAAATGAAAAATGTGTTTCACACAGGTGATAATTCAGTTTCTGTGCAAGTTGAGAGCTCCAATTTGCACGTCAAGATTTAAAAGCATTCCAGAATGTCAAACCTTCACTCATTTGATAGAGGCATGCCTGAGGTGTTGAGAGGCCTTGGTCAAAGGTGTTAGCGTTATACCAGACAAGTCATGCTACACGCAGAAGGCAGTAGGACAATCACTGGTCTTGATACTTGTGCTGCTGATCTTGTCATCATCAATATTCCTCCTAGTAAGGGCCTGTGTTCTAATAAGGTCCTCTGCTCTAATAAGGGCCTGTTCTCTAATACATTAAGGACCTGTGCTCTAATAAAGACCTGTGCTCTAATAAAGACCTGTGCTATAATAAGGACCTGTGCTGTAATAAGGGCCTATGCTCTAATAAGGGCCTGTGCTCTGATAAGGGCCTGTGCTCTAATAAGGGCATGTGCTCTAATAAGGATCTGTGCTCGAATAAGGGCATGTGCTCTAAGAAGGACCTGTGCTGTAATCAGGGTCTGTGTTCTAATAAGGGCCTGTGTTCTTGTAAGGGCCTGTGCTCAAGTAAGGGCCTCTGCTGTAGTAAGGGCCTGTGTTCTAATAAGGGCCTGTGCTGTAGTAAGGGCCTCTTCTTTAGTAAGGGCCTGTGTTCTAATAAGGACCTATGATGTAATAAGGGCCTGTGCTCTAATGGCGGCCTCTGCTCTAATAAGGTCTCCAACCTCCTTGGAGTCATGATTTTATTCATTTTGTTTTCATATTAGGGTCTTAAATTAAGGGTTTATCACATTGTGATTTTGTAAGTGCTCAGGATGCTTATTAGGAGGTATATGGTATGCAGTTTCCATCTGATAGGAGGTATTCCTATCAAGAAAGCTAAGCCTTCCTGTTCTTATCAACTGGGATCCTGACTGTGCCGGCTCTCAAAGAACTTGACAGGAAGGAGGGCATATCCATGCGTTTAGCAGGGTCAAATTATAGCTCCTGTGATAAAAAGTAACAACTGCAGAAAGCAAAAAGGGTAGAGAAAAGTAATTCACAAAGTTTTAAATAATACGTGACACTGAACACATTTAGAAAATTTCATTTTTTGGGGTAGAAAAAAAGTGTTATTTCTGGATGGGTAAAGTAACATAACTCGTAAAAGTGCTGTCATCATGGGTGAGGCATAGTTCTGTTGCATTCCAACTGAGGGACCAGGATAAGTCTGCAGTTTATTCAGTTAAATATGAAAGCCTCCTATTGCAGCAGCATATTTGCCTGTAGAACAGACCAAGCTCAGTGGTATCTCTGCTACACAATTGGAGTGGAGACAACACTGAGATTGGTTTGTTTAGCAGACAAGCAGCATATATGTGAAGACAAAAAGGTCCATCTTCTGCTATAGATTGAATTCAGGATAAACGTAACTTACTTTAATTTGCAAATATAGATACTAGTGTTCATGGCAAAAATAATTAAATTAAGGTAGACCCGACTCACATTTCTGTGGTCAAAGTGTTTGCAAAATTAAGAACACAGTTAAATTTTCGAAGTGATCCTTAAAAAAGTATGGAGAACATGTATATCGGCAGAGATTCATATTGAACAGGTGGGGGGCCTCAGTCATCTTGAGTGACATTATTCATGTAATAACAGTAATTTCCAGGTGCCTGAGGTCAAAGAGCTAATTGGAAGTTTTTCAGTAACAGTTTGATCGTGCATATGGAAGGTAAACAAAGACGCAAACGATTTCATATGGAGCGTGCCATCACAAAAATTTATGTCTAGCAAACGTTTGCTCTCGTTGTGTGTGAGGGCTACCAATTGAGCAATGATACTGGACGTGGCTATAACTTTGCCATATGTATGTCAAAATATTGCTGGGTGTGGTTGCCTGAACTTGCTTGATACTGTAAGTTGGTAAAATATTGAAGATTTTACATTGCTGAGCACTCAGTGTCAAAGACTTAGTTTGAACTAGGCTGGTATTGGAATGACAGCTTTTTCTGTAATGGATTTGAAGATGAAATCCTCTTTACTTTATTTCAGCAAAAGGTACGTCCATGTACTTCTATAAAATTCAGTACATGGCATGGCATGAGTCTATTCATACAACGCATATACTCTACATCTGGGTGCAGACAATTGTGGATTCTTCACAGGGACAAATTATCCCCCGAGCAATTTGAAAAACGAAGTTTAAAAAATAACAGTTACATTTGTATGCATCTTGGTACACAGAGTTTGTATATGATGATTGTCGACACCTTGGTGTCACAGAAAAGGGCGACTGGTGAGCGAGTGTGGGTATACTTTGAATTTACTTGGAGGTATATTCAGTAAGATCAAAAACACTTGTTCCTTTTTTTTAAACACAGCGTGCTTAGCACTTATGTGAGATTTATGGTACAGTCTGTCAAAAGTGTTTCCTTGAAGCTATTTAATAAACAGAACAGGCAACATCCAGCGCTTGGACGCACACACACACACACACACACTGAACTAGATTCACATTTTAGTGGAGATTGAATCAACTGTACCCACTTTCGACATAGATTACAGACTGGTACGGTAAAGAACTGACTCAGATTTTGGCTTCTATCTGTGAAACACGTGCCAGACTTTGCACAGATCACCTCAGGAAGTTTATACTGGCCCCATTTTTTAGGGACCCATTGCACAGGTTTCGTTAAAATAGCTCACTCTCCCATCTTTACAGGGTCCCCCTTGGCTTCATACATGTATACCTTTTGGCTTCAACGTGGATCCAGACCGCTGAGAAAATTGCAGAAACAAGGTCAATATTTTCATTAAAAAATGATCATGCGAAGGGACTGATAGACATTTTTATTTTCTGTTCTTGCAGCTCATCTTTTGATCAGTGAACCGACATTACCAGTGGACGACTCGCTCGACCCTCTGGCGAGGTGGGACTCGTACGAAAACTTCAATAACGAGGACACAGCAGCAGCTGAAGGTGGGTCACTGGGCAAAATGCTGGGTATTTGTTGATGATACATGTCATTTGTGTTGCTTTTCTTGTGTTTTTCCCTTAGTTCTTGGATCAGTGGCTGGTCTCATTTTTACAACACAGGGTCTTCCTTACTTGCATGGCACAGAGATGGCCATTTCTCTTCTCCTCTGGCAATTGGTGTATTATTTAAGTCATTCCATACAGAACCAGTGAAAATTGTTACAAGTGGTTGCAGTGTCTGGCTTGTTGTGCTCCAGCTTTTTCAGTGGGAGCCAGGGCATGACTTGACAGCAATAGGGAAGCCAGACACCTTAGTTATTTGCTTTGGCAATTTGGAAACGGAGTGAAAATACAATGAAACCTGTTTTGAGAGACCACTGAGAGGAAAGACCACCTGCCTTTTCAGACCATGTTTACCATGTTCCTTTTCCCATCTGTCCCATGCTATTGCAACTCTATTGAGAGACCACCTGCCTTATGTGACCACTTTTTGGCCTGCCCTAGGGGTGGTCTCTCAAAACAGGTTCTGCTGTACTTTTCACAAGGAATTTGAATTATGTGAAAACACTTATTTTCGTAGGTATTTAATTTGGCAAGTGTACCTTTTTACATTTTTCAGCAGTAAAATGATTTTGCTAATTTAAATCACATCTAATGAAAAATTTGTAATTCTTAATTTCATGTCCTATTCAGTTTCACATTTCTTACGCTCATACAAAAAAAAAGGTATTATGCAAAATTAAATACCTTTATGTCATATAATTTTTATTTGAATCCAGTTAGATATATACCAGAAAAGTTTTCACTTGTATGGAATGAGTTATAAACCACATGTTTATGCAGTGCATATACTTCAGCACTCATATTTTGCATCTTTCATCTTAACTCTTTCAGTGCCAATCACAACCAAAGTCGATCTACTCAAGTCAGACTAGTCTGAATTATCATTAGAATCTCAGATTCATATTCCTTGTAAAAAGACCTTTCATTCAAGTACCAGTATGCCTATAGTTCCAGAGAGGATACCCCAGGGTAACAGCTTTTCTCAGCGCACATTGGGCATATTTGCGCACCGAGAAATGCTGTTAAATCAGTCCAAAATTGGGCACTGAAAGAGGTAATCCCCACATTTCTAGTTTTACACATAACCTTCCAAAACTTGATGCAGAGTTTCAGATCTTTGTTTTTAATATACAGTGGTACCTGCTGTATGCAACCACTGCCATGAGCAGCTGCATTAAATTTTGTTGGCACTAGGCTCAGACATAGGAGTCACTTTGTTTGTAAAATTTACCTGTGGTGACAGGTCACCTGCTGTATGTGGCTAGCTTTTCTTGGCAGAATGGGTGGCCATAAGCAGCAGGTACCACTGTATAGATATTTTTTTCTCGCTATCAAATTGAACATAATAGGTGGAGAAAAAGTTTATTTTGTCAACGTACTCCCATGTAGCATTTAAAAATAATTTGCAATAACAACCTGGTGTGCACAATTGGGTGTTGTGATTACTATTGTGTGCCTATGCCCGGTCACCTACATTAAATTTGACCAATTGTATAAATCATGTCAGAGGGCAGTAAGTCTACATCATTTTGCATGTGTGATAACTGCAGGGGAACGCGTGGGTTTTGTGTACGCATTTTAGGTAGCTGTGAATTTGGAACCTCTGTCAGTATGCCTGGTTTGGGGAGAATTTGTTCACACCTTTTCATCTCTCAGGAAAGACCACTCATGTATGACTCATACAGGGTACAAGACTTTTTTTTTTTATTTTCTGTGTATTTCACTATGGCTTCTGGTATATTGCACTGAAAAACACACCCATTAAAGTTAATATACTGTAACAGAACACATTCTGAATATTATGACACATATGCTAAATACTAGTATAAAACTCAAGCGGGGATGATGGTGGAACATGCATTTTATGTGTCACCTCAATTTTTATAAGACTTTAACCCTTACCCCTTGAATCAAGACTGAGTCAAAGGCTTTCCTTCGGACAGGTTGGGTACTCAGTGCCCAAATTGCCCCAAGGAAGGGGGGTATATCTTGTACTAAGCTTGTCTAAAACCTCACTTAAACTCTTTTTCTTTAACATTAAATTCATAATAAATCATTGAAGCAGGCAACACACTTCCAGTTAGTTTTGCCTTGTTTGAGGGAGGTTGGGTTAATTTGAAGACTATTTTACTAAACATTAATTTTGTTGAAATTTTCTGCATAGTAAGTCATAAAAAGACTGAAGACAACCTTACTCAACAAATTGTCTTTCATATCTTGTGTACCTTTCTATCTTTCTTTCTTTCTTTCTTTCTTTCTTTCTTTCTTTCTTTCTTTCTTTCTTTCTTTCTTTCTTTCTCTTTACTTCCCCCTTCCTTCCTTCCTTCCTTCCTTCCTTTCTTCCTTCCTTCCTTCCTTCCATCCTTCCTTCCTTTATAGCCTTGTAGCTTAAGTCTGTTTTTGGAATTGTAATAATCATCAAATCATGAGCATATGTGCATCAAGAATATTTACTTTGTTGGATGTTTATTGAAAGTAAAACAGTAGATGCTTGTGAGAAACAAAACATCAGATAATATAACGATCTTTATACCCTAGTGGGCCCTTCATTACAGTGGGCAAGCCTCACCGTGAACCCTGGCTGGAACAGAACTTGTCATTATATTGTGCCCCGCAATGTGTATCAGTGCATTTTCCAAGATGAAAAAGGAAAAAGATAAAAAACATCAAAGTAAGTCCTCAAGTACAAAAAACTTGAAAATGCTTATTTTGCTTAGGTGTGAAGAAAAAATAAAAAAGGAAAGAATAATCTGGTTAAACTAAAGACATTAAGTGTCCCAACAATTCCCAAAGTGGCTAGTAATAGGTCAGTGGTCAGCATAAACCCAAGGCCTACCAAATTTTGAGAACTTTCCATTTGTGGCACGAATACAGATTTATACGCACCTACCGGACACCCTGCCTCTCTCAAGGTGACAAAGTAAATGCTGACAAGTCTCCCCTGAGGCCCTCCAAAAAAAAAGCAAGATATCTACATGCAGGCAGTACTATAACATGGCTATAGTGATTTTTACCTTTGGTAAATCCTAGGTTGCTGAACATTTGTGTGATGTTGAATATGAGGCACAGTTCTTTTAGAAAACTAAAATGCTGTCAGCTTCTATCTATTCTTTTGCTTGGGGTTGCAGAAAAGTCTTAAAAGCAAACAATGGGGCAGAGCGTCGACTTTTGCACTTTGACACACAACTGTTAAAGCTCACCTTTGACCCACTGAACAAACAATTTGGCAGTGGAGAATTCAGGCCTCACCCTGCATGTAATACGAGACACTTTCTCTCCCCCACCCCTTAGGATATCATTAGATAGATTGTCCTGTAATTATTACCGACATTGACCCCCGCTGATTATGTTTATTCTGGATATTGACCCAGCATGATTACGCTATTCTGCTGTGGAATGTTCGGCAAAGAAATGCTTCTAATAACGTGATAATGGACCTCCAACAATATGGAGTTGGGTCTTTATGTCCTGGACCAAAGCCGCCGGCTAACCTGTGTGTGACTGTGACTGGTCGCCAAGTTACCCCGCAGCAGAATACTGTTATTCTTGGCTGCTTGATTGCTTCAGCTGATTGTGTCCAGCATTTTGTTGGGCCTGGTGTCCAGATTTAAACGGACAATTGCCATTTTTGTTGTTTCGTAATGGGGTTATTTGCTGTTCGATCCCGACTCTAAAACTGAGCACATTGGCACAAGCGTGTTAAGTGTCCCCTCAAGTGTCACAAAATATCTGGATCTTCACAACGCTTAACACAAACAAAGAGGCGTTATACACGCACTCCCTTCCTGCTGAACCGAGTATTCATATAATGGGTAGAGATCATTCATTTATGTTTTATTTGGGGTTTATCGGGGTGTTATATCCAATTGCTTTGGTGACTTTGGAAATCATTCAGCTTCATGCAACCATGGTGCAGCCAACTGCAGGTGTCAAAATAGTTGCTACAGATGCTGGGAAGTGTTTTGTAGAGGATGTAAAAGCGTCAGCATTTTTTTGTTTTTCCTTTTCAAAGGAAAACTTGCAATTAAATAGTAAGTATATTCCACCTTCTGATATGTTAGATTTGGCAGGTACCCAGGTGTAATTACACGATCCTGTTGCCAGGGATGGGGCAACACTTTTGCAGTGCATCCGTGTGTTTGTTCATCTTGCATTCATGCCTCGGCTGTGAACATTCTTTGTGGTTTAACTCACTTTTAAGAAGTTAAACACAAGTGAGGCTCCAAGGATGCATCCTGTGACAAAAGTAGGTCAGTAGGTCAGTAGGTCAGCCCCCTGGGTTACAGGGGTAGCAAGTGGAGAGGGGCAAAACCAAGCATGACACAGAGCATGTATGTAAAGTTTATCTGTCAGATGTTAGCTCCTGAGTAAGTGAGCGTGCCACCTACGAGCACATATACCATAATGCTCAAATATATACATGGCAGCCTGCCAAAGGAAGGTTGTTGGCCTTTGACCTTGGGTAGTCGGCTCCAGAACCAATCATTGTTTGTTTGCCCTATTGTGTAGGTAGATACAACTTTGATGTGCTTATTTTGTATTCTGAGCCAGTGGTGGCATGGAGTCTGATAAAGTTACTGGCTGAATTACTCTCCATATAAATGGCAGCCTCATGTTGGGAAAAATTTAGTTCAAACCACCATATTACCCTTGAATTATTCTGGCTCACATCCCTGATGTATTTCACTGTCAAGAGAGCACATTTTTCTTTTTCACACTTCATCTCAGTGAAAATCTGGAGTCTCATTTGTTTCTCAGGAGGGATTCAACCACATAAAAGCAAAATGGCCCCAGGCTTTTATGTCAAGGAAGAAAACCCGACAAGTGGTGAACTGTGAAAATTGTGTAGAGAGGTAAATTTTTTATGAGAGGGACAAGAAACAAAAGTGTTTTCCCTGCCAGATCCATGCATGGACTCTTAGAAGAAATCCCTTTCCCAGGAGAACAATTATATCTGCACAATTTACAGTTTCATAGATTAAGGGAGCATGTAATCCTTGGTACATGTATAGTTGAACTGATAAATTGTAGGCATGTTTGATATTTTTTTATGTCCTGTAAAACTCTCTTTCAGGTGAAATTCTAGTTTTCTTCAGTAGCATGCTCATATATGTTTCACCTGAAAAAGTTACAGATTCCACAAAACAGTTTGTTCCAATTATGGTGATGTATACATGTCCAAGAGGAAGATCTATTCTAACCCTGTGGAACATTTTGAGAGTCCTGTGTGTGAAGTTTATCAAAATATATCAATGGTCCGTTAGTTTTTTTTTTATGGCAATGGTGGTGAACTCTAAAGCAGCTGATGAATTACTGCATTATAATTGGTTAAATAAAATAGGTGTAAAATGGATTGCATCTGATATGGGTATCTTCTCTCAACTGTTGAATAGCATGGTTTTGCTTCAAGTGCACAATTTAAAAGTGAGTAAATTGTCCTTCATTGATGTGTGGACTTCCTCTTGGCAGATCCTCATATCACCTTTCACTCAAGTACTCAAAAAGATCACACTTGACAGAAAAGGAAAAAAAAAGTCAGCTCTGATAAGGCATTTACTGTTAGGGAGGGTTCACTTGTATACTACTTTGCTTCAATTTGGATATAAACAAAGACTGGAATAACTTTTTTTCTTTCCCCTTTTGCATAATTGTTTGTATAAACACAAATAGATCTTTCTGGCTGTCTGTGCCTGCTGAGATATAGTTTACAGTTAAGATGCCTTGTGTGGCATTGTAAAATCCAGTTATCTGCACATCAGGAATTCATTCAGAAGCTTTTTGTGTGCAGAGAATTTTTTTCCGTCATTTTTTTTAGCAAGAATCTGTGTGAAGATATGTATACAGTAAATTGCAAAGTTGTTCATCTGGCCCTGAAGTAAGTGGCTCATGACACATGTCAGTTACAAGATAGTGAGTGGAGATGGTCGGCTGTGCTCCCTGTGATTATCCAGAGCATAGTTGTCACTGCGAAGAATGTTTTATAGATGTATATTTACATGTTAGGTACTGAGATGGCTGATTCCTTGGTTTTGGTATTGTCTGGCTCGCCACTCTGCAGCTGGCCTTCTGGCAGCTGGAGAATGACATCCAAAGCAGTGGCCTGAGCCACTAACTATTGTGCATGTTGGTGTTTAAATGCAAGCTTTCTTGTTGAAGAATTTTTCGTACGCAGTCTGAGTGTTGAATATTAATGAAGGAACAGAAAAGGAGGGACAGGCATTAAATGAGTTAATAAGCTCTTTCAGTGCCACATTTTGGGCCGAGTCAACACCTTTCGTCGATACACTTTGGGCCATTGTGCCCAAAAGCCCACTGGGAAAGCTATTGACCTGGCTTAAGATATTCTATGTAACTATAGGCATGCCGGTATTTGAATGTCTTTTTACAAGGAATATGAATCCATCATGTTTATTCTAAGTCTGGTCAGTTCATTTTAAGTAGTTTGACTTAGTTTCTGTTGGCGATGAAGGGGGCGGGGGGGGGGGGGGGAGCTGAACACCTGTTCTGGTGGTATTATTATTTTTATGCAAAGGAGGCACCCATTATGTTTGCAGGTCGTCTGTCCATCTGTCTGTCTGTGGTTCCGTCTGTCCACCATTTGTGCTTTAACATGATACCTCAAGAATTGCTATATATTGCTACCTGAAACTCAAATTTACCTCATTTGTACTTTGACACCATTTCTTGACTTGATTACATTTTGGTGACCTTGACCTCATTTTCCAAAAAAGGTCACAGGTCCCATATATGTGCAAAGGTGGGTCCCTCAGTCAGTACTTTGCTTTCATGTGCCTGTCTTTCCTTTTTAAAGTGAGAAATACTCAAACATCAGAAAAAAATCTTCCATCATAGAATTAATTTCTGGGTTCTGGAAACTTTCATCCTTATTTTTCATTCAAGTCATTCCACATTTAAGTGGAGAATTTTTCTGTATCTTTTATTTAAATTGAATAAGTATTTAATGTTCAAATTGGTGATATATATTTGTAAAAATATTACTAGTGCAAGGGAACCAGGTCTTAAAACCACCTGCATACTGGGACTTCCTGTCTATTGTGTAACATTGTCACCTCCATACTGGGACTTCCTGTCTATTGTGTAACATTGCCACCTGCATACTGGGACTTCCTGTCTATTGTGTACATTGCCACCTCAGTACTGAGACTTCCTGTCTATTGTGTAACATTGTCACCTCCATACTGAGACTTCCTGTCTATTGTGTAACATTGTCACCTCCATACTGAGACTTCCTGTCTATTGTGTAACATTGCCACCTCAATACTGAGACTTCCTGTCTATTGTGTAACATTGTCACCTCCATACTGAGATTTTCTGCCTATTGTGTAACATTTCCACCTGCACACTGAGATTTCCTGTCTATTGTGTAACATTGCCACCTGCATACTGAGACTTCCTGTCTATTGTGTAACATTGTCACCTGCATACTGAGACTTCCTGTCTATTGTGTAACATTGTCACCTGCATACTGACTTTCGTCAAAGAAGCGGAGACCCCAGTAGGGTGGACATAAAATGGAGCTTGGGTCTGTTCTGGAGGCAAACATTTACAGCTCAGTATGCATTATAGGAAATACGGTCTACATGTCAGTTACAAACCATTCAACGAACAATTTCACTAACCAAACTTTACTCAATGGCCTCTATTAAGAAAGAACAACATCAACCTCATGCCGCTGCGCCCTTATTATTGACATAATTATTCAGAATCACTAGCATGAACTGACTATCAAATTTTCAAACATATATTCTGATGTTAAATAAATATCCCTTGCTGGCATGTAATTTGACAAAAATTTCCAAATATTAGATGCATGTGTGTTCTGGGGCAAGACTTTGGCAGCGTTATTGATATTTTGGGACTTATCTGATAATCAGGGCAATTTCACACGATGGGGATAACATCGGCAATATTTTAGTGCAATCCTTGACTCGATATATAAACACAAGTGTATTATGAAACAATTCAGTGTAATACCTACGGGCAATTGTGGGAATAACTTCGGCAACTAAGTGTTACAAATCAGCTACTTGACAGCATTTTCACAGTCATGAAGTCATTGTGTGCTTCGTGTAGTGAAAAAAAAGTAGTTTATCGGGCACAAATAATGGGCATTGTGCCTGGGGCTTTTTCGAAGAGAAAAGTCAACAGCAGCCATGTTTACCATCGCCGTATTAGGCCATGATATTATGATAATTTTAGGAGAACTGTCAGCGTGTACCAAAGCGAATTGTTTCGGAGACTATTCCCCGACATGCCCTCTTGTTGACATTACCTTGCTAATGTAAAATATGTGTAAACATCACAAACTGACAGAAAATTCACCAGATTCACAGTTGTAAGACTAGTTACAATCAGGGCTAAGAGTTTTGCGGCTTTGATATTTGAACATGAGGAAATTGTTGAGACCCAGTGATACAGGGTTTTTTCTTTTTTTTTTTTTTTTTTTTTTAACCGTGACTTGACATATGCACACAAATGTTGGGAAACCTTGCAACTTGCATTAAATTGCTCGTGGTGCTTACTTTCTGTTGCATATTCTTTTCATAAAACACATAAAACTCATGCTCCACGTCACCTTTCCTACTTGTTTGGCTTTGGATCATCCTAGCGTGGTCTCTTGTGGTTTTTATACACTGTCAAGTAACTCATTGAAAATGAATGGATTATCAGTTTTAAGCAGATTATTTTCTATGCATGCTTTCTATATGATTGTGTTGCTGCATTGCAGATTATATCTACACTTTACAATTGAAATTCATGTTGGACAGAAAAAAATGTTTCTGTTCTGCTTTGCATCTGGAGGCTTTGAAAAAAAAAAAAAAAAAAGACACATTTTTGTGGTATT
>OZ026618.1:72705516-72708225 GCA_964020975.1 Hermodice carunculata
ATAATTAATTGGGACATTAACAGAACAAGCTTTTTTTTTTTTTGCAGCGAGTGATTAGAAAAAGCATTGAAAAAATATTTGATAGATTCTTGTACCAGGAATTGTCCCACACAATGTTGTGATTCATTGTATGCAGTGGGTATGTCTGCATTTATGATGAAGTCACTGTTTTTGGAAACGTTTCAACTATTTGACTCTTTTTGCTCCAAAAATTATGTATTTGTGCATCCGTGTACACTAAAGCACCAGTTTACCACAATGAAAAAAGGCCAACCCAAGAATTTTTATAAACATTTTGGCATCAAACATCGCCAATTTTGGTATGTCCAGTCATACAGGGGTATTGATAGTGGAAAATTTTGGGGAGCTGTTAAACACCGTTACCGGTTCAAACCAGTACATGATTTTTGTTTATATTTGCTTGACGTTCAGACAAAAATTGTAAGTCAAAATCCGTCATGAACTTTCATTTCAATACCCATGTGCCCTGCTGGTGGTTTTTACATTGGATGGTATGCTGTAGCTGCTGTGATGAATGGCTGGAGCATGACTTGACACAACGTAACAAACTGTTGACCAAGACTGTTTCCAAGGCAACACACAATGTAACAAACTGGGGACCAAGACTGTTAGCAAGGCAACAGACAATGTAACAAACGGCGGACCAAGACTTTTAGTAAGGCAAGAGGAAAGGAGTGAAGTAGAAGTGGACTGATTTACTTTGTTCACTGGTAGCAAAGAGTTAAATTTCGCCTGCTTGCAACAAATAAATCAATGAGTGGCCCGTATATGTTGCCAGACTTTAAACAAATGGGCTCTGACCTGAGATGTTCGTATTGAGGCACCTTTTGGTAAACTCTTTCTAGACAAGAAGCCAAGTATTGCTTCAAGGTGTCCATCAAGAGGCAATGTATTTAGTGTATGTATAATTCAAAACAATGGAAGGGGCAAATGTAACATAAATAGGGTCACTGCCAAATTAACTAGCTCACCCACATATATACCCTGCCAATTTGACCCCAAGGGTTTAACCTTGCTCAGCAGCATGTACCCCCTAAAAAGGGGGAAGCAGAAGGCAGTGTCAGGCATATAACTGTTAATATACTCAATGGACCTAAAATTAATTAAATTCTGGAGGAGAAAGGCTGGATTATTGGGGGGGTGGGGGGAGAGGGGGAGACCACAGCCTGGAGGTACATACTGAATTCATATGCTATATACCGGTCCATCATAATTTTGTGTGCGGTAGAATCCCCAATTACGATCACCTCTGTAAAGAGTCCATAAAGCTTAACTCATTCCATACCAGTCCCTGATTTTGCCGTATATTTACCTAGATTTTAAAACAATTGCATATTTAAATTCTTCATGAAAAGAGCTCTCGTTCAAGTGCCAACATGCCTACACATGTAGTCTTAAGTCAGTGGTTCTGGCACTGCCTGGAAAGTCATGCTGCAGCTGCTGCAAGGTCAGCTGCAGTATGACCTGCCAAGCAGTACCAGAACCACCTGACCAAGGCCTGTCACCATCGTATGGAATGAGTTAATAGCATCAATTTACGGTCCTTTTCTTCCTTTATAAATTTGCATTACATATTGCTTGTTAAGACCACTCCCTATTAAGACCACATCTTTTCTGTCACCCCCCCCCCAGGCAGTCCTAATAGGGAGGTTCCACTGTACAGTCCTACATTTAAGAGGTAGACTGCACATGTTTCCCAGTTCCTCATGTGAAGAGCTTAAGTTTTTAAAAGTGCCAACATGCCTGGTCTCAAGTTAGTGGTTTATGCAATAGCAGGTTTGACCTGAAATACCTTTATTAATTTCCATATGGCATGGGGTGAGGAAAGCTGGAACCTACCTGTCTATATATCATCAGACTCTGTGGTTCCTCTCCTGTTTGGCAGGAGATAAATTAAATACAGATTTAGATGAAGAAAATAGAGCAAAGCAATCGATGTCGAATGATTTTTATGATGATCTTGCTGGAACCAATTACGAAATTTGCTGTCGTACAGAAGCAGTATCAGAATTTAGATTTTTGGGGTGCAAGGCACAATGTAATTAATCAAGTACATGTGCATGCATGCTGAATAGGTTTTGCATTTATTCATGCTCACATCTGTGGCAATATACAGAATAACACAGACTAGCTGCTACTTCATCGATAAGGTGAAATTGCAAATATGTAAAAAAGTTTATGGAAACATTCCATCTAATTACAGCAAATGAAAAAAATTAAGAATTATTTATTATGGCTGTGTGTGTTGTGACAAAACCATGGGGGCCGGCCTATTTAATACTTCTGCAGTACGCACACATTATTTGCAGTAGTACGGCAGTCCCTTCATTGGGAGACCATTCTGATGAGGGACCACCTGCTTTTTAACACCACATACATGGTGTCCCTATTGCAGTTGTTTCATGTTATGTGGTCTTCATTTAGAGACCACCTGTACTTTGAATTTCCCCCACTAGTTCAGACTCAAAGACGAATAATGTACACTTATTAACATTAGACCACATTCCATCTTGCAGTCTCATGTTTTCTCCTTTATTGGTATTACACTCATATTTTGAATGTGTAAACTGGTTGTGACAAATTATTCTACCAGTTTTGTACAGAATAGGTGGGTTTTACTTATCAGCAATGGGGAATTTTGTTATGGATCAGCGGTCTTTTGGGCGATCACTGGTCAGGTTCTGCAGG
>OZ026618.1:72708425-72739425 GCA_964020975.1 Hermodice carunculata
ATGTAGGTACCTATACATGTAGGTAGTACAAAAAGGGGCAGTAAAATAGGACTTTTTCCATTTGAAGGGAAAGATGACCCTGTGGCACTTTAAGGTATCATCACTTATGAAATGCATCTTGTCATTAAAATGTCACTTTACCCAAATATGGTCACTGCACTCTATTTATAGAGTGTGGTGATGTCGAGTCATCCCGAGATGGTAATCTGATATTTGCATGTGAGCAAGTACCATTAAACCCACAAGACAACTGGTGTCACTGAAAGTCACTTGCCCCAAATGTGGCAGTGTTCTGTTTACGGGCAAACGTCACTTGTGACCAAATATGGCATTGTTCTATTTATAGAAAACGGTGACCATGAGGGTGGAGAGAGTAGGGTTCGTGTAATGCACTTGCAGCATACAGAGGGACCAGTTGACGGAAGTTTGTATGCAACGTCTCGAGGAAGAAAACAACAAAGAGCGGTACCCTCACTAACGGCGAGCCACACATGATACCAACGGCCCCCAGCAGTTGAGAACTCTAGATTCAGGATTACCGGCACATTCATCAGGTGGGGGGAAAAAAATCATTGAATCCTGCTTCATCAAAATTTCTATTAGAGTAGTATGTACAGTGAAACCTCATTGCAATAACACCCACATATCTGACATCCTCACTTAATACAGATTTTGAGGGACTTAAATACAAGTTCTTTTGCAATTTGTCTCATTTATAAGAGATATTATATATATATATATATATATATATATATATATATATATATATATATACACATACATACATACATATATATATATATATATATATATATATATACACACATACATACATACATACATATATATATATATATATATATATATATATATATATATATATATATATATATATAAAACCCGCCCCCCCCCAAAAAAAAAAAAAAAAAAAAAACAGATATTGCACACATTTTGAAGGGAACAGCGGGTGTCATTATAAGAAGGTTTCACTGTATTTTGTTTTGGTTCAGCTGCTCAAGATCAAGATGCCATTAACAGCAAGTAGCCCTGTGATGTACAGTGAAACCTGTCTTGAAAGACCATCCTTGGGGTTCCATATTGTGGTCATTCAAGACAGGTGATCTTTCATAGGAGGTATGCAGTAGATGAAATGTAAAACTGTCCTAAAAAGATCTTTCAAGATGGCTGATTTCTCGTTGGCTGTGGTCTCTCAAGACAGGTACCACTGTGTGTCGCTTTCAGTTTAAATGTCGGTCCAGAAGAAGTAAATGGACCTTTCCTTTCAAAATGATTGAATCTCTTTTTGTGGTTTTATTAATAGGAGAAATTCATAAATCACTGCAAGGACCCCGGCCCTTTTGTGATCACGAAACATAACGCAGGTTTTGCAGAGTGCTTCCGCCGAGTGTTTGCAGTCAGATAAACAAATATCTTCAGATAACATGTTCACATGGTCACTTTTGATGCTAAAAAAAGTTGAACGAAAACCCGTGGTTACCCAGAAAATGGGTACAATGGTCTGTGTCTTTAGAGGCCACTCCAATGAGAGACCACCTGGCCTGAAAGACCACTTTTGGCAGGTCCCCGCTGCTACCTTTTCCACATTATTGTACCTTTAAGAGAGGCCACCTGTGTGGAGAGACCACTTTTGGGCCTGCCCTTGGGGTCGTGTCCCCGAACATGGAGCAATGAACTGTACTACCCCTTTAAAGTGCATTCTGTTGGAGTGAGCTCCAAGTGTAGATCTACATTTTAAACATATTAACTGTAACATTATTGTAAAATTTACATAATTGTCCAATATCTCAGAACTTTTGTTGCTGTAAAATGGGGAGGTGCTTACAAGGCAGGGACGCTTACAAGGGATGATATGGTATCTGTGCAATGATAATTTAAGGGGTCTGTCGGACAGAACATTTCTTAGGAAGGGTCGCCTCTCTCAAAATGATCAATCAATGAAGGTCTGGCCTGGGTCAGAAGGAAATACGTGATCGGTGCATATTTGACAGTGACTAGGGATGTGTACATGTAACACTGTTGACTCTGAACCAACTGAGACACACTTCCCTGCATGCTACAGTCCTGGTATTGATTCGTCAAATCTCCTGCAGACCAGACAGGACTCCCTACTTGGATGTGCTTCAAAATAACCAATTTTATTAACTCCTTCCATCCCATTTTCCAAATTTTCATGTATGTTTTTCGTGGCCAAGTGCATTTTGTGTGTTTCCCATTTTCTCAGCCATGGAATATGTGCCAAAGGTTGTTGGTTTAAGATCCAGCCATTCTATGGGCAAAAAAGTGTCAAAAAATAAAAACAGTGTTAAGTAGCACTTTAACATTGTTTGAACAAGAATTATGTCCAAAATAGTGAAATTAAAAACTAGACTGAATTGCCAAAAATACAAAAAGCCATGAAAATTTTAACTGCATGAAGATCAAACAGTTTCCAGTGTCAACATTACTGCCATAACATCGTCTCCTATGATTGGAATTATGTGGTCAAGTCATTTCCATAATGTGATATACAGTAAAACCTCTCTAACCGAACACCTCCATATACCAAACACCTCTCTATACTGAACACCATTTCTTGGTCCCAAGTATATACTTTCAATGCTATCAACCTCCCTATACGGAACATGTCACTATACTGAACACTTTTTTCTGGTCCCAAGGGTGTTCGGTATAGAGAGGTTTCACTGTACTTCATAGGAGGCTACCATACCATGCTTACAGTTTCGTGAATATTATGTGTGTAAATCTGCTCTTTCCTGTCGAAAGTTGTACTTTTATTTTGGAAAGGTGGCCCACATGGCAGCCAGAGTGTGGTCGTCCTTAGAGACAGCTGCCTCTAATTGCGGTCATTTGGAGAAAACTGTCTCAGTGAGAACACTTTGGGGCGAGTAGTTTCTGGTTGATGTGGACCAGCTTAATGGCAGCTGCTGTCTATTTGTCAACAAAATGATGTCTTTAACTCTTCCAATGCCAACTGCAACTACTCTCAAACTACTGAAAACGAAGTGCTCTGAATTATAATGAGGATGCTGGATTCAGGTTGCTTGTGAAGAGACCTTTCAATTAAGTCCCAGCATGCCTGTAGTGACATAGAATATAATGGATCGGATCAACAGCTTGCCTCGGTGTACTTTGGGTGCGGTACACCCAAAGCATACCAAGGAAAGCTGTTGACTCACTCCAAAATGTGGCACTGAAAGAGCTAAGCAGAGATGAGAGAAAGTTTACGTGCCCATCAAACCAGTTTTTAATTAAGTATATCAATTTTAGCAGAGGGAAACACTTATTCCTGTACATGTATATGTACATTGGTGTCATTGGACCCAGTGTCTGTTCAAGATCCTAGGCAGGAAAAATCAGATTAAAGTTGCAGGTACTTGTAGGTCTGTGGTATATTGAAGAATTGAAAACATGAACAAATAAAATCATTGAGTTTGCATGGACAGAGAATGCATACTTTAAACACAGGCAGATACAGTACCTGTTTGTTGTACTCTTTTGTGATATTTTGAAGAACCTGGAATGAAAATATCACAATTTGTTCCTTTTCAATGTATGAAAAATGAGATTAACCATTTTCACTTGTGCCCAACAGCTAGGTAGCCCTTACCTCCAAGGCAAAGATGTTTATTTTCTCAGGCTGTCCCTATCTCATTTAACCTCATACATGTACATGACTCTAAATTTTGTAAACATTGTGCTGATCAAACACACTGAAGCTGCTAAATTTGCTTATAATGCTCATTATATACCAGAAGAAATAAATAGTGAAAAAAAGTTTCTTTGAAAAAGCCTCTGTCCCTCATCAAAATTATTTCAAAAGTGCCTGAGAAATTAGACCTTTAATTCATGTAGCTTAAAGTTTTTTTTTTAAGTTTATTTGATTGATTGGTTTAGCGTACATGCTAATCTCGAAGTTGTCATGGTCCCCAACCATAATGCTGTGATTGGTTCCTTGCAGGTTATCAGCAAGTCACCCAACAAAGCTCCGTTGTTAGCTCCTCCAGCAACGTTCAGCGAAATATGATTGAAGAACAAAATCAATTGGATGAAATACTTAACGAGTTGCTTGGGGATCAGCGCGTAACTTCACCAACACCTGGCCAGGGCAGCAGTCGAATGGTAATGAGCTGGAATACGAACCAGACCGGTCCAGGTGGAGTTACTGTTACAGGACGTACTTTGTCGCCAAACAAAATGGAGTCAGTTACTGTTCAAAAGCGAGAAATGTCGCAAAGTTATACACAACCTTCAACGTATCAAACCACGGAGATTAAACGCAGCATGCCTAAAAATGCTTTCAGTTATACTATGCAGGAGAAACATTCGGAGAGTAGCTCGAGTAATAGGGATCGGGTTACCAGCCCAATTAGGAGTCCCATAAGCAGTCCTACTCCTCCTCCACGATCACAGTCCTTTTCTTATATGGAGTACCATTCAGATTCGGAGCAACCTGCTTCATGGCTGCAGCAACAACAGATGAAGCTTCGACAGAAGAAGGAAGGGAGAGGGCGAACGCATCAGGAAAAAATGCTTGTTGCCGAGCTCAAGACAGCTCAAAATAAACTTAAAACAAAACGTGCTCAAAGTGATGCTGAGGAAGAAGCCATTATAGAGCAGTACCAAAAGTCGCACACACATAGCGCTTTTAATGAACAGAATGGGCCTACGGCTTTGTATACAATGCGTAGCCCCTCACCTGATGATAGACGCTTCTTAAAATATGAAGGTGACTTAGCTAAATTTGCAGAGGATAATTACAAAACAGAGAAGACTTTCTTTGTGTCAGGTCTGGAACGACCTCCGTTTACATCTCACCAGACCAAGTATACTTTCAGCGTAAGTCCTCCAAAACATGCACACAATTTCTCTGAAACCTACACAAGTTCGTCATGTGCTATTCATGGCAAACCCCCACCATCTCCTACAGCGTTTCGTTCGAGTGCTCCCAGCTCTCCGATTATCCCTGCACGAAGCAGTAGTCGGGAGGCTGTAATTCGCTCCCGATCGACTACTCGTGAGTACTCCTCTAACTCACGACAACTCAATAGACAGAAATCGGACTCGAGTCATGATCGAGATCGTCCCATCGTCATTCAGAGAGTTCAGCGTAGCTCTTCCCAGACTCCACCTTCCTCCCCACGTGCTACATCTCCATTAGGTCATGGTTACACCTACCAGTACCAATACTCTGCTCCTGTGCAGGAGAGAATCGTCAAGAAAACTACGACAACAAGAACTACAAGTAGGTGCTCTTGCATGCTGTCCAGTTGTTTTTGTTCAATTTGTGCATGAGACATCCATCAGCGTTCCTTTTTATAAGTGCCCATTCATGAGGCTGTTTTGTCTCCGCAGGTAAGTGACATTGGACTTAAGTCATTTGCCTGCAGAGTCGTCAAGAAGTTACTTGGAAACCAAGTACATATATGCATCTGGTCCAGAATTACAAAAATGCACCATGTAGTTATTAGCGTCTTGGTGGCTGAAAGAGCAAGTTGGCAAAATTTAATTATTTTCAAAGTACTTATGTTCGGGTGCTTATTTAAAAGAACTTGGCATGGTTAGATAAACGAGTAGAGAAGAGGACACTGTGAGTAAGAAATATCTGTGTAAATGTAACTATGTGTGGACTAAAATTTAATCTTTGTTTTTAGTTGTTTATTGTGTAATTTTTGTGATTTACATACATCTGACCTTATTTATATTTTAACAAGTTATACTAATTTAAATTTGTGCCTGTTTCATAAGCGATTCTTTCTACAAAAAGCAAAGAGGTTATACATTTGAAAAAAGTACATTGAGGAATGGGACTGAAAGTTTTTACAAGCTGAAATATGTAATTTCAGATGATCAAAACTGGAAAGAAGGTCTAAAAGGTAAAAAAAAGTTACAGCTTGGGTGTCCAAAGACAAAGGTGGCTTTTTTATCATGTGCAGCTCACTTAAGAAAATGATATATGATGACTGTCGCACTGACGTTTGTCACTTGATTTTTCCATGAGTTTATGTGAGATCATTTGCTTGCATGTTGCTTTTTTGTGTCTTGTCATGTTTTGTGTGCTGCTTTTCACTGAAGGAAAGAAAAGTCCCAAACATTATCACTAGCAGCAAAATTATTAAGAATACCCCCAAACAGGATCTGTGGACTGTTGCTAAAGGTTGTTAAAACTTGACTTTACATCATTGCTGGGGAAAAATGAATGGGCCTAAGAGAGATCTCTGTTGGACACCCTTACATATAATATAACTATTACTTCAAAAGTGAGTGGACCAGGGAAAGATCCCTGCTGGACACCTTTATTTACAATATTATTAGTGCTCTTAAAAGTGATTGCCACTCACACTTATACAGGGTGTAAACCATATGTATATTATATTCTGACAAAGTAAACAGGCAAACAATCCAAAAAGGTAAAAAGTTACCTGAAAGATTTCTTTATCCTTAGAAACTACAACACAGACAAAGTGTTTGACCTAGTATTTCCACTGAGTCAAACGCTCCTGTTACATCAAGAAATACTAGATGATCATTCAGTTTGGTTCTCTGCATCAAAAGCTTTAGTACTGTCCAGAAGTGATTCATATGCATTTGTGTCAGACTGTTCTGTCCTGTCGAGTCTTGCATCAGCTTTTCTTCAATTTATGCTACAATTTAAGCAAAGTATATTCATATACAGTACATTGTATTCTATCATTTGTGAATGAACACTGTCCAGATTTGCTTTACTCATACTTTCTGGAAATAAAAGGGCATGTCAGATGCACTGTTCTGCTAGGTGGCAGCACCTGCTTCCTGTGTCATGACATTTTCAACCAAGGAAGGAAGCAGGTTTTGTTTATCTCCCAGGTGTCTCCACCTGCAACAGGTGGATACCCAAAAGGGGGATGTTACCTGTAATGCCACCTACAGGCGACACGCTCCATTATGAACTGTGCTCTACATGTTCATGTGTCTGTCTGCTGCATGGGGAGCTCAAGATCATACATTCAGTTAAAAAAAAAGTGGTTTGACACTAAAACTTTTGCTTTGAATGTCTGGCTTCCGTGTCAAGCTTCAAGACCCATACTCATTCAAACCATAATGTTCCTTAGCGCATGCCAGTGGTCAGTTATTTCATGTGAATGCCCTCCAATACAACTGTATTAAATAACTTGATCGTTATTCAAATATGGAAATGAATGGGTTACCTGACAGGATACATTATATATATATATATATATATATATATATATATATATATATATATACATATACGTACACGTACACGTACATGTACACGGATATATATATATATATATATATATATATATATATATATATATATATATATATATATATATATATATATATATATATATATATATATATATATATATATATGTATATATATATATATATATAGCATGCAAGGCAAAAATGTATTGCCTTCTTGACAGGCCTTGCTGAAAAATGTATTTCATCCCATATTTTACCATGTTCACCAGTGACATGTAGATTGACTTGCAGCTGAATATACCGCAAGGCTCCATGAGTGGAGTGGCCGTTTGTGTCATGGATACAGGTCTGCTTAGCAGGCAGCGCAATTGTAATACTGCCTGCTGGACCTGAGTAAAATAAAGTAAAAATGACTGTGCATTTAAGAATGGCACTTTGGGTGTATAACTTGCTGTCAGACTGCTAAAGCTGTACTGTAAATAACACTCACTTGGCATTGTATACATATCTCTATGAACATAAATTTCGAATAATTTCAAAAAAAGAAAAAGAAAAGAAAAACATGTACAGTAAAACCTCTCTAACCAAACACCTCTGTATACGAAACACCTCTGTATACCAAACACCATTTCTCGGTCCCAAATATATGCTTCTAATGTAAGCAAACCTTTGTATACCGAACACCTCACTATACTGAACACTTTTTCCCAGTCCCAAGGGTGTTCGGTATAGGGAGGATTTACTGTACATGCATACACACACAATTTTGTAAAAGATCTCTATCTCTTGCTCAACTGGAAAAGGTGAGGATAGAGCATTGCATCCAAGTTACAGGTATCTCATTGAAACGAAAGCCAGAGGTCAGAGTTCAAACTGCCCTCCAGTGAATAACTCTAGTACCTGGTATTGGCATAGGAATGACTCAATGAACAGTCGCACGTGTATACAAGACAGGGAACCAGCTTATTCTGGCATGTAGGACCTTATGGTCTATTAAATGGTGCCGGTTGCCAACTTGTTTTTCCTGGGATTCCAGAGCCTTAAATAGCTCTCTGAAGAAGGTTGATTGATAGGTACAGGTCGGCTGGATATCCGCAGTGCTATCCCAAGATCCCTTTCAGGGAAGCCCAAACAGCTGACCTCTGCAACAAGAGAGCTGACCTGCTATTTGCTGGTGCATGCTGTTGACTGCAGGGGGCGCCCTTTCACATGTGGCTCACCTGAAAGCCTGCATGTGATTGGTTAACAGATGTCAAACAGGCCAGAGATCAAGATTCATCTGGTTCAGCCCACATCCTACTGCTGGCCTGGTATTCTGTCAGAGGCTGCTTGATATTTATATGCGTCAGGACGTGGATAACCTGCCACTTACAGAAAGTAAAGGCATATATGTACATTGACAGGACTCTGGGGGACCAGACACAGGGATCCAATGAAGCTTTCAGGGTGGGCTGATCTTAACTGCCATTTAAAAAAATATATACACAGTTATGGTCTTCGAACAATATGTACTTATCTGAAGCATTTGTAGATTTCTCTGTCTCTCTCTTATTTTTTTTTACAATGTACATCTTTATCAGCAACAGTCATTTTCATCAGTGATGTGCATCATTATTTATATGTATGTTTTTTTTTCACAGTGATAACTTTTTATGTTCAGTTTCTTACATGTTCCCTATTTTAACAATCATCACTTTTTCATCAGTATATCTTTTTTCACAGTAAATGCTTTTGAAAGGAGGCTATGAGTGAGTTGTATTTTGACATTTTTTATGCACAGCTTATTTATGGCAGAGATTGTTTCCAATTCTTCTCGGCCATTATTTTGCTAATTTCTTGTCAAAGTGCATATGAGCTTGTAAATGTTCATTTTAAAGAGACTATAAATCTCCCATGTTAACAATTACCATCTCAAAAAGTGTGGAGTTGTTTTTGGTACCAAACCATTTTTTTCAGGTGAGCTCTTTTTGACAATGACGAGGTCTGTCAATGTTAACTTTTTTTCACAAGGCATACTTTTAACAACTTATGCGTCTCTCGTTTTGACAAAACTGCTGTCAACAACAATTTCTTAATCTCTTTTTTTTTTTTGGTAATTGTCTTTTCATGAACTTTTGCACTTTCCACAATTGCTGCTTTCATTCACAAGTTATTCCATGTATTGGAGATTCGTTGATAAAAAAATACTCCTCTTTTTCATGAAAATAAAGCAGACATTTACCTTAGAACAAAAACATGTGCATAAGCTCAACACCAGGTATGTGATGATCGGTACGTGTACATACTAGTGACGGAAATCGGCTGAAATTTCATCCTTGATCATCGGTTGATTACAGTCAACTGATGATCAATTATAATCGATTCACACGTTATTGCCTTATAGTCGCACCATACGTGACACGTAAGCGGCCTGGTTCTCAGCCGTGCCATCTCACAGGACCCCACTATTGATGATGTTTCAGCTATAGTACACATATGAAGTCATCACTTCTGTTGGTAAACAAGTAAACTTGGTAAACAGTTACCCAGGTGCTGGCTTGCCGCAATAGTAAACAAAAACTTGCAGTTTTTTTTAAGAGTTAATTTCAAAATATCTTTTTTACAAATTTATTTCAATTATCATCGCAAGTAAAGATTGCCTTATAAGCACTTGACTTTTTGCAAATCTCAACCAATTTTGAATTATACTCGATGATTGGCACATCACTAGTGTATACTATACAGACTGGGCATTCACTGGCAGAGTTTGACTGGGGGGGGGGGGGGGTATTGAGCATCTGTCATGGCTACAAGATAAAAGCCTGCAATTTCACATCGAACATTTTTTTCATGAAATCAAGTGCAGTAGTAAATTTTGAGAAATAATAAAAAAAAATATGAAGGAATCAATTAATCAATAAATAAGATAGATCATGTGTTTTACAGGTTGCGGTAACATATTGCATGAAATTAAAAACAAAAACAAACAAAAACAAAAACAAAAAAAAACAAGCACACATAACACAAAATACCCCGGACCACCCCTTACACACTGCCAGAAGCCAATATGTGGTACAACCAGCAGTCATTTCCTCATTGAGGGTTATGGCTATTTAGAGATGATGCAACAGAGAAAATACTGGAGGGTTGTGTCACGCAAATTAGAAACTGTTATGATAACTGAACATCCTCTTATGTAATGGAACAGAATATCTTGTCAAACTTTCCAGTTTTATTTCCATATGGTATTCACATCATATGGGTAGAATCACCAGTGAGCAGTGTTCAAAATAACTGGTGTGGCATACAGCTTGTATACAAAATGGTCCATTTGGACCAACCAAGTTCACTTTAAGTATTCAATGTTGCCATGTGGAAGTTGCACCCTGTAAAAAGTGTAAATTGATTGAAAAAAAATTGATCCAAACCCTGCTCTGTCATGGTTTTCATGAAAACTCAAATTGAGTTTGCCTGCAAAGCAGACCAGACTCTGTATTATCATGGACATAGGTATGCATATCAGGTTGTGATGGAGTCATTTCACAGTAAAAAAAAATCATTATCTTCAATAAGATAAGCAAGAAAAGTATTCAGCTTTTTCTCAAAATAAGAATGATTTTCTTGTTATAAGAAAGAAAAAAAGATTATGATCCCAATATTCTTGTTTCAAGGGCAAAAATCCTCTCTCACTCCCAAGATTTTCCATATCTTGTTTCAAGAAAGAGTTTCTTAATTTTTTTGTTGAAACAAGATTTTAAAAATCTTGGGAGTGAGAGAAGATTTTTTCCCTTGAAACAAGAATATTGAGAATGTATATCTATTTTTCTTTCTTTCAACAAGAAAATAATTCTTATTTTCACAAAAAAGTGGAATACTTTTCTTGGTTCCATGGTAACCAAGAAGTTAGTTAGTATGAGCAAAAGGACGCTTAGGTAATCACAGTGAATGCACTTAATCTTGAATTTTTATTTTCGTTTATTTTGCTGATGGCACAAAACCATCAAAACAGTAAAAGCAGTAAGAAAAGTACTGTTTCATAGAATTAATAGGAACTACACTCAAAATAGTGAAAGCAAAACCTCAGTTGGATACCTCAAGTGTCAAAACCATGAAAATATATGTACAGGTGAAAATAAGTACATTCACAGTAAATGGCAGACCAATGGGTAGAGCCCTGTGGAGTTTATGCACTTCACATGTTGGCCTCTGGGGAGTCATTTCATTATGTAACATTTATCTTCACCTAAGGTGGACCCAAGCGTATAATTTCATATCTAGGGGGAAGAAGAAGGGGGAATGAGGGTACAATAGATTTTTTTCTTACTTTTTAAAAATCAGTTCATAAAAATGTGATGAATGTTTCTATAGTCAGGCTCAAGATAGAAGCAGTATCTAACTGCAAGGTATTTAAAAAAAACAACTTGATAATATTTTCAATAAAATAAGCAGAACTTTGAAAATGTCACACTTCAGGTCTTGTACATGTACAATGGATGCTCCCCAGGTACCGAGCTATACTGGATCCTGGCCTTGCTTGACAGATCAAAGATTGTGGTTGGAAGTTCAGATTGCTTCTCTTTTTATCTATAGACCGTGTAAATGGGTAGTCACTGTGATTTATTGTAATGAGGTGTCTAGTATACAGATGTCAGCCTGTAGCCTTTTATATAAAAACTCTGGATGTACGCCATATATTACTTTAAGTTTGTCATACTGATAGGGCTCATATTGAGGGATAAGCTACAGATGATGAAAACCTACAGCAATGGTAGCACCTGAAAAGCAAACCTTAATTTAATGTGCTGCATTTTTTTTCAATCTGGATGTAAAATGTTCTGAGCTTCGAGGTTTTTGCATAAATTCTATGTCAGTAGAAAACTATTCTCGCCAGAGTCGTCCATGAAACCTGTCATGTTGCCACATGCCCCAGGTCAGCATCTTCCATTGGTGTGGGTTGTGCTTAACCCTGTCATGCTCAAATCGCTGAGAAAAACATCATGCTGTAAATTTTTGTGTGCCTTAACATTTTTAATGAAATTTCTCGCTGCTAGAAAACATTTTTGCTGAGATTTGTACGCAAGACCATTCATGATGGCATGCCCTAGGTCAATAGCTTTCTTTGGCATGTGTTGGGCGCATTGTGCCCAACCCATGCCAAGGAAAGTTATTGACTCAGTCTTATTCTGACCGAGAAAGGGTTAACTTGCACCAAGGAAAACCATGGACTCTTATTCTGGTCAGGACGTGGTTAATGCCCAGGTAGCTTAGAAAATTTAACTAAAGTGAGATACAGGTTTTAGAGCTATATCTTTATGGAGAGTAAAGAGTTCGGACTGCGGAATAGGGTAACAACTACTAGGAAGTGGTTTTGGACAAAAACACACGAATACAATATTGAAAAAATATCAAAGTTGATTTTATGTACAAATGATGGTAAATTGGAGATTTTTCTTTTTTTTTTTCAATTTAGATAAGGGGAAAATTATGAAGGCACTGAAAAGGGACGAAAAAAAGGATTTAATTTCAGGGTGGGGTGGAGGTGTGGGGTGTATACCTGTTATATCCACTTTATTAATGATGGCCTAAAAAAGTGATTGTGTGATTTAGGTAATGTTCTGTTTGGTGTTACCACAATAAGATACATAATGTTATTTTGAAAACACTGGATTGTATTTAACAGGATAACTGTGGTTGTGAAAGTGGGATGAGTGGGGGGTGGGGGTGGGGGGTTACCAACCCTTCCCAGATGTGTCAAGTTTGTTAGAAAAAAAAAGTACTTTCTGCACCTTTGCTTGAAAATGTTGCAAACAGGCAATAAATTGTTTGTCTGAGGAAGTTCTGTTGAATGACTGTGACACATAAAATTTAAAATTTCCAAAATTGGCAGAAAAGTAAAGCCTCCAAATGGCAAGCTTCATGGAGCATGTCTTTGAAGTGATAATGAGAGCAAAAGTACCAATCATCAAATATTTGCGTATGTCAGGTAATTCCCCAAAGGGAAAATGCTCTATGTAAATATCATATGGGCCAGACAGGTGAGAAAGCCGAGGAAAGTGCATTTCTGTAAATGTATTTATTTTCCTGTGTATAAATTTTTTTGTTTTTTTGTTTTTGTTTTTTGTTTTTGTTTGTTTTTTGTTTTTTTGTTTGTTTTTCCACGTCTCAGGCATTGAACTGAAGTTATTTTTATTACACTATTTTCAACATGGTTCCTATTAAATCTTTGTTAAAATGCTATTTCATTATGTTTCTACTTCCATGGCTTTTTGCCATCAGCAAAATAACAACAACAAAAAATATGGAAATGAAACACAAATAAAGTGAATTAACGGTGTCTACAGATTTGATCTTTTGCGTAAGATGTGAAACCTATTTTGTTTAATTTCATGATATTTCATTGATTGATGGTAGATCCTGCCACTGCACTTCTGTAGTACTCCTACAAACATTCATGTGCACCTAAAAACATGTATTTAGTTGATGTATGCATCACTCAGAGTATACAAATAGCAGTTCTGTGGGTTAAGTGCATTTGGGACAGTTGTTTCTCTGGCCAGCCCCCAGGTGGCACCAGCTCCTGGAAAAGCATCAAGTGCCTGGGCCAAGAAAATGTTTGGATGAATATTGGTGGTGTGCCATTCATTTACTGACGGAATAGAATCCAGACTTATTTAGTGTCCACCCCCACCCCAGCCCCCCAAAAACTAAGTCTTTTCAGCATTTTAAGCTTTTTATAGCTTTTTTTTTTTTTTGTTGGTCAGAGGTGCTTGAAAAAGGGCAGGGGGAGACAGGAATCAGGTAAAGTGACGTAATATTCAAATTCACATTCTTCAGCAATGGGGCTTTTTATTTACACTCAAACACGACTTGTCTGAAATCAATCTAGCATGACCGACTGGGCGATGCAAAAACAACCAATTACTGCCTTTACTGCAGTAGTATGAAATGAGGCAATGCAACAGCCAGAATTTATGCACCCAAAAATATCCTCGGTAACTACAGCCATTAAAAGGCCTGCAACAAGACTCCAGGAAGTGCGTATATCCAGTAAGGAGGGTAGACCTGGATGTTCCCTCCTTTCTGTAACATTTTTTTAAAACAGTACTGCAGCATGTCACACATTTCTGCAAAAATATTTTGCCGTTGGTGATCAGTTTACACATATATTATGGTCCTTGTACGTTTCAATTTGTGGCTGTCAACTCTGCAAATCCACCTGTTTCACTAATGAGTGCATCAATTTGTAACATTAACTTCTGAGAGTATAGACCTTAAATACGAAGATCTGACATTGAAAGATGGAGTTCAGGCCATTGACCACTTCAGCGAAACCATACATTGCCTGGGTGTCTGATTGGGTACATTGCTGGTGATTGGTTTTGTTTTTTGCCAGTAGATGGCAGCACCTGCTTCAACAGCATTTTGCGGCCCATGTGTCACTGCAGGATGATTACCTGCATATGAACAAAATAACCAGGAGGCCATTAACTGACAGATCAGATTTATCTTAGACAGCATTACACAGAGACTGACTAGGGGTTAAATATAACAAGATTTGATCCTGAAGCATTGGTCTAATGTGTACTCCGGAAATGTTGTCATCTTTAGTATATTGTGAATTCCTTTAACAGTTTTCTACATTGAAAAACCCACCATAAAAGGACAACCATGTGAGCATTTGTTTTTGTGAGTACCAGTCACTGAATTTAGCTTTTTTCTGACATTAATATTGTCTGATATGTGTCACATATGTGTACATTTTTGCAGCCATTAAAGGTGAAATATTTCCCATCTAAGACAGATACATGTGCAATGATTTCTGGTGGGTAAAAAGTCTTACATGGGTTTCAGTATTCAATCTATAAGAATTGAAATATGTGTGTCAAATATTGACATTCATATAGCACAAAATTGTAAATAACCAAGATTATTACATTAATTTTATTGGGTTTTTGTGTATTCAGCTGGTTACAGTCCCAAACTGGATGAACTGGAAAAAAGCCTTCAGGCCGCCATGACACACATCCAAAACGTGACACCAGAGCCAAGACGAACAAGTTCACAGAGTGCAAACTCGGGATACGAGTCTGAAGAGATCAGGTCTCGTCACACGGAAAATAGTTTCCAATCGGCCTACAGCAGCTTTGAGGCACGTAGTGGGTCCCCTGAATGGGACAACATTAAACCCAAAGTACATGTATGTATAGCATGCATGGAAGTAGCTTGACCCTTACGCATGATGGAAGAAGTGAGACTGCCATCCGCATACTTAACAACTTGCACAGCTTTCCTTTTTTTTTTAATTTTTCAAAATTGTTTTATTGTTGCAAAACAAATTAACAGCATGTGCTTCTTTAACCCTTTCCCCCTTATATTAAGACTGAGTCAACAGCTTTCCTCGGCAGTGACCCACCCATGCCGAGGAAAGCTGTTGACCTGGGTCATGTTGTCTTGACAGGTCTCATCTTCAATTCTCAGTCAAATTGTTTTTCATTGCTGTTGAAATCAGTTGAAACCGCTGAAGCAGACGACATTTGACCACCAGCCGGTTTTGGCTGGTTTAAGGGGGAAAGGGTTTAAATAATATGATTTTAAAAAATCAGTTAAATCCAGATAAATGAACTATTACATTCCATTAAATAGTGATCCATCATGCATTGAATTTTGTGTGTAGAATTTTTTATTGAGGTTTTTGTGTTATACTGAAGTGCAGAGTGTTACTGTGTGTAGATGTTATTAACTTCAAGATTCAGAACACAGGTTAGTTATGCAACTTCATTTAAATTTATTTGCATGATACTTATTGTCATATTAGATGAATATGTAATGATTTTTCTTTATTTTTTTTCTATTTAAACTAATTGTTCGTTAAGGAACTGACGATTTCTACTAGAATTGTGAGATAACCAAATAAGTCAGTTTGAACGTTCAATATTGGCTACTGATATTAGCTGTGTTGTCCCATATCATTCAGCAAGAAAGACTTTTTTGTACAGACAGATTTCTGTATAAAACATGACAAAATTTGCAGTTTGGAGGAAGGAAGCACTTTAAGAGGTCTTCAGTATGTTCTCCAAACATAAAGTGACCTTGGTATCATCAGCACACATCTGTGGAAGTCGTATTGTCAAATAATTCAGACAACCCAGAGTTTCATGCACATGTACAAAATCATGGGTTTTTCATGATATTGGTTTCACAAATTTTGAAATAACAGAGCAAAACCCTGCATACTGTGACATCACAAAACCTGGGGCTTTGTAAGTTGTCATTAATCAGGAGCAAAACCCTGAGGTTTGTGAAAACACAGTCAGCACATGGGGTTTCAGACCACCAGCTGTGTTACAAAACCTTGAAATTTATTAGAAAACCCAGGGTTTTATAATGAAACTCATGTTTTTGTCCACAAAACCCTGGATTTTGCTACGAAACTCTGAGTTTTGAACATAAAACAGTTGTAAGTCAATGGCCAGGATGTACACAGAGGATGATATGCTACCTCTGATTAGTTGCTGTTGATTGGTTGCTGTATACATATTTACAATGCTAGGAGATGTAGCATGATATTTACAAAACCCTGGGTTTTGTGATGTCAACCCCCCCCCCAAAAAAAAACCAATAAAAAACTAAAAAACAACAGGGTTTGTTATGTTTCAAAAGCCATGGTTTTGTGAATAAGTAAACATTGTCAGCACAGTGATATATCACTGCAAAATCATGGATTTTGTTGAGAAATGAAATATCACAACTGTGATGAAGTTCTTGATGAAATAATTGACAAAACTCCCGGTTTTTGTTATGAAACATTACAAGCACAAAACCTGGAGTTGTGCTTATAAATCCCTGGGTTTTGTAAAAGTACTAAATAACAGAGCAAAACCCTGGGATTTGTAGACGAATGCTGTGTTTCGCTACAAAACCCTGGGTGTTGTATCATGAAACTAGGACTTTGTACATGGACCCCAGGGTTTTGTGAATTACTGGACAATACAACTTCCATGTGCATCACACTATTTAAATAAGTATTTCTTCACACAAAAATTCCTGACACCACAATTATGCCCGGTTCTGTTCCAGTCAGCAGTGGTTGTTTACCGGCGAATGAGCTTAAGATTTTTTATCCCTTACAGACTGAGGAACGCAAATCTCCACCCGAGGAGGAGATTGATATCATTTCGCTGAAACCTATAGGACCAGGATTACAAACGGTTGAAACAGAAGCTGCCCAAAATGGGCGTCCAGTCACGCCTTCCTTCCCCGTCGGTACTGCACCAGGTATGTGCCTTAGTGTGCTTGCCATAGCAACTTTTTGCCATTTTTACATGAATAGAAGATTCAAGAGTATTAGTGGGAAAAAATGTGAGAAGTTTCGAAGGTGCTGTTGAATACTTGGATGAAAAGTAAACCTGGAGTGTAATCCATATTAAAGGCCCCTGCTCTAATAATCACCACTGTTGATCAGTCACAGATAACACAAAGTCCAGTAGAATGTGTCTCAGGTGTTCACCATGAATCCCATGGTCAATATAGACAGGTCTGTCATCTCATCCATTTCTATATAAAAAAGAAACAAATAGAAAGAGACCTATTTTTTACAATTACACCAGATGACAGACAGGTTGTGTTTTGCAGGTGGTCATGGAAACAGATTCCACAGTCTTGCAAAATATACTGTAAATTGCTTTAATTTCACTGTACTCTTATTTTTGCTTATTTCTCTGATCGCAAACAGTGAAAAGAAAAACATAGTGAAATAGTATTGTAACATTGTTTGAATAGAAATTATGTCCAAACAGTGAAATTAAAACTACAGTGAAATGTCAAAAATACAAAAACTGTGAAAATTTATACACGCGAAAATACAGCAATTTACTGTACATAAACACCATGGGTGCCCAGAAATCAATAGGGATGTTACCCTTCGTCGGGGTTCATCTTTTACTTTTTTAACATACAGCAATTACACTACCAATATGTTAACAGCATATTGGATGTTTTACTGTGATTTATTTTGTCTGCATCAGAAAAGTGGTAAGGGACATGGGAGATTCAAAGAAAAAATGTGGGTTAATAAAATTCATTGGAGCCTTTTCTTATACCATACAGTATTGAGACAGTATGGAAAACCCTTGTTTGGAAAGCATAACAATGCTGTTGCTGCTTAGGGTGCTGTTATAAAATCACGTTTCTCATGTCAGGATGGCTGGGTGGGATAGGGGGTTAGTGGGACAAAACTGGAGCTGTAATGAGGAAAATAAGACGCCATTCTCAGAATGTTGTCAGGTGATTTACTTCATTGTTGAATGGTAGGAAAAGAAAAAAAAATAATCTTAGGCCAGCAGCAAAAATTTAATGTTGGTCAAGACATGAGAAACTGATGATTTATGACAATGCCTTGATTTTTTTCACCTTGTCCTTCACTGAAAATTAAAACACTTTTGCCACTATTTCATGCTCAGCTTGCCTTACTGTATCTACTGCAGCTCGTCTTGTTGGTGGGAAGGGTTTTAGTTTGTCCTGATAAAACATACAGCCTTCTAATTGATTTAATTCTTTTAGTGCCAACTGTGACTAAGGTCAAACCGCTTAACAGGAGCTGCCCTGAATTATAATAAGGATGCTAGATTCTTGTTCCTTGTAAAAAGACCTTTTATTCAAGTACCAGCATGCCTATACTCACATAGAATATAATAGTCCAGGTCAACAGCTTTCCTTAGTGTGCTTTGCTTACAATGCACTTAAAGCACACTGAGGAAAGCTGTTGACTTAGTCCAAAATGTGGCTCCGAGAGAGTTAAAACAGTAACTCATTATAGTGAAGCCACAGAATTGAATTTACTTTACTTTTGAAACTAACAAAATTATTGCAATTTCACCATGCTAATACATGTATATAAAGGGCATTTGTTAATATCTGCCTCATCTAAATGACTTAAGACTCAATCATTACTCACCCAAAACTTGTTCATTATATGGGAGTATTATTATGCTAAGAAAGTAATTACTATTTTTTTTGTAATTTGATTCATACATTCATTTGTCATGTTAATGTCTAAGCATGGTGAAGAAATAATTTTGATCTTGGCAGTCAGAAAAATAATGTCTGATATTAATGTACTATTTCTCATTGCATGCTCAATAAAATGTGTATTTCATTTCACGCATCTGGGGATTAGGGAATAAAAATAAAACATTACCTGTGATAGGAAATTACACAAACACATGAATATATTTATTTGATTTTTAACACTTTGATGCCCAGGTACAAGGTGCCTCCGAAGTACACTTTCATTGACCATTGGTGTTTACAGATTATTTCTGAGAACAGTCAATTATACTGTAAATTGCTTTATTTTTTGTCTGTTTTAATTTTCACATTTTGTGTGTGTGTTTTTTTTGTTTTTTGTTTTTTTTGTTTTTTGTATTTTTGTCATTTTACTGTAATTTCAATATTTTGGACATAATTTCAATTCAAGCAATATTAAAATAGTGTTTCACTGTATGTTTATTTTCACGGTTTTGTTCCGTCTGTGAAATCAGTGAACATAACAATACAGCAAAATTAAAACAATTTACAGTACTTCTTGTGGGGAACCTGAGAAACAAGCCATTGATAAAGAGGCTTCTGAACCTTATAATTAGGTGCGTTATGCTGGAAAAAAATAGGGCGAATAATTGTGTTCCCAATATTTTTGGCTGCCTAGAATGGCAGAGATATCATGAGAATAGTTGTTGTCTGTGACCTTCTGGAACAGTGGATCCTTTGGAATGATACTTCTCCAAACTTTCAACATCGAAACAGGTCTTCACTAAACCGAGCAGGTTAAAAATGTAAATAAACAGTTCAAGAGCATAAGAAACTTGTCATTTGTTCCAAAAAAAGCTACAGATTTTGCAAAATAGTTTGTTCAAGTAGAATTACAGCTTTGGACTTTAGTACCCATGCATCTATCCTGTAACTGTGGCTGTATTATTCCCCAAAAAACCTGGAGAACACAAACTGGAGGATAAAGTTGTCCATATCATCCTAGCTCCAGTGTCAAAGGTTATGATAACCTGGTTCCCCTAGTGCTGCTGTGGTATGACCATTGGAAACGGACAGGGAACCAGTTACTGGATAAAAGTAAAACCAGTCCCATGGAGCATACTTAACACACAGACTGGCCTTGTGCAAGCACTCAGCCAGTCTGGTGATGGTTAAGCTCCTCTTGACTCATTTTACTATCGTATGTACATCTGAATTTGCTTAAAATCCACAGAAGTCTGTTTCTCAAGTGCAGAGAAAAGATACAATAATTGAGGAGAAAGAGATCCAGAGATACATATAGACCTTGCTTTGCATCACTACAAAACGCGTGGTTTGCTTGTGTTTACCTTTAGTTATTGTGACTCCACCTTTTCCTGTGACACCGCGGACTCCGTATGTTAATCAAGGTATGCATGCCATCTTCTGTTCTTTTGTTGTCTATAACTGATTAACTTTCCGTTCCACTAACCATTCAAAACCCCCATACCATATACTGGAGTGCCCCAGCCCATGGGACAATCCATATTGTTATGTATGTATTAGGGGTGTAACAATTTTTTTTTCACAATTGATATATTTGTATTGTGATACATCGCAGAAGATGCAATATCTGACACAATACAAAAGCGTCGCTGTTGCAGCCATGGTGTAACACAAAGAATTCACTGGTACTGTCACTGTATTGGGACCAAGTTTGATCATAATACCCAATATAATGTTTACATGCAAGATATAAAAAAATTATGAAAATTATTATGACATTCTGTCTTTTTTTGACTGTTACTTGCAATCATTGACTAAAATTGCATTTTATGAATATTCTAGAAGTGCAGCTATGTTTTAAGTGAAAACAAACACTTTCGGTACAATACGTCATATCCTGACCGAATGCAAAAGCTGTGTGTTGTATCTCTTTTGACCAACACAATATTTTGTTACAACCCTAATACATACATATGTATTATAGTATGTTGTGTAGGGGTTGAAATACATGTATAGTATGCAATACATGATCATTGTTTTACAGGCATTGTTCATTGATAGAAATGTTACATTTTGTGTTCCATTGTTGTTATTATTAGTGTTATATTTAATTGATAATCACTGTGTATAATTATGGTTTAAGTGAATGATGTTATTCAAATCCTGGATTGGTTTACATTGTTAGCTCATACCTGCACCACCTATCTCCACATGCACCCGCCCTCCCTCCCATCCACCCACCCACCCACCCACCCACCTACCCATCCATCCATCCATTCCAGTGCACCCCACCCTGCAATGTTGCATGTTAAACCCCTTGCCCAGCTACATGGACATTGTCTTTTTGTTTCAAATTTTTTATCTGCTTACAATTATTTCATGTCTGACAAAAAAAAAAACCACAAACAAAAAAAGCTGAAAATTTATCATGATATGTTTATATAAAAACAGTGAAGCCATAAAAAAAGAAAAGTAGGTTTACTGCAGTCCAATCGATGTTCACAATAAACAACAACAAAAAAATCTAAGGAAACTGCACTCATACTAACTGCACAAGCAGCATTTAGGGACTACTTTCAGCCAAAAATTGTATGTCCTTGTAGTGAAAGACTATATTTTGTCCTACAAATTTTCAATCTTTAAGTGATGAGAATACATACATGTAGCTTGACTCTGAGATATCAGTCAGTAAAAATGGTGAAGGTATCATTGCTAGTCGCTTACCTACTCACACCTTTGTTCTGGATCGGGATTTTTTTTTTTTCAATTTCAGTGTGTGGTAAGCTGGTATTAACCCTTTCCCCTTGAATTAAGACTGAGTCAACAGCTTTCCTCAGCATGAGTTGGGCACTAAGTGCCCAACCCATGCCGAGGAAAGCTGTTGACCTGGGTCATGTTGTCTTGACAAGTCTCATCTTCAATTCTCAGTCAAATTGTTTTTCATTGCTGTTGAAATCAGTTGAAAACGCTGAAGCAGAGGACATTTGACCACCAGCTGGTTTTGGCCGGTTTAAGGGGGAAAGGGTTAAAGGAGCATATTGTGCATTCCAAGTCACACACAAAGTGTTGCTTTTGTATTGCATTGTCATATCTCAATGCAGAAATCGAAGCAAATGCAACAGTAGAATACTGAGGTAATCAAAAGGTGTCTTTTTTGTACCTACACACCAGCTTTGAAGTCCGTTGGTTTTACTGTCGCTGAGAAGTCATGCTCTAGCTGATACAGGAGCTGCTGGAGTATGATGTCACAAAATTTGGGAGTGGCTGGTTAAGGCTTTTTTTCCAGCGTTGTATGAACGTTGGCATTTAGGACACCAGATGGCAGCACCTGACAGTGTTAATTTGTATAAATTTGGCCATTTGCTGAACAAAACTTCAATGGGATTTGTTGTTATGCAAGTAAGTAAAATGTTGCAAATGGTGACCTACCAAGTGCTGCCCTCTGGGGGTCCTAAAAGGGTTTACTGAGTTAAATATCTTCTGCTTGCTCCTTATTTCTATTATCTGTTGTATGGGTACATGTGCATGTATGTATATGTGCATATACATGTGTACACATACAGTAGCCATATTGATGTCATTAAAAACTGCAGGGCCACAGCCAAACTGGCTGTGGCTATCAAGTGAGGAGAAATGAGAAATATAGAGCAGTTTTCTGCATTGTTGAACATCCACGTCGATGCTTGACATCAGTACATGTAGTCGATCACAGAGGAGTGGAATACTCTACAGCATGCTTAACTGTCACTCTGCCATTAAAGGCTGCATTTCTAGTAATGTCACGTTCCTCTCATCCAATATAATGAGCTCAAACATACAATAGTTGAATCACCAGAGGGTGCCACCAGTCAAAAGGAACCACCTGACATCTCCTAACCGATCAGCTATAAGTGTTGAGTCAGGTGATCATGTCTTGACTGGTGGTTCACTCTGGTGGTTGGAGAGTTACATACTTCACCGGGTATGCTGCATGTACTATCTTTTAGATGTTTTTGCCTGAATAGAACTAAAATGATATATTTTGAATGCTGTGTAAGTCACTATGTTACATGCTAATTTGTAATAGATTTGTATGCATAATACACTGTACTTTCATGCTGTATTATAATCTCAGCAAGATCCACCAGCCAACTCAAACTAGTGATTCTGACAAAATTTCTCTTAATTTAAAACAGATTGGCAAAATATTGTGAAAGCAGGCTCTGGAACTGTTTTACTTGTAGATCGGAACATGGAGGGGGATATTTTGAAAATGTTAATTTTGTCGATTCATTTGGTAATTACTCAGTCATGCTGGTTTTGCTGAGATGTTTTTCTTGTTTCGTGACAGAGATCCCTGTGTGAAGCACTTTTAAACATTTAAAAGACTGCAACCTGAAGTAAAATCAACGATGCCGAACATGTTTTCATAGTCTTGACAACTCGTGTGACACACATACAGCATGGACATGATTTTTATGTTTCCAAATAGCCCTGATACTTTTTGGCTTCTCCTTTTCTTCATACTTGAATGATTCGAAGAAGACATTATATACAATTCTTGCGGAAATCACTAAATTTTTGAAGTGAACATGTTGTTCGTGTACATTCCTAATTGCTGTATAATCCAAGTGAAAGTGATTTGGGGCCACGTTTTGCAAATTCTATTATGCCAAAAGAGCAGGACACAGAAAGTGTATTTGGTTTACAGAGAAATGTGCTAATACACTTGTATCACAAGGAGGTACCACTGGTCATGAGCAAACACCTGACACCTCCTGCCCAGGTGACTGGGCAGGAGATATCACATGATCTTTCTTGACCAGTGGTGCCCTCCAGTAATTAAAATATTTTAAGCTTGCTAATTGATCTTCAATGAAAGCTTCACCTTTGGGTGTTTTTTTTTTGTTTTTGTTCTTGTTTTTTTTTTTTTTTTTTGAGCTTCACGCAGGGATCCCCGTGACACTGCTGTGTGCCGTAACTATGGTAACATTTAACTTAACACTCACTGCCTGGAGCATTTTGCATTTGCATCTTATCTAGCACCGACACCTTTGCCTGAGACATCTACTTGTAGTACCAGATTTCTGGCATCGCCCATGGAGCATCATTTAGGAGGTCAAGTTGTTCAATCTTGTCTGACCTGGTCAGGACATTCTTTGCCGTTCCGGCACCGAATTCCAAGTTTTGGTTCCTCATCCCGCAACTCTGACCCAACATATGCGTCTATTCCTGACGACTTAGGTATGGTTATGGGCAAGGGAGAGTAAGATATAAATGCGTATGGATGGACAGACATGTTGGCTTACATGTATTGTATTGTGAAGAATTATTGTCCTCAAAGCGTCCGTAACTACACACATTTGACAGTTTCACAGCGAGCACAATTTTAGACCCTAGAACACAGAAAACTTTGACTTTCATAATATATTCTCTGGCCGTAGATATTAATCATTCATATGTATGTGGCTTGTTTTATGCCAAATGTCGCACATTTTCAGCTTGTATGCAAGGTGTTGTCTCGTCAGGCCTGTAGCACAGTGACATTTCGATTTTGTGTGCTGATTTAACCTGTGGTTATGTAAGCTGCTTGCATGTCATGACACGTTGGGACTGTCGTGATAGTTCAATATTGTAATTTCTGTAAGCTTTAATGTCCAAGCCTTAGTGTGAAAGCCAGACTCGGTTGTCATCAACACTTAACCATGACATTCTCTTTGTTCATTCTTGTTTCACTTGTTACAAAAGAAATTGGAGACTAACATGTATTCTGGAAAATCTGATTTTTGCCTTCTCCTCACAATTTTGTTTCCAAATACACCATATGTGACTTACTATATCAAAATCACTAGGCACCAGTATACCGGTACATGTTTTGTACCACCTGCACAAACGACTGGGTAAAATTATGTTCAAAAGAATGCAAAAAGAGAAAACACAAATGAATTTACAAAACAATGCAGAAAAGAATGTAAATAAGAGTGTAAAAAAAAAAAAAAAAAAAAATCAACAAACCAATGCAAGTTCAGTTTATTTGTGAGCTGGTAAAATGTCTGCACAATTGTTTGGAAAGGTGGGAAAAGTGAATGGTGGTAACCCAATTTTGGACTACACTGAACCCACACCTGATTGTTCGAACATTTTACTGTACTAAGGTGCTAAGAATGTTGCAAAAAGTCATGCATATGAATCATTTTGCAAGGCAAAGAGTCAGGGCCTTCTTATGTGTAGTAGTGCTTGATTTTTGTAACAAACTTTCTACCTACAATTTCAAATTTTTGGAAACTTGCATGTTAATGTATTCAGAAATAAATCTTGAAATGTGAACACTACACAAAATGATAAACCATCCTTAACTGGCCTTCTGAAAATAAATGAATATTTTCCTAGATTTTTAAGTGTAATTTCACTCATTGTGTGATTAACTTGAGGATTATTAACATACATGTTTATTGGTTAATGTGTATTATTAACCTGAGTGTATCCTCATTAACATACATGTTAATTGGTTAACTTGTATCATTAACCTAAGTATCCTCATTAACATACATGTTAATTGGTTAACTTGCGTGATTAACTTGAGGGTAATCTCATTTACGTGCATTTTGTTTGTGTATTTCTCAAAATCTTGTGCATTTTGTATGGAGCATGTGTGAAGATATGTCATGAGGGCTACTCTCTCCAATTGATGTGTTGTCCATGTGATATTTAAATTTAACTTCATGGTCTTTCGAGTCATGTTTGGAGCAACTCTTCAATTACAAACAAGAAATTATCCATCTTCAGTGCCCTTCTTGAATAATACTATTCTCTACAATAAACACAACTGTCACATCCCTGTCTTAAAGTTCAAAGACTGCCGATACAAGAGACTGCCTGTCTTGAATGGCCACAGTACCAGAGACTTTACTTGCTTATGATATTTCTTGTTATGTATACATCCAATGAAAGACCACCTGTTTTGAGAGACCACACTTACATGTTAGTGATCTCTATGGGTGGTCTTTCAATGAAGTGTAATTCAATGAGTTGATAAAGTTTCTGGTACTGCTTTGGGTCACATGTCGTGTCCAGAGACATAACAAGACCATTTTGGTGATCCAATCTTTTGGTTTGGATCAAGAATAGTAGATTGTTGGCTGGTAATATTTTGCATGCATTTTATACAGCGGACGATCTTCTCGGCTGGTTTTGCTGATGCAATAATTTTTGCCTGTAAATCATTGGTAGCATGTTTACTCATCTTAAGTTTAAAAGAATAATTTTGTACACGTAAAGAGAAAAAAAATAGAATTATATCCTTTGTAGTGTTGCATGCTTCTTGTCAGATCTTTGCATCTGTGCAAAAGTATCACTGCAACCACTGCTCTGGTAATTATTTTCTAGGTGGGGCAATTGGCAAACGTTGTCCTGCAATGCTTCAGATTTTGAGCACCAGGTGGCAGCATCTTTGCAACCCTGAGGCCAATGTTGCTTCAAACAAACAGTTCCTTGGTTTATTTTTCTTGCCGTTATTCAAGGAAATTTTTAATTTTGCTGGAGAGGAAAAAAATTGCAGGATATTGGGAATTACGATGGCTTTACAAGGACTAGAAAAATGTTTGAAGCATATTATTAATTTCTCATTTCAGGCTTCAAACTGTCTATGTTGCAGGTGAAACTATTCCTGCAGATACAGTTTGAAAACTCCCCAGCATGTATCATGTGTATTTTCAGTTGTAAGTCATCTGTTTGTAAGTTGACTGGATGAGATTGAAATCATATACTAGAATTTTTATTTTGACAGCTCGATCACCAACACCAGTAAACGTGCAACTTCAGCTGCAAGAACAGCAACTTAGAGAACAGCAAATGCGAGAACAGCATTTGCAAGAACAGCTTCGCGAGCAGCAACTGCGAGAACAACAACTGCAGGAACAGCTGAGAGAGCAACAACTGCGGGAACAGCAACTGCGAGAGCAACAGCAGAGAGAACAGCAACTGAGAGAACAGCAACTGCGAGAGCAACAACTGAGAGAACAGCAACTGCGAGAGCAACAACAGCGAGAGCAACAACTGAGAGAACAGCAATTGCGGGAGCAGCAACTGCGAGAGCAGCAATTGAGAGAACAGCAACAACAGCGAGAGCAGCAACTGAGAGAGCAGCAATTGCGAGAGCAACAACTGAGAGAACAGCAATTGAGAGAACAGCAATTGAGAGAACAGCATCAACAAGAGATGAAGATGATATCACAGGTGCAGACACAACAGACAGTACAGCAACAGGAGCCGGTGACCATCTTGTCCCGTGACGCCACCGTAGAACGCACGCTACATACCACCCCACGCAAGACACAGCAACAGCATCAACAGCACCAAAAAGAGGGACATTTAGAGACGACTGTGCACACCACCAGGCAGTTTTCAACTCAGCAGCATGGAGGTGTCCAGCAGGGTGTGGTGACAAGTCCTGGGGCTCACGGAGCTCCGCCGCCATTCCCTCAGATCCAGCAACAGTCTTCTCAGCAACACTTCAATGCAAGTTCCCAGTCTATGCAGGGGCAACAACAGTTGAGTCCAGCCATACCAGTTGCACAGCCGCCGTCACCACAACCAATACGCCAAGGTATCCAGCAGCATGGCAACACGACACAGCGGCAGTACTACACCCAGACAGTGGAGCAACATCAGTTCGGGACTGGAACCCAAGCAAATGTTGGCATGCAGCAGTTTGGCGCCGATGCAGCTGGTTCACTGCAGCATGGGGGCGGTAGCGCCAGCACTAGTACTTCCACTGTGCACGCCGCGAGCGGCACCTCTGGACAGCAGTACATGGATGGGTCATCCACCATGGGCAGCTCTCAGTTTGGGACAGCTAGCAGTGGTATGCAGACCAGCAGTGGTGTGCAGGCTGCAGGTGGCCTGCATGCTAGCAGTGGTGTGCAGGCTGGAGCTAGCAGTACTGGAACAATGCAGGGGCAGCACCAGCATCAACAACAGTACAGTGTACAGCAGCGAAGCTACTCAGTGCAGGTAAGTATACAATAGATTATTCTTTGAAACTTTCAGTGTCAACTGTGGCTAGAGTCGAACTACTTAAAACAAACTGCTGTAAATTACAAGGATGCTAAATTCATGTTTCTTGTGAAAAGTCCATTCATTCAAGTACCAGCATGCCTGTAGTTGCACAGAATATAATAGTCCAGGTCAACAGCTCTCCTTGGTACACTTTGGGTGCTTCGCACCTAGAGCACACAGAGGAAAGCTGTTGACTCAGTCAAAAATACGGCAGTGAAAGAGTTAACTGTTAATGGCAATTATGGGGCGGGTCAACGCTTTCCATTCCGAATACCACAAAACACAGAGTGTTGGACGTGTACCCATTTTTTGTTAAATTAGATGTTTTATTAAAATTTTGCATGGAGTTTGTAAGAATCTATAAAATCACACGTCCTACTTGAACAGCCCAAGTCCCAGGGACAATGCTCTGTATGTAATCATGTCATAGCGACAACATTCTGTGGGTAATTATCTGGAAGTCAAACTACATGTTATTGGTAAGAATGACATCGTACACAAGTTACCATCAGTAGGTGTGTCCGAGGCAGTTCGGAGTGCGGAATGTTATCCCACGGCCCTAGCCAGTCATTACCAGTGACTGGGTCATGCCAGCAGGTTAACTCACTCCATGCTATGGTACTGAAGGCTTTGTGGAGTGGTTTTGCAATGCCTGGCAAATCATGCTGCACCTGCCCTTGCGACAGGGACAGCATAACTAATTGCCAGGCAATGCAAAAACCACTGACGCGTACCTGGGCACATTGGCACTTGAATAAAAGCTCTTTGTATGAAGAATTTGAAGATCCAATCTTCGTTTTGAATCCAGGTACGGAACAAATTGGAAAATGGAGAAATGACACAGAATGAGTTAATGTATTTTTGAAAAGTCTGCCTTAATACCTGACACGCTGTGCCTACAATCATTTGGTTTTATAAATGGAACCTTGTCAGTGGAGTTATGTATTGTCTGGTACCAAAATGCATTTTACATTTGCCCCTCAAGTGATGTAGAAAAATGAGCTAGGTACATATATGATACATTGATATCTATCACAGTTTGGCACAGATGCTTATATGGAAATAGTTTATGTACATGTAATTATGAAAAGACTCGGCTGTTATATGTATCGTTTGGGAACTAATTGTGATAATTAAGAGCAGTTTCTTGCTTCTATATGATTTCTGAACTGTTTATATTATGCCTAATACAACAGATAACTTTTGCAAGTTGTCTATATGTACATGAAGAAGTAATAAAACAGGTTTGTGATTTTCAGCATGCAGACATGATAAAACCGGCTTTTGTACGTAGATCGAAATTTTGCAAAAGGAGTTCAAACACAGGAGAAAAATTTGACTCTTTTCAGACCCAGCAACAGCAGCAACAGCAGCAACAGCATGGGATGCAAAACGGGATGATCCATCACGATCCCAGTGCACTCTCCGTGGACACCAACCAGCACGTTTTGTCCAATCAAGTGACCCAGAGCCCTTCCTCTGTGGGAAGGTAAACATTGCATTAAGTTAATAGTAACGCTTTCCTGCTCAAAGTCTGCGAATGTTGACTGTTGAATGTTGGCTGAAATATGACGTTAAAAGCCAGAGGAACATCATGCTGATCTTTCAGCATGCAACTTTTGCCCATTATAAATCACCATTAAGAGTCCAGTGTTGTATATGTGTGTGTGTGTTTTTTTTTTCCATCAAGAATAACGGGATTGATTGGTCATCAGCATTCCACAGTATGCCCAGGGTGAACCCCTCGAGTGTCTAGGAAAAGCTCGTGCCTCCGTCTTCACATGCCTTATTTTACTAAAAAGCTACATTAGGGAAGCAGGGGCATTTACAGAGAGGCAAAGTAAGATAGTAAGGGGAGGGGTGTTAACTGTGAAAGGCTTAATATAACTTTGTTGTGGTGTAATTGTGCTTTTCTCTCATTGGTGTGCTGAGTCTTTGACCAATGAAAGATATTCTGACAAAGGGTGAAAGGAATTCCTTGAAAAACAAATTAATTCAAAGTTTATTATGTCTAAAACTTGAATGATTCAGATACACTTGAAAATAAGTAAACACCATTAATCTGTGAAAATAAAATCCAATGCAAATTTTTGTTGCCAAAAATTTGATTAGTTTGTTAGCAGAGTGAAATGATAGGTTTTCAACTCTGAAAACTCATGAAGAGGATGCAATTGACAACAGGTCAGGTCAGATATGCTATAAACAGGTCAGGTCAGATACGTTATTAACAGGTCAGGTCAGATACGCTATTAAGAGGTCAGGTCAGATACGCTATTAACAGGTCAGGTCAGATGTGCTATTAACAGGTCAGGTCAGATACACTCTTAACAGGTCAGGTCAGATACACTCTTAACAGGTCAGGTCAGATATGATATTAACAGGTCAGGTCAGATACGCTATTCAGCATGGTAGCAGCACCCACATGTACTTCCTGTCTCACAGGACATATTCAACTGATGAGTGAAGTAGGTTTTGCTCATCACACAGGTGTCTCCACTTGCAACATGTTGATACCAGGAGAGACACCACTGGTAGCACCACCGAGTGGTGACATGCTATAGTAATGCACAAGCACAGTAAGACAGTTGGGTATAGGCACAGATTATATCCAACAGTGACCAAAGCATTATGTTCCACTCTGGCAGGATCTTATTTTGTTTTAGCTTCTTCGTTTGTTAAGCACAGGTGTGGTAGAAATGTCAAAACTCCCTCAATATTGTCTTCTCAGGGAAGAAATATAAAT
>OZ026618.1:72739625-72764625 GCA_964020975.1 Hermodice carunculata
ATGGAATATGTACATGTAGGTAGGTGCAGCACAATGCGTGTTTGTGCGTGTATGTGTGTGTGTGTTTATGTATATATTGTGTGTGTATATATATATATGTATATATATATGTGTATATATGTATATATATGTATATATATATGTATATATATATATAAACACATATGGATATATACATATGTATATATATATATATATATGTATACATATATATATACATACATACATACGTACATACATACGTACATACATACGTACATACATACATACATATATATTAAACTTTAAAATACTGTATATATTTTTGTTTTAGCCAAGCACATAGTCCACAGTCCATGGGGAGTGCACACATGATGCGAACACAAATGTCAACTTCGTCACAAGCAAGCAGTCTGCAGAGCCCAGGTGGCATCTCCCAGACAGGTCAGAGTTCACCAAGTGTGTACTTTGGTCACTCTAGGCAGGGCAGTGTGAGCTCTGTGGGTGGAGGTAGGCTTGCTTGTAGCTAGTGCCATCTATCAACAAACCAGGCAGTGTTGAGTAAAAGTGAATTTTGAAATATTGAATTTTGAAATAGTAGCCAAAAATCCTTCTGATATGCTCTATGGCAAGATATTTGTATCAATCCTCTGAATTGATGTTTTTCGGAAACAGAATTATATAAACTGGAAAAGCATCTCTGCACTCTATTTTGAAATTGAGATTTGAAGCTACCATTCAATTTGTATTATATCATACATTTGTTGCTTTTAATTTAAAATTATACGAACTAAATGTTTTAACACTATCGGCAGTTTTCTCAGTTATAAATGACAATTTGCATGCTACATTTATTTGTTCTTTGTTCTGTTTATACAATGACAGATCAGTTATTTTCATACTTACCCAGCTGAATACATATATTTGTCAAAGCTTTTATTTACATTAATGATATGCACAAAGCAGAATTAACGTACATTATAAACTGCTTTGTAATAGCACGATAAACAAGACAGGATTAACAAATTTTATTTAACTCATTCCATACTAGTCCCTGATTTTTCCATATATTTACCTAGATCTTAGATGACAATTGCATATAAAAGATTCTTCATGCGAAAACAGCACATAAAAGATCTTCGTGAAAAGAGCTTTCATTCAAGTACCAACATGCCTTTAGTCTGAAGTCAGTGGTTCTGGCACTGCCTGGCAAGTCATGCTGCAGCTGCCCTTGCAGCAGCTGCAGCATGACTTGCAAGGCAGTGCCAGAACCATTGACCAAGGCCTGTGACCATAGTATGGAATGAGTTAATATAATATGTATGTACATTTTGCTTTCTCGCAAAGGTTACGGTATCCAATTCAGTTGATACTGCCTGGGTATAGTTTGATAGCATTGGCTGGATGGTGGGATGGGCTACACTCTGCATGCCTTCAACTTCTTGTTCACAATGGACATGTTTTCTGCTGTACAGTAATCCCTTGTTTGAAAGACCACCTGCTTTTTAAGACCATGATGCCCCTAATGTTGTGATTCCCTTGTTGTTTCATCATCTTTGAGATCCCAGTTGCTGCCTATACCAATATGTCCTAGAACAATTTTTATACCTGCTTTAGAGGTGGTCTCTCAAGGAGGATTACTTTACAGATCTTGCAAAGGTGTTCGATGCAGTGAGCATTAGTTTACTCATTACATACTTAGGTATAATTATAAAGGGAAGTAGGCAATGATTTTTTCATGTGCTGGCAGGTAGTACACATCTACCAATTTGACGATTGAGATTCCTCATACCCTCGAAATGTGATAAGCACACACTTTTTTATGTAGAAGAGCACACATTATTAATGTAGACCAGCATACATTCTTAATGTAGATCAGCACATGCTCTTTACATAGTTCAATACACTTTTGATGTAGATCACTACACATTAATGTATATCTGCACATATTTTTAATTGTAGATCACCACACATTCTTATTATAAATGTAGATGTGGAAGGTTCTTTCATATGTTCTGAGAATCCTAAATAATCCTGCGAAAACAGCACATGAAAGATTCACTCATGGACCCTATTGCCGGTCTCCTGTCTTCTCAATCTTACAGCTATGGGCAGGTTTCTTTCCTGCGTTTGCTGGTTTTGACTGTATTTTATCCTATGAATTGTGTGCTTTATGGCTCGGTTGGTTTGCAGTTTATGGCTCGGTTGGTTTGCAGTGTGATGCTTTTGATGGCATCTGGGCACAAGGTGAAGGTGAAAAGTGTTTTAGACTAACCCTGTGAGTGCTAATCATGTGATCATCCAACACTACTGGACAGATTTGGCGGCATATGGACACCTTCGGCGGAAAACTGCGGTCACTGGCGGCGATGCCGCCGTTGTCTGCCAAGAACGGTGGTCAGAGGCGGCGATGCCGTCGTTGTCCGCCAAGAATGGTGGTCAGTGGCGGCGGTGCCGCCACTGCATGCCAGTGCAGCGGTCACATAAAGTGTTATAATGATTCCTGGTTCAAATTTCTCATAGAGGGACCTTTCATTCAAGAAAAAGTAAGCTTGTATTAAAAACGCTTCAGAAAAGAATGGTCCAGGTCAACAGCTTTCCCTGACATGCTTTGCGTGCAATAAATGCAAAGGTTGTCAAGGAAGCTGTTGACTCAGTTTTTAACCTGCTGCTTGGAGGGTTACTTGAGGATCTGCTTGTTTTGACTCAAACTTACAACAATAGAAGTAATGAAAATTTGTAGAAAATAAATTGTTGCATCTTTTCGGTCATTTGGGCATGTTAAATTTGTGTTTCTTGTAAGGTTGCTGTGTGTATGTGTGTGTCTGATATGCATCACTTTGTTTAATGCTGTTTTATGTATACATAGCAGCATTGCCCCATTTCAAGCAAGGAAAATATTTGCATGTCATCTCCCAGCATTCATTCAATATTCAGGAAGATTCTTTGAAATTGACATACATATAAAATTTTCTGTTGTTTATAAAACTGCAGAAAAAGATTTTTTTTTTTTTTTCAAATTGTTTTGTTTCCTTATCCCTATGGAAATGGAGTCAACACTTTTCCATGGTGCACACTGTTTTTTATGTGCCCAGAGAGCTCCAAGGAAAGCTATTGACTAACAGCACATGTATATCATTATTGATGACAAAAGAGAAATAGACAAATTTTCAACTCTGAACACTTGGTGTTTTAAATGGGAAAAATTTGCATGCAGATACACATGCTGGGTCAGTCAGGGTTAAGTTCATTCCAAGTTTACAATGTGGGTAAATCCCAATTTTGGAAAGCAATTTACATGATTTAAGAATGCTTATTTCCTATGTCCTGACAATTAATCAGATTTTTTTTTTTTTTAAAGTAGGGTGCTCTTACAAAATTGTTTTTTGTATGTCTAACACAGCTTGCTAAAACATTGCAACAACTTCTATACATTGTAGACTATTCACAAGAAAAGAGGATAAATTGGCCAGTAGAACCAACTAATGCCAGTTATTCTAACAGTTTCTGACACAAGATTTCTGTTCTTGGTGTGGACATACATTGTATGTCCAGGGAAAAATTCTGATTATACCAGTTGTATTTAAATCTTGGCTCTTTCCATTTTTGCCTCCTTTAATTGTTGAAAGACATGGTTCTTAGTATTCTGTACCATGAGTACTAGTGGTAGTGAATACATGTATATCAGCTTTGCTAATTGTTTATTCCATAGAAATAAGACTGGATGAGTGTCAAGCAAGGATATAAATTTAAGCAAATATCAGCATAGGAGGCATATATGTATATTGCAGCAATTTATAAAAAGAAGTTTCTCACCTGACAAGTTCCTTTTCCCATTACAGACAGCATGGAAATCGTTCACCAGACACCAAAGTTTGTACGTGATACCTCAAAATATTGGTACAAACCCCATATCTCTAGGGAAGAAGGTAAGTAGTTACTTTATTTGCATTTGTGTACAGTAACTCTGAATATCAAAACATATTAAGTAGTTAAAATGCTTTGCATTCCAGTGATGCTGTAGTTTTATTTTTCTATATCTTTCCTGGCTGAAAAATTTGATTACATGGATGTCATGTAAAGATTTCTGAAACACAATCCCTTATCTACAAATTCTCTATAAATTTTTCAGTAACAATGTTACTACATGTATTTCACACCAGTGTCAATATTATCTCAGTTTAGTGGTAGAATCAATGAACCATACACTATTGTGCAAGCAAATTGCAAAACTCCTGCAAAGGGAACTAACTTGAGGTATTGTTGCTTCTTCTAATTGTAGCAGCCTACAACGTGAACTACTAATTTGTTATAATTTTACCAAACAAGAGATATTTAAACCAAAATGCAACAATATGCAGCATACAATCAACTTTAGTTTCCAACATAAAACTTCATTAGAGTCAGTATCTTAGATGAATGCTCTGGCTTTTTATACTCCATGCTGAATGAAATTCAATGTCTTTTTCTTTTTCTTTCCATCAGCAATTAACATGTTGAAGGACAAGCCGCCGGGTACCTTTGTTGTTCGCGACAGCAACTCCTTCCCAGGGGCCTTCGGTCTGGCACTGAAGGTGGCCCATTTGCCACCCAACGTACAATCGAAGGCTGCAGCCAGTAAGAATATAAATACTATAAATACTTGACGTGTTCAACACGTAGCTTATCTCCCATCCTTTCATGTGGAGAAATGGTAACGTATATGCTTGAGAAGCGACATTTAACAACAGGGTTTTCCTGCAGAATTTTTTGAAAGGGTAGGGGGATGGCTAAAAACATCACAAACTGTAAGTTTAGGCTGTTTGGCCTTCTGTTGTGAAAACTTAAAGCCCTTGAAGTCTAGGGCTCTGGGGACCAGATTTGTCAGTTACAGGGGCATTGCTTAAAATGATAAATGTATCTTGTCATGTATAAAGTGATCCAGCAGCACGTGAATGTGTTGTACCAATTATATTGCTTACTGGTAAAGAAGAATTCAGTGTAGCAGTGTTTGATTTAATTTACCTGCAATACCAATAAACGTTTGTACACATGTACATGTACATGCACAAGAACACATGGTATTCACTTTTCAGAACTCAACATAACAGCACTATCTGGTGGCTACTGTGAGAAGTAAAAGTATTAATAATTACTCTTTCTTTGCAGATGACCAAAGCGCAGAACTTGTGAGGCATTTCTTGATTGAGCCAACACCTAAAGGGGTTAAATTGAAGGGTTGTAGCAACGAGCCAGTCTTTGGTAAGTACTGTTGTAAATATTATTCAGTTCGCTGTTGTTTTATATTCACATGTTCACTGATTGCACAGAAACTATCAAAAAGCGAAATGAAATTGTATTGCAACGTAGGTTTAATGGGAACTGTGTCCAGATTAGTAAAATTTAAACTTCAGTGAGGTGCCGCTAATGGAAAAACTGAAAAACTATACATGTGGAAATATGTACATTTTTAGTTTAATATTGCTGGCTGTCATATGTACTGATTAAATTGACATGATACATGTACCTAAAATTCTCTTCTCCAAACCACTGACTTTTAATAAAAAGAAATTTAACAAGTCAAACTTTCATGAAACAAATCCTGAGGCAGCACTTCCCATATGCAGCATTCACCATCTTAAAGTCCTCTGTAAATGTGGGTTGTATATTACTGTGAACAAATCACATCTGTGCCAACAATTTTGAAAAAAAGGCCACTTCAACCTGTGGTTATAATGTCAGGATCTTCAGTGCTAGTTTACAAGATCGGTTTTATTGCCAACTCCTGGGCAGTTCTTCTTATTAGTTGCACCTGTTTGAATGTATTTTATATTAATATCTCAAATTGACAGCAAAAATGAAAACAGATTATGGCAGGCAGTTAGCAATGACAATAGACCCATACTCATAAATAAATATATAGCCTATAATTTTATGCCAGACTTACATGTATTTCAAAGTTAAAAAAAAAGGAACAGTCCAAATGTCCTATCAGGTATTAACACTGCTAATAGCTGATAGGAAAATTGGACTGTTCCATGTTTTTTTTTTTAAAGTTGAAAATTATTAAATTAAAAGTGATAAATCTTAAGCAGCACCCAAGCCACAACAACTGAACACTTTCTACTTTACTTTAAAAAGATAAATAGATGAATAAATTGAAATAAAAAAAAATATAGTTGAATTTTTTTTTCTTTGAAGAGGTTTATGAATTTGCCCATTTTAATTGTCAATTATTTTTTTTGGTGCTGCTTGTCACAATTACACGTCGAACATGGATTATATGGCATTGTTTCCATGTTACAGATGTATTTATATATGTAAATTGTTACAGATAACAAATACGTTAATGGGTTATACCAGGAATATACATGTATGTGGTGCATTTATATGAGGTAATTTCAAAAATGTTTTGCCAAGATGGCGCATTGGCTTTTCAGGATGTCTGCACATTTTTGTGACATATTTGGGAAGTACGGTGTGTCACCATGGTTACATAACATTTTGTTACTATGGTTACAGGAAGCTTGGCAGCCCTGGTGTACCAGCACTCCATCACCCCACTAGCGTTGCCATGCAAACTTCTGTTGCCAGGGACAGGTATGATCTATGGTAAAGATGTTCCATTTTGTTTTAGGCTTGCTAGTTAAGGTGTGCATAACATCTGCATGTAAGGGCAAGCGAAATAGCCCTGGCCTTGGAAGTGGAGGTATTTATTCCTGTTTGGCCTGAGAGCATATAGAGGTTGGATATGACCTTTTCCTGTGTATGTGGTATGACACTTCCATATGTAGCGAAAAAAGAACAAACAAAACCCCATCCCCCCACCCCCTAAAACAACCAGTGCATTTTGGGTTGTGATATTTCCAAAGCTCCCTACAACTAGAAAATAAAGCGCATGTACAGGGGAGACAAGACATAGACACAAGAGAGGACTCCCCATCTCTGCCCCCTTCCTTCCAGCCCCCCCCCCCCCAAAAAAGAAAAGAGTGGAAAAAAACATTAACCCCCCCAAAAATTTATTAACTCTTTCATTGCTGATAACAACAAAAGTTGTAATCACCAGAAGTTCACTAATGATTCAACATTCAAATTCCTTGTGAGAAAACCTTTCATTGAAATTCCAGTTTGCCTACATGTATGTTTCTACAGCAAAAAAAAAAAAAAAATAAAAAATAAAAAAAATAAAAATAAAAAATAAAAATAAAATTTTAAAAAAGTCCAGGTCAACAGCTATCTTTGGCACTCAACAGTTTAAAAGAACATTTACTGTTATCATTGCAGACCAAAAACATGTAGACTTGAGAGGCTAGATTCAAACGGCATAGTACAGTAGCAAGAAAATACATGTAGGAGTGAAAATTTAAACTTACGAAAATATGTAGAAGTCCCAGAATGAGCCAGATTTCAGCATGCCCACAATTCACACGAAGTTAAAAGAAGCAAAATTATGCGTTGTACAGTGCTTGGTTATCATCAATAGCCAAGTATTTATGTTTTCTTACACGTTATGCCATTGGTCCCTTTTTTCAGTCAGATAGTAGTGCATGGTCTAATTTGTATCATCTTTGTCTTACATTGTTCCATTTCATTAATTTTTGCATGGAGCATGTCTTAATTGAAGATGTAAAAAAAATTTAATTCTAGTTGTGCTGAAATTAAAAACATACAGTGCAGATCATTTTGGTATTAAAATGCCAGCTTGCGATACCTGATATCATATGAACTTTGCTGATTTTGTTTCATGTAACGTACCCTTCGGAGCATGATTTGGCAAATTAAGTATGCAAGCATGTGTTTTATTTCATTAACCAACCACAGGCAGACACACAGCTTATTGCTCTTTATCCATTTCTGGTCAGAATAATACTTCAGTCAATAGTTTTCTTTAGTGTGGGTTGGGTGCAGTGCACATGCTCTGTCACAAGGAAAGCTAATGACCTGGGGCATGGCAACACAGTAGGTCGCTTCTACGATTCTGAGCAAAAATGTTCTCTATTAACATGCAGTTTATTGAATTAAAAAATAGTATGTTAAAGCAGGTGACTCTTTACATCTGGGCACTTGTGGGTGATTCGGCAGGAACGTATCAAAATAGACACAACAGTCTGGTTATTGAGTAGTATAATGGCAGGTTATTGTTTAATATGGACAGAAGATGCCGGAAAGCGGCAAGAATAGGTGCAATAAACACGACAAGATGACTGCAACATTGCTAAATGGATGAATACAAAAGTGATTATATGATTAGTATCTGTGACAAATTGATGCAGTTCTTGCATAAAATAGTTAATGATACACATTGCATAACAACAAATAGTGCCAGTCTTTCTCAATAAAAAGCATAGAATCCACAAACATAGGGCCCCATATGAGAAGCCTCTAGAACCATGGACCGAAATGGACCATGAACAGAGACTGAGTTTCTTTTGACTAAATATCTCATTTAATGTATTTTATTTGGTTGATAGATACAGCCCAAGACTTTGACATGGTGGACTCACACAAGACAGAAGTGCCAAGTACCTCCGCTGCTTTATTGGAACAAGGTGCAGGTAAGTGTACTTCATTCATTACAAGTTAAGTGGTACAAAAAAAACCCAAAACCCACACACACAAAAAATTCCAGCGGCTCTTCCATGCAAAGCTTGGGGTGATGGCAGGTACATGGCTCCTGTTACTGTGAAAATGATATCAAGGTCACTGTTAAAATGTAATCAAGTGAAGAATTCTTGTTCAGGTACGTGTACAAATGAGGAAGTAATAGTTTCAGGTGGCTGGACAGATGGACAGTCCCAAAATGTGATGTGTTCACCCTATGGGTGGACCTATAATAAAAATGTGTACCCTAGTCATTGTTTTAAGCAACCACTTCATTGAAAAGCCACCAGCCACATTTGTTGAGGACCTTGTGTCTTTCCCGTGTTGTGTGACCTCTGCTGGGAGACCATTTGGTTTATGTGACCACCTGTGTGCCGTGGGGTGGTGTCCCACAGGAGCAGAATACTGTACCTGTATGCTGTCTGTGTAACTGAAATTAGACCAAAGTCAGGCAAAATGATGCTTTGTTCCATTGATGGGCTGCCACAATGTTGCTCAAACTTTTTCAAAGTGACACCTTGATTAAACTTGAAAATCTGTTCAAGACCAGTCACCTATTCATGATTGCATTTTCAAACCATTTAACTCATGCAGTGCCACATTTTGGACTAAGTCAGCAGCTTTCCTTGGCATGCTTTGGGCACAGTGCCTGCAAAGCACATCAAGGAAATCTGTTGACCTGGACTACTATATTCTCTGTAACTATAGGCATGCTGGTACTTGAATGAGAGGTCTGTTAACATAAAGCATGAATCTGGCATCCCTGTTATAATTTAGAGCTGTTCATTTAACGTAGTTCAACTTAAGTCCCAGTTGGCACTGAAAGAGTTAAATTTACTGTGTTACTGATTAGCCTGCAGCGTGGGTCTACGTTTGTACTAATGTGGTCTTAAAGAGTAGGTAGCACCTCAATCAAAAGAAATGCCAGAATGATCGCTGTCCATCAAAATGAACAAATTTCAATTGAAGATACGTTTTGTTGCAGCCTGCAATGTTTTGTACATCAGTAGTGTGGACATGGAGTCGCTGACAGGGCCAGAGGCTGTGGCCAAGGCAGTTGCAGAGACCTTCAAAAAGGACCCAGTTCCCAAGACGACTGTAGTTCATTTCAAAGTGTCCAACCAGGGCATTACTCTAACTGACAACAAGAGAAAGTAAGTCATTGACAAGCTTTTGTTATGCTTTCACAGGGGCTCGAGCTGAACAGGTTCAGTTTCAAGCATAGAGTAAGAATGTTCACTCTGAGCCTTTGTTGTTGTTGTTCAATAATTACATTGGGGACCTAATAGTGCTGCAGTTGAATCCAGAACGTATGTCACAAACTGCCATGATTGAGGTATTCATCGCATGACCTGGACACATGCGTCTGTGTGTTGAACTGCTTCATGCTTGTGGGGATTCCAATCCAATGAATCCCAGCCTTGCAAATATGTGTCGCAGCTTGCGCACCAAATACCAGCATCCACATCATAATCACTGAGCAACAAAAGGCTCGGAGTTCAAATTTGTTTTCCATGTGCAAAGTCAAAGATGTTCAGCCTTGTCACTGTTGAATATGCCAGTGAAATTTGTGGCAGATTTTCCTTTTGTACATGCCCTGTTTGACATAATGCTGTCCTTGAAGAAAAAAAATTGTCAGTTCTGTCTATACAATAGTCCCTTCTAATAACGCCACCCGCAATACACAACCAAAATGTGGCCACATTAGAGAGGTGGTCTCTCCTGAGAGGGACAGTACAATGGAAACACCACTTTTGTGGCATGGAGAAGTGGTCTAATCTGATTATAATTAAACATGGATCCACATATATTTGGAGCAGAATAATTATTAACCCTTTCCCCCTTAAACCGGCCAAAACCGGCTGGTGGTCAAATGTCGTCTGCTTCAGTGTTTTCAACTAATTTCAACAGTAATGAAAAACAATTTGATTCAGAATTGTAGATAAGACCTATCAAGATCACATGACCCAGGTCAACAGCTTTCCCAACCCATGCCAAGGAAAGCTGTTGACTCAGTCTAAATTAAAGGGGGGAAAGGGTTAAAGGTTACTCGAGATTTCACTGGAAATTCCTTTACATGTGACAACATGGGACCAAGGTTGGCCATTTTATAAGACAATAAGAGAATTAATTAGATTCTGAGTTGCATTTTGACATTAGAGAGGAGTGCATATGTGTAAATGTACATGGATGGTGCGTTCTGATTTTTCCCTCTTTTTTTTCTTTTTCTTTTGACAGGTTATTTTTCCGCCGCCACTATGCAGTTAATACAGTGACTTACTGTGGAATGGACCCCGAAGACAGACGGTATGTTAATGCTTCAAAGACATGATATAAAATGGGCCGACAGTGGAGTTCATTGTGGCCTCCTTTGAAATATAATGCAGTGGTCCTTGTCTTGAGAGACCACTCCGATGAGAGACCATGTACCTTGCGAGAGCACCTTATGAAGATACTTTGCTTGCATGTTAGGCCACATGAAAAATATCCTGGTTTATCATCAGCGCCTGCATGGTTTCTTTGCGCCATACCAAACTTTAAAAAAAAATTTTCTTAGTAAATATTTGCCCCCAAAAATGCTGACAAAGCTTCAATTAATCCCTTGAGCGGTCAGTGCCACTAGCATGGATCAAGAAAGCTATATTACCGCATTCTTGTGACATGAATGAATAAATGACCTGAATGGGCAATGAGGACTTGTGGAAAGCTTTAATACAGTAAATCATGTGGGGGGAAGGGTGAAAAACAAACACAAAACAAAACAAAAAAACAAAAACAAAACAAAACAAAAAAAAAACAAAAAAACAAAAAAACAAAAAACAACAACAAAAAAAATCCTCTCTCCAGCATCACTTTTTTGGAAAATCACTGCTGATAACCAGGGATGTTTTTTTATGTGGCCTTAGTCAGAATACGGGTCTTGTGTGACCCCAATTTGGTCATCTCTGGGATGTGGGCTTTCCAGAGGGGTTTTCACTGTCTAACTAAAAGGTCAGCATTATGAATCAAATTTGAGTTGCATGTTAAAGATATTATGAATTTAAGGATACAAAATTCAGCTGTAAAAATTACCTTTTTTGGAGATAAAATGACTTTGTTTGTAAAGTGGTCATGGTTACGCCACCTGAAATTAGCAACTGCCAGTTTTTCACTAATTGTGTCTTCTTTTGATGACAAAAAAAAAAAAAGACACTTGAAAGTGAGAATTTCAGGACTGAGACGTTTCGGTGCGTTTGCATCATCTCTGGAAACCTATTTGTATGCCAGTGTGTAGTGAATATTTTGAAGTACATGTATGTTTTTCCAGATGTGTTCTATGCTCTTTTTTGAATATCAGTAAAATTACCATAAAGTTGTCGATCAATGCAGGTTAATTTATCAATCAATATGACTTTTTTGTTGGTGCAGAATGTACCATGTATTGATATTTTCACATTTTGTGCCACCAGGTGGAGCCAACACCATGAAGAATCTGGAATGCCAATAAGTGCTAAGTATGTGTTCTTTATTTGCTGCTCTTGAGTGTGGTAATTGATGCAATTGGAGATGCCTATGTTGCACAAAATTATGCCTCTTTTCATGCCTACTATGTGGGCATATTTTTTACCCTGGGCACATTAAGTGCCAGAGGGTATTGTCGTCCCCTTCGTCGTCCATGTTACTGTTGAATGAAAAAGGTAAAATTTCCTGAAAAAAATGACATGCTGGGGACATCCCTTTATACCTTAGAACAGGAACTGTGTATTTCATGTGCATCACTTGGTTCCCTGTGGGATCCCTTTATCACTTGCAACCAAACTGGTGAGATGTCTTATGACCAGGGCCCCAGCTGAACAATGCATCAAAATATCATACCAGATTAATCACATAAACCATGTGGCTCTTCAGAGCTGGGTAAATGACTTTCTTTATCAAATTAATAAGCAAAGGTAAACACAAATGAGTAGATTAAGTACACAATCATGTAGGTTATTTTCACCCAAGGTGGCCTTTGGAGTACTTGGGCTTCAGTAAGGCTTGTATAACGTTCAAGTGTGCTCAACAACAGGGATGCATTGTGAACTGTAAATGTGCTAGTTCTTGTGTGTAAATTTTGAACAGTTTTTCCATTTCAGGCATTTAACTGAAGTTTAAATATCACAATTTTTGGACATCGTTACAATTTAACCAATCTTCAAATTCTACTTCATTGTGTTTTTAGCTCAGCTGACTTGTCAGTCAGCTGAGCTTATCTTATGGTCCTCCGTCCATCGTCCGTCAACAATTTACATTTTCCACTTCTTCTCCGAAACCATCAGCCAGATCCACTTCAAACTTGGTGGGGATGTGCCTTGGGTAGGTGTCTTCCAAGTTTCTTCAATTGGTCACGGTCCATTGATTTTTGGATTTTTAATGAATTTTTTTGTTCTTTTTTGGGCAAATCTTAAAAAATCTTCTTCTCCGAAATCGCTCACCCAATTACTTTGATATCACACAGAAACATTCCCTGGGACACCTAGTTCTTAATTTGTTCATCAGGTGGCGCCGCAATTTTTTTCCATTTTTTTAAATGAATTTTTGTGTATTATAGCTATTTTCGACTTCTTCTCCAGAACGGTCACTCAGATTAAGCTGAAACATGGTGGATATGTTCCTTGTAGAAGGGTCAAACAAAGTGGTTCACTATACGGGAATGCTGCAGATTCCTGATTTTTAACGATTTTTTTAATTCGGGTACTTATCGGTCAATGCAGCTTTCCTATTGATTACTATGGAAGTCAATGAGCATTCTTATGCTAATTCACATTTTGGACTTCTTCTCCAAAACCGTCATCCAGATTAACTTCAAACTTGGTGGGGATGTACCTTGGGTGGGTGTCTACCAGGTTTGTTCAAATGGTCATGCTCCAGTGATTTTTGGATTTTTAATGATATTTTTTTTTTTTTTTGACAAATCTTAAAAAATCTTTTTCTCCAAAAGCGCTTACTCAACCGCTCTGATATCGCACGGGAAGACACCCAGGGACTCTGTGTTCTTAATTTGTCAACCAGGTGGCGCTGCAATTTTTTACTAATTTTTTATGAATTTTTCTGTGTTCTAGCTATTTTCAACTTCTTCTCCAGAACCGTTACTCAGATTAAGCTGAAACGTGGTGGATATGTTTCTCGTAGAAGGGTCAAACAAAGTTGTTCACTATGTGGGAATGCTGCAGATTCCTGATTTTTAACGATTTTTTCCATTCGGGTACTTATCGGTTAATGCAGCTTTCCTATTGATTACTATGGAAGTCAAAGAGTATTCTAATGCTAATTCATATTTGCGACTTCTTCTCCAAAACCGTCATGCAGATTAACTTCAAACTTGGTGGGGATGTACCTTGGGTGGGTGTCTACCAAGTTTGTTCCAATGGTCATGTTCCAATGAATTTTGGTTTTTTTATGATTTTTTTTTTTTCAAAAATCTTTACAAAAGTTTTAACATGGGAATTTCTTGTAATGGTTATAACTTAAATAATTTTGGCCAGATTTACTTCAAACTAGGTGGGGATGTGCCTTGGGTGGAACTCTACCAAGTTTGTTCAAATGGTCACGCTCTATTGATTTTTGGAATGTTTATGACTTTTTTTCGTTTTTTGGGGGCATACCTTAAAAACTCTTCACCTGTGAAATTGCTCACCCAGTTGTTTTGATATCGTTCATAGACACTCCCAGGGACACATAGTTCCCAATTTGTTCACCAGGTGGCACTGCAATTTTTTCTAATTTTTTTTTATGAAATTTTTTTTATATGGTTTTGTTATTTTTCACTTGTTCTCAGAACTGTCACTCAGATTAAAGTGAAATGTGATGGATATGTTCTTGTGGAAGGGTCAAACAAAGTTGTTTACTAGGTGGCACTGCTCTAGATTCCTGATTTTTAAGTATTTTCAACTCGGGTACTTATCGATCAATGCAGCTTTCCTATTGATTACTATGGAAGTCAATGGGTATTCTAGTGCTAATTCACAGGACAACTGACACAAAATTTACTGTTTACTTGATAACTTGAGATCTGTTTTGAGTTAGTACTGTGATGTTGCACATGTTAATGTTTTTGTATGAAGGTCATGCTCAGACAGTACATGAATGACTTTGACCTCATTTCTGGGGTCACAGTGCAACACACATGAAATTTACTCTTCATTATAACTTGAGAACTACTTGAACCTTGATGTTGCACATGTTAGTGTTCTTTTATAATGGTCAGACTTACTCAAAACATGGGTGACCTTGATCCTTTCCCAAGTTCATAGATCTGCAAGTGTGATGAATGTCAAGATCAGCTGAGCATGGGCTGTTCACACAGCCCTCTTGTTTAATTTTTACTGTTTTTACTGTGTTCAAATCTGAACAGCCCAATAATGAAGTCAATTCACAGTAGTTACCTATACATTTACCCATTGTTTCAGGGTGTTTGGATTTGTGGCTCGGAAGCAGGGCAGTGCGGTGGACAACGCTTGCCACCTGTTTGCTGAATTGGACCCTGAGCAGCCTGCGTCAGCCATTGTCAACTTTGTCATGAAAGTCATGTCGTACAGTGGGAGAAGATCATAAACAATTGTTGACAGAAACATCAAAATATTGCTTCATATTCTGCAATGATGTTTACAATTTTTCACATCAACAGGTCAAAAGTGACCACTGAATGATATGTCGAGGGATGAGGGCTGCAATTTCATGGTCCGGACAAGCTATTCGATCCTTGTTCTAGGTTTTATTTGTAGAGGAAGATGACAAACCAGGACCCACTACTGGGTGCATTTTCTGCCAGTAGGTGGCACTGGAGTGGTATCTTCTCCATGTAGCAAAGTAACACTCCTGTGACATAGGAATCAAACAAAACAAACCTCGGTTTGAGGGTCCAGTGATAACATTAAGATTGTATTGAATATTGTCTGTCTTAACATTCAGGTGAGGATTTGTTTTCGCATTTTGATGTTCTCAGTTGACTTTGTACAGTTTTTTTTAGACTTGTAATGTTATTTCTGGGCATTCTGTAAGATTAGTTGTTTTAGTGGGTCTTTAAATTTGAAGATGTTACCTGCCATTATGAATATTCCCTGCCTTAAGATCACTTTGGGCTTCCCAGAAACACTCTTTGATTTAAGAACAAGATTTGTTTCCTTTTGTATGCTGAGAAGACACGTCAAATATTCCAAAATGTTTTTCTGCCTTTGGTTGCTTTTTTATCCTGCAATGTATCACGCCTCATGGTTAATTTGGAGTTTCTTGCATAAATTCAGACAATTGTTCATACATTAGGCTGTGATATTCCAAAGTAAAATAAATCAAAATACAAAAACACACAAAAAAATATAACTGATATGGTGTCACCATTTGGGAGTGTATTAATATTTCCTGTCATGTAAATATTATAAGTACACTTTACCATTTACTGAGGATCATCAGTATTGGCAAAACTGGTCATGGCACGAAGAAAAAACCTTGTATTTTTTTTAACCTTTGACCTCTGACTCTGTGTTCATTCATAGTTTGATCTGTGTACAGGTTTAAAAAGTCAATGGGCTGTGGTAATGGAAGTAAAAAATCTCAAACTCTCTTTGATTGTCACTAATATGTTACATATTGGTCATATATATATATATATCTATATATTTAGCTTACTAACACGTAAGGGCTATTAAAAGATTGGAGAGGAGTGTACAAAGGGGCCTATAATTAAAATATGTACAACATCAGACAAGTAGTTAATCAAATTGGGTGATAATAAGAACCATAAAGAAATGGTTTTGCTAGAAGTTCACCATTGTTGACAAAATCCATACAAGCAATAATGAAAGGTGCACTTAGACGCTTCTGTTCTGAGACTTGCATGACAGTTTATAAATTATTTTGTTCGACGTATCATCAAATCTACTTAAGATAAATTTGAGCTCAATACGTACTCAATTATTCATGGATGGCCAACGATATGTGATTACAAATCTGATGATGATACTACAAAGCACTGTAAATATATCACAAGTCCGTATCGGTAACAATTGGACATTGACAAGAGACTAAAATGTCTGCAAGATATGTCTTTACTCAACATTAGTAGTTATAGCTAGGGAATAATCCATTGCAAAGTCCGGCATTGCAGGTCAATTTACCAGAGATTTTTAGCTGAAGTTGACAGACAAGTGGGCCTGGAAAATAAATAGCACATCAACAGTAGAATTGTTCTCTAAGCTGCTACATTTTGTAGTTTTTCATCAAGAAATGTAAAGCAGTAAAGGACTTGTAATAATATTTATACTGTCTGACGGTGGATTTTGATTTTGATCGTATTTTTTGTTTTTCCAAAAGAGTATTGTGCCACTTGCTATGAAATGAAAAGGTCAGTGACAAATGTATGCGACTATATTACAGCCTGTGCACAAACATGTGCTTACCATATTCATTCTAGTTAATGTCCAGTAGGCTTAGAAAATAAATTTTCTTTTCATGTATTATGTCAATCAGATTTATGTTAAATTTGCATAACATCGATTGGAATTTCATGTAAAATTGTATTTTTGGTTCCCAGTATTCATAGTTCTTGCATGTCAGGTAATTCTAGGTAGTGGTAGGGGTGCTAATTAGAGCAAGGGCATTTAATAGGATGAATATGGTATAATATTGATGACATCCTAAGGCTGCTATTTACAGACTATGTATGGTCACAGTTTTTTTTTTTTTAAGTTAAATGTTTTTTTCTTGTATGCATAATTTTAAAACAAAGTATACTTCATGGTGCATAACATTTCCCAGTGAACATTTTAATTACTTTAATATTAAGTACTGTTAGTATTAAGTTCTGGTAGTCCTGTCACAAGGTGTCAAATTGTATAAACACAATCATGTTCATGTAGGAAATTTGTATCATATCTATATATTAACCAGTAAAATTCTTCAATGTATACAAAGTATTGCTTTAATAAAGTTCTGGGAGATACATCTCTTTCTTCCTATTTCATGTAATGAGGTAATAAAATGGTACAAAATTATGCAGGGTATGAAAAAAGTCGGGGTGCATCATGGGGGGGGGGGGTATTGCAATTTTGGCTGGTATATATATCAGCAGACCTATTTATCACTTCATATGTTTTTATCAAGTTTTGCCAGCGTCCTAGATATGTACATGTATTGTAAACATAAAACGCTAGCAGATTTGGATGTACTCCGTCATATTACAGTGTCTGTATTTTTACACGGGCAGGAAGCAAAAACCGTGTAGTATAGGACTTTAAAAATTGATGCACAAGTTTGTTTTTTTTTTTAAATTTCTGAGTTGAATGGTACTTTCATTTGTTTTAAGGCTGTCATTTGGATATTTGAAATGATCCAGATGGTCATTGAATCATTTGGGAGGAGTTAAGTTTTTGAAATGCAACTTATGGGGAATTAAACATTGAATGGCAACAAACCTATCATACTTACTATGAATCAGTGCATAGTATCACTAGGCTTAACCACTGTTGACCATGGTTACAAGAAGGACTATGTTACTATTTGAAGAAAATTAAGGAAATGTGCATGGGTAGTTATCATCAGCCTGACTTTAATCATGGGGAAAACAAAAACTGGATCATACAGAAAAGCAGGATGATGGAAAAACATGATCGGTCATATATAGAATCATGGGAAAACATGTCACATAGAGAATCATGGGAAACATGGTTTACATCATGCAGAATTACTAAAAGACAAATCGCTGAATGTAAAGTCATATGCAATAAATGTTTGCATTAAATTTTAATCAATGGCATACACATTTCACGCGTTAAAACAGAGATGCGATGATGACCATGTTTTTGGTAGATTTTTTTCTTTTTTTTTTTTTAACAGTACAGAAACAGTTATGAATATTTACAAAGAGACCCCCTATATTTTATACAAGGAAGGCTACTTGTTGAAGTTAACTAAATTTGGTAGCTGGTGTGTTGGAAGGGCTATTGAGTACTTTTAAGATGACAATGTAAAATTACTTTAGGATGAAATATGATAGAGCTCTATTTTGCCCAAGTTTCGTAGAAGTTGAAATCTTAGAAATCAGTCTTAGGGCTACCATTTGCAGTGTTTTGTAAGTTGCTGTACACATATACAAATGTGTATATTTATTGTATTATATATTATGATATTAACTCCAAGCAATGTACACTTTTATTACCAGAATGCATGAAAGTTCATTATACCTTTTATTGTTACTCATGGTTCAGCTTAACTCTTTGTGTCTCCATTACGTAAAGCTCAGGACTTCCATGGGTTAATAGCCACAAAGAGTTAAGTTATGCAGGATTGTTGACAATATAAACAGTACCAATACCATTTGAAATACAGTAATAAAGAATTTTTCTTTAAATCAATTGTTGTTATTTTTTACGTCTGTATTCATGCAAATAATACAACCAAATCACCAGAGAATAGCCTTTTCAGAAATTTCAAGCTGTGGGGTGATACCAGGTGGCTCTGTCAGAAATTTGAATTCCTCCCACTGCAAATGATATAATACCTAGGGCTGATACCAGGTGGCTCTGTCAGAAATTAGAATTCCCTCACCCTCCCGCTCCAGTGCAAATGATAGAATGGCACAACCTGATACAAACTGTCAGAAATTGGAATTTTTGCTGCTGGAAACAATGTACATGTATATATAACACCTACTTTAATATGGCTGATACCAAGTGGCCCTGTTGGCAGCTGTTAGATACACTGTAACAGTAACTCTTACCTATGATATTCAGATGAACTCCTGACAGTTGTCAGTTTGATAGGTACCACAATATGGGGACTGCCCATAGCTATACATATCCCATAGGCATTTGTCAGCCGCCCCATTTATTTAACATTGTAGCTCCAATTACACTTTCCTGATTCATACAAGGACACCAAGGGCCTTTTTGATCCTTCAATTCTCCTAGCACCACAGCCATGCAAACAACTGTCAAACCCTATAATTTTTCAGCCTGATCCACCCTCTATTCTCCCTGCCAACATGCACATTTGAGCACAGTCTCCTGGAACCCTCCATTGGGGAGCCGCTGCACTGACCAGCACCTGGCCCATCTAATGTAGAGGCTTTCAAACCATTCTAGTTTGCTGCCACTACCCTGGTGTCTGAATTACTTGCAACATAATCAACTCCCATCTCCTTTGGCCAGCTACAGGCAGTTTATCCTAGGTGCCCCATGACAGGGCACACCACACAGGCCATGATAGCACTACCCACATTGAGAGTTCTGGCCTTTGTGTAGGGTCTTGGCAACTGCCTCACCCACAACCAGCGAACTAGCCTAGCCCAATCAGAGCAATCCACTACCACAGTCTCCAGACCCCTGGGGCCAGCCTACAAGGAGCTTTACCACTTGCTCCAAATACCTGCCCGTCTCTCAGCCGACACATGCAGAGCTGTACCACACCCATTCTGATTGAACTGGCTGGTACAGATTCCAACCATGATCATGAACCACTGTGATGCTCTAACATGTGGCCCTCAGCTATGCTCAATAGGCCATGACCACACTCACAGATGGCAATCGCCATACTTGTGCAGGTATTCTTCTTTCTTAATGAAGCTCTGCATTTATAAGCAAAATTTCACGTACTTAGCTAATTCAGCATTTGCCACATTCATATTCATTCATTATTTTGCGGTTTGTCTTTGCTGAATATTTCCCTTATACAAGGAGCCGTTACTCAAGAGAGACATGTACAGGTAATAGGCTCCAAAACATGTTCTGAGTAGTTACCCATTGAAGACCCTTTGATTTATTTCGGCTAATATAGCCTATGTAAAAATTTTACAGAGGAACGTGTGCAATATGGACAATAGTACTTTCATATGTATATTGGTTAGACAGGGACAGGTTAGCTTATGGAGAGTAAAGAGTTCGGACTGCGGAATAAAGTAATGACTCCTAGGAAGTGGTTCTGGGCAAAAAGACACAAAACGGCTAAAAAGTATTAAAGTAATTAGATACTCATAAATATCTTACATTTCTTGGTTGGGTGGCCTGAATAATATAATTCATGCAGAAAGGCATGCTATCTGTGATCACAATTATTACAGTTCTCATTGACACAACAATGTTGTTTGATGGCTTTTATTTTGCCTGTTCCATTCACAAATCTGTGACGGTCATGGTTGCTGCCGTATCCCAGATCGAGGCCCAGTCCAGAACATGGAATGGTGCCATATTCTTATTAAAAGATTATGAGAGAAAAGTTGTTTAAGAGTTGTTGACGAAATGTTACATCCCCTCCTTCTCAAGCAAGGCACCTGTAACTTGTCCATATGTATATAATAGAAAAGGAATCAGTCCACCTTGAATATAATTTTAACAAAAATAATTTCAACAAAAATATTGTCACTTTAGGTGAGATTCAGAGGTTACTAGCACATGAATCTCTGAGACCTGGTTCTCAGTACCCAGTCTTTAAGTGTTCATTTTCGGCTTAGAACGAAGCAACTTATTTACTATCTAGTTTGGATTCAACAGTTACTAGCACATCAATCTTACATTACTTTTAACAGTTTGACAAGTCATAATCTCTCAAACGTGTAGGAGCTTTAATTGCTCGGGCACTTTTAGAGTATATGGGTGAGTCTGATCTAGCTGCAATTTGACTGGATAGACACCATCCTCCCATTACTATTAGTCTCTTCTTCCCCAATAGCAACTTCCTCTATGTCGGATGTGATTACTGGATCCACTGTGGAGGTACAAAGTTCCAAGATAGGCTCATTTTGTGTAATTTGGTCTTCATTGTGTCTCTCCGTAAAGGCATTGTACCACTAGTATCTGGCACACTGTGGCATTTAATGATGTGGTCTATATGTCTCCTGACGATCTGTCCATCATTCAATTTAATTTCATAGGACACAGGCCCTTTCACATGTACAACTGTACCAGAAAACCACTTTGGACCATGTGTAAAGTTATTTACTCTAACTGTGTCCCCCAATACAAATGTTCTTTCATTACTCCTTAGGTCATGATTTTCCACGATTTTTTCTTGTTTTTTATGGATTTTTCCCTGTAGATTTGGATGTAGTAGATCAAGAAGTCATCTGATCTTTCTATTATTCAATCATTCTGTAGGAGACTTTCCTGTAGTTGTATGTGGCGTCAATCTATATTGAAAAAGAAATCTACTCGACAGAGCGTGCTCAGACTCTGATGGAGATTCTTCTGACAACTTTGACAATGCTTTCTTCACTGTCTGCACAGCCCTCTCTGCCAGTCCATTACTAGATGGATGGTAAGGGGCTGCTGTTATATGAGCAATACCATTTTTCTGTAAAAATTCTTCCATTTCTATGCTGGTCAGATTTGGGGCATTATCAGTGACACAAACTTCAGGCAAAGCTTGATGTGAAAATATCTCTCGCAATTGTTCAGTAGTAGCTGCTGAAGTAGTATTCCTCATGATGTATGCTTCCATCCATTTTGATGTTGCATCTATCACTATTAAGAACATTTTACCTATAAATGGGCCGGCATAATCTATATGCACTCTGGACCATGGCCTACTAGGTATTTCCCATGGATGTAAAGGTGCTACAGATGGCACATTGCGATGAAGCTGACATGCTTCACACTGTTTCACAAGCTGTTCAATACTGTCCTCCTTTTTTGGCCACCACAAATAGCTTCGCGCCAAAGCCTTCATTCCCTCTGCTCCTGGATGACTTATGTGAAGTTCTTGTAAAACCTTGTCTCTTCCTTCTGGGGGTATTACAACTCTTGCGCCCCATAACAGGCATCCATCTTGTGCACTGATTTCATTTCGTCTGGTTCCTTCAACTTTGTTGGTCCATCCACGCAGTGTATACTCTGGCACGTTGGATAGGACTGGGTCTCTTGAGGTGCATTTCTGTATTTCATCTGCTGTCACTGGGGCTGCAGCTAAATCATTAATTAGCAGCACATGATCTTCTGGCTCTTCAGCCTCTACTACCAGAAGTGGAAGGCGACTTAAACAGTCTACATTTGCATGGGCCTTAGAGTTTCTAAATTGGATTTCATAATCATATCCTCTCAGGATAACTGCCCACCGCTGAATTCTGGGTGAAGCTGTAGTAGGCACTTGTTTCTTTCGCTGAATAAGGTCATGAGGGGCATGTGGTCAGATTTTATTACAAAATGTCTATCATACAAGTACCTGTGAAATTTTTTCAGTCCAAATATAATTGCCAATCCTTCTTTATACAGTTGGGAGTAATTTTTTCTGCTGGATTCAATGTTCTTGATGCAAACCCGACTGGTTTTTCTATACCAGTCTCGTCTATGACAGATAACACTGCAGTGACCCCATAGGGTGAGGCATCGCACTGTATAACTTAGTCCTTGTTTGGATCATAATGTGCTAGAACATTGGCAGTGACAAGAAGTTGCTTGGGTTCCTCAAAACTATGTTGTTGTTGACTGCCCCAGAATCATTTTTGGTCCTTCTTAACTAATTTATTGAATAGTGCTAATTTTGCTGCGAGATCAGGCAAAAACCAACCATAATAGTTTAGCATTCCCAGGAATGACTGTAGTTCTGTTACATTTTCTGGGGCTCTTGCTTCTACTATTGCTTTTACCTTGTTGGGCATAGATGTATTCCATATTTATTCACCCTATGTCCGTGGTACTCTGTTTCCTCAGCCATGAATACACACTTGGAGAGCTTCAGTCGCAGTCCTGCTTTTCCAAGTTTTTCCAAAATGGTGTCAATTGTCTTTAAATGAGATGCATCATCTTTTCCTTGCACCCAATGTCATCTATATATACCACATTTTGTAGGATACCTGCCAGTATTGATTCGATAGTTCTCTTAAATATGGCAGGTGCGGAACTGATACCATAGGGCACCCTAGTATATTGGAAAAGTCCACAATGAGTTGATATGGTGGTATACTTTTTTGAGTCCTCGTCAAGTAACAACTGTGTATAGGCATGACTCATGTCCATTTTACTAAATTTCTCTCCACCTGATAACTTGAAACTCACATCCTATAGTGTAGGTAGTGGGTACTGCTCAATTTCTGATACTTGGTTAATTGTCACTTTGTAATCACCACAAATGCATACTCTTCCATCAGGCTTCCAAACCGGCACTATAGGTGCTGCCCATTCTGAACAGTTCACTGGCTCTATCACCCCTTGTGTTAATAATCTGTCAATTTCCTCGTCTACCTTTGTCCCCATCGCATAGGGTATGGGTCTTGGTTTGTAAAACTTTGGCTGACAACCCTCCTTGATATGTGTTTTAGCTTTCACTCCTTTTGGTGTACCCGAGTCTTCACTAAAAATGTCTTTATGTTTGTGAAGTATCTCCTGTAGCTTGACATTTATACTGTCTGACAGTTTATTTACAGTCACCACAACTTAAGTTTGTAACGCATCTCTGCCAAGCAAATTTGGCTGTTGACCCTTGGCTATAATAACTGGTATGGTGCACTCATTGTCATTATACCTGATCTTAACATCAGCAGATCCCACTAAGTCGAGTGAATGTCCTGTATAGGACTTGAGATTCACTTTACTTTCTTTTATCTGGTCTAATACTACTATATTTCCTGTTACCTCATTGAGTATTGTATAGGGACAACCTATGTCCACTTCACATTTAATGTGTGTGCCATTTATTTCCACTAATGTCGTTATTGGTGGAGTTTTGGGTGTGCTTGCATGGTACATATATTTGTTGAACACTAAACTATCTGGGACAGGCGACTCACTTGTGGATGACTTACTCACGGCTTCTTCCACCAAATTAATCCCGAGGCGGCTACAGCACGCTGCCTGGCTATGACATTTCTTCTTGCAATGATAACATGATTTGTCCTTGAAAAAACAAGTGTCTGGGTTACAGGACCTTTGGCCACACCTGTAACATGGTTGGTTTTCTCTTTCCTTTGTTTTCCTTTCAACACCCTTGTCAGTGGGCTGTCCCGATGGTCCTTGTTTTTTACTGTAAGTTGTAACTTTGTGTATTGTTTCATTTTCTTGGGGTTTGTCTCGAGTACTTACACCTGAAGCTGTCATTTGCTGCATTTCTTTTAGTTTTTTTTTGTGGTTGCTTCATAGGCCTCACATATCTATACTGCCCTCTCCCAGGTAAACTCTGCAGAGGGAATCTTGAACATTTCCCTTTGCATTCCTGTGTCCATACATCCAGGCAATAGTCTATCTCTCGATGCTCGGTTGACAAAAGCTCCAAAATTACAATGCTCTGCAATTTTTCTCAGTTCTGATATGAAAAAACTAATTGATTCACCTTGTTTGCGATCCTTTTTGTGAAATCTGAGACTTTCTGTTGCCTCTAAGGGAGGGGGTCTATGTTTCCCCAATATTTTTATCATATGTTCAAAAGTACATTCCGCTGGTTTATTGGGAAGACTTAGGGCCTTTAGCAATTTGTAAGTCTTGGGCCCCACACTAGCACACAA
>OZ026618.1:72764825-72902325 GCA_964020975.1 Hermodice carunculata
AATGTTCACCCTTGCCGTTCCATCCTGAATTCCACTTGCAGCAAAACAATGTTCTATTATTTCTGCATAGTCCTCCCACGCCTGGCTCTCGTCGTAAGGAGTGAGCTGTCCATATAATGCTACAATTGCCATGATTTAGGCCTACGGTTGATTTCTAAATAACCTGGTACTTTTGATCGATAAGCTGTGACTCCGCCAGTTGCAATATCGACCACGTGTATTCCACTGTTCAATCACTTTTTTTTTCTCTGGGAAATGGCCTACCTTGTTGCGGTTAATTATCTCCAATTATGTGACGTCCCACTACTTCCCATATGGTACTTTCCTTCCCTTAAAAGCTTTTTATCCTTGTTGTCAGATATTACAGTTCTCATTACCACAAAGTGTTGTTTGATGGCTTTTATTTTGCCTGTTCCATTCACAAAACTGTGACGGTCACGGTTGCTGCCGTATCCCAGATCGAAGCTCATGTAGCCTGATAAAGGTGGGACTCCAGCCCGGAACATGGAATGGTGCTATATTCTTATTAAAAGCTTATGAGAGAAAAGTTGTTTAAGAGTTGTTGACGATATGTAACAACAATAAAAACATTACACCAAGTCTTTCTCGACAGAGCATTAATACTTTTTATGGAGAATACACTCAGTCGTAAATTGAAACAACCAGGAACTTGGCAAAGCTATTTACCTTGAAACAGACATCATCTTATATATCAAAGTGGAGCCATTCTGTTGAAAAATGTACTATTAGAAAGTGTTCCCCTGTCGACAACTTGAAGAACTTCATATTTCTATTCTGCAGGGATTGTTTCAAGCTCTTCCTGTGCAAATAAAACATCACGATACATGTAAATTCTGCCGGATTTACCAAATCCAGATCGATGTAAAGAATTAAACTGCTACATGCTTAATCATAATATATAGTAAAGCCTATTTAGGAAACTTTGGGGTTTTGTGTGTGTGTGTGTGTAAATTTTAAAGATTGAAAATATATTATTAGGTATTTACAACCACTGGATTACCTGTATTTTCAAAGACAAAAAGGCTAAGAAGAACCAGTTTTTACCACCCATGTAAAACATCTAATGCCACAATGCAAATTGTTTTGAAGTTTCATTTTTAAAACATGAGTGCAGTCGATGTAACCTCTGTCGTGTGAGCCATAATATGACAAATAAAATCAGAAAATACAGAATAAGGAATATATCTAAAAAAAAACCCTCCCATTTTTATAAATTTCACATTGAAAGTGTAATCAAAATACTCAGTTATTTCTGTCTATGTCAAGCACCCTTTTATACTGACAATTACGTGACTATATTAGAACTCACTAGAAATGGGTATTTAGCTTTAATCGTTTTAGCACCACCTAGTTGCCACATTAAAATTTACATGGTGCAACAAAATACTTAAACTTTGCAATGAATATATATATATATATATATATATATATATATATATATATATATATATATATATATATATACATATATATATATATATATAAGGTATTTGTTCTTAAAAATGGTATATAATCTTGTCAATAAAGCTCTAAACTGATTTGTTTTACACACTGTTATATTAATGTGCTTGGCCACTAGATACCCCTTCCTACCTCCAGTTTTAGAGATCGAAATGTCACCAGGAGAGCAGTTCAGCACAACAGTATTGCAAAACGTAAATCTTGTCTTCTATTTGCAGGCATGGGTGGTATTTATCTAGATACTGACTTCATTGTTCTCCGATCATTTGATCCCCTACGAAACAACAGTTGTGTCTTGAATATGGAAGAGGAAGGACTAGCGTTAGCAAATGGAGTCATCCTGGCGCAAAAAATGACGCCGTTTTTATGACTTTGGTATGAGTCATACCATATGTTTGATCACACACGATGGGCATACAACTCTGTCCAGATGGCCTATAAACTGTATGAATGCTTCCCTCATCTTGTGCACGTAGAAAAAGAGAGTTGAATAGGACTGCCTTACACACTGCAATATGACCAATTTAATGGTCATGTCAGCTGGACCAACAATTACTCATTTCATATTCAGAGTGGATTTGGGAAAGTTCCAAACACCCCGGAAGCTGTTTTAGCGGAAAATAATGCTGTTGGGTGAGATTTTACGTTATGTCATGTTTGGTTCTTCTTGATAGGTGTGTGTGTGTGTATGTATATATATATATATATATATATATATATATATATATATATATACACACATACATACATACATACATACATACATACATACATACATACATACATAGTGAAAACTTTATATTATGACACCATTTGTTCCACGCAAAATGTCTCAGATATCTGAATATGCCAGAGTCGTGTTTGACGTGAATATGTCAGATATCTTAGTGTCGTTATAATGAGGTCACACTGTATTTATATATATTTTGAATATCGATGGGAATATTATCACAAAACCTTATAGCAGAGAGAGCACAATCACCAATGCGTTCAGTTCCAAAACTGATTGGGCGTACATCTGCGCGATTTCTGAATAGGCGCCCAGTGGTAAATGCAACATTAAAAGGAACAAGCCCACATACATATCGGTGAATCAATTTATTGTACATTTTGTAAAACATGACAAGCTTGAAGTTCTTCCTCCGGTTTGACACAGTTTGCCACCTAAGCTCTTCAAAAAGTAGGATACACCAAGTATTGATAATACATGTTGTATGTTGGTGCCAAGAGAGATCACTTGACAGTGTAATTCCAAGATGTTTGTGTATTCCGGAGAAGTAGGGTTGGATGGGCTGATATATTTAATTTGAAATTACAGGGGCATTACTGATGGCATTGCCATGGCTTGCCCCAGACGTGAGAACGTTAATATAGACAAGTAAAAGTCAGGGACCAAAGAAGGAACTTTGAGGCACTCCATCCTCCTTGGAAAGCCAAGAGATCTGTTTATTATAAATCAGTCTCTCAGTGCTGGTATTTTCCCTGACAAATTGAAAATAGCTAAAATTGTACCCATATATAAAAATGATAGCACCTTAAAAGATAATTATCGACCCATCTTCCTGGTCCCTGGTATGTCAAAATTTTTTGAAAAAGTTGTATACAGCCAAAATTATGATTACCTTAAATCTAATCTTTTACTTTACACAAGTCAGCATGGGTTCCAAAAGCTATATTCCACTGAAACAGCTACATTGGAATTTTTTGACCAAATTTATAATGATCTTGATGGTGGTGAAACACCAATTACTGTATTTTTAGACTTGTCGAAAGCATTCAACATGTTAGATAATACCATTATTCTAAAAAAGCAGGATTACTATTGTATTAGGTATTCCATTAAACCGCTTTCAAAGTTATCTTTCTGATCGAACTCAATTAGTCCATTATGATGGTATATATGCTCTACAACATTACCCATTATTACTGGAGTACTGCAAGCGTCCATCCTTGGACCCCTTTTGTTTCTCATCTACATGAATGACATGCAAGCTTTAGTTTACTTTGAGTCAATTCTCTATGTAGATGTCACAACATTACTGAAGTGTCTCTCTTCAGTCAACTTCTTTACTGGGTCAACGGACCAAACTCTATATCCAAAAATATAAGTTCCGAATTGCAGAGGGTACATGAGTGGTTAGCAGCAAACAGATTATCTTTAAATATCTCAAAAACTAAATATATGATATTCCATTTTCCTACCGAAATGCACTGATTGCGCCTGGTGTGTGTGGTCTTCGCTGGTGCTGGGACATTTTCCCAAAATCCTGGTGGCAAAAGGAGCTTCCGAGACTTGCTTATTTTGTCTTTTGACACAACTTGGTGTCAGTATCCTAGGGAGATCAGCAAAACTGTCAAGTTTGCCCAGGAATTCCAACTTTTATCACGGTGGGTTTTCTGCCTTCTATATAAACTGGACAATATCAAGCGGACCTGACCTGTGTCACTTTGACACCTAATGCAGCACACCTCTTTGTGTACTTGTGGACTGACAATTGCCAATGGAAACAGGCATAAACATTGTTGTGTTCATGTAAATTGGACAATCTCCAACTGGGACTGCATTGGAGTAATGTGTACTTCTTTTTTTTTCTGTGCATCTGCATATGGTTTATTATTAAAAGCGGACAAATGTGTCTAGTGCTAGAGGGAAAGTGAAATCTGTATCCTCAGATAAACAAAAAGGAAAATCTGTATCACAGATATTAACCTGCACATACTAGACCAAACAAGAGCAGTTGTAAGGGAAGAGATGGGCGATATAAAGTCTAAACTAGAGAGTGCAGTCACTCATTTACAAACATTTAACAACATTGATTTGCTCGAAAAGGGAGTACAGGATTGCAGTGACAGGCTGGACCAGATTATCAGTGATATTCTGCCGAGATTCAATTAGAAATTAAATGAAACCTGCACTGCCCTTGCCCTGAATACCAGACAAAGATGTCCATGACCGAAAGTGGTCCATTATTATTCATGGACTTAAGGGTGCAGCTGGCGAGAACATTGAACTAGTAAACAACAACAAAGATGGCAGCCAAAGGTGCGGGAGATGGCGCACATGGCTTGCAAAGTGTGCGACAGGAGGCCAGAGAATTTTTTGAGAATTTTTTTTTATGGATGAATACAGTTATTTTGAAGGATTTAGCAATGAAAGTGATGATGATATGGAGGATGGAGGCAAAAACACTGACTTAGATGACCCGTTTGAATGTTGGGTCAATGGAGACAGAAACCTGGAAGTGCCGGTCTTCTCTCCTGTACGCGATCCGGGAGTGAGAACAGAGAGCATGCCACCCCATGAGGAAACTACAGATCAAGTGTTCCAGATAATGACTGATGAAACAAATTTGTATGCCAGACAGTATCTGAACGATCGAGAGCTTCATGCCCACTCAAGATTCCATGCCTGCACAATTGTGACAATAGCGGAAATGGAAGTGTTTATCGCAGCAATCATTACCATGGGATTGGTGAATCAGCAGGATTTGGCTAACTATTGGAGCACAAATGAGGTAGTTTCTACACCATATTTTGCTCAACTTATGCCTAGAGACAGATTTCTGAAAATTTTATCATTTTTCCACTTAGCAGATAACACAGCTAGGCAAGGAGAAATGAAGAGGGATACACTCCCCTTCAAAAGTTGGGTATGCCATTCAAGTCGATATTGTCGGCATTTGAGGTGATGTACACACCTGCCCAGTAACTCAGCATCGGTGAGGGCATGGTACCATGGAGAGGCAAGCTAGGCTTCCAGGTTTATAATCCAGATAAGCCAGCCTTTTTACGCTTTGTGACTCAACTACTGCATACTGTTGTGCAATTGAAATGCATGTGGGCAAGCGCACAGATGTATCCAATAAGGGCGCAACATATGATATAGTTATGAGACTTATTTAGAGGTACCTCCACCAAGGTTATCAACTTTTTGTTGATAAATAGTATAGCTCACTCTTTTTATTTATGGGTTTGTATGTTGACAAGACAGGGGCGTGTGGCACCTTACGCCTCAACCGAAAGGGGGTGCCCTATAAAATAAAGGATACCAAACCCCGCAACAGAGGAAATCGCATTGTAATGCACACTGGCCCTCTCATGATCATGAAAATAAAAGACAGAAAGGATGTCACATTACTGTCCACGATCCATACCTCAAATGATCTGCCCACATGCAAGAGAAACTGGCAGGGAGAGGCTATTATTCACTTTCAATGCATAGCCGAGTATGACAAGTATATGGGAGGGGTCGACCTATGTGACCAGATGCAAAGGCACATTTCAGTATTAGGCCAATAAACAAAGGAACTGAGATCGCTGATTGACTTTAAAATAAATGAAAGTAGTGGCCTTTCTCCAGTTCTTACAACTGGTAGTGCCAGCTGTCAATTCAAGCCATTAAGAAGGCTTCTTAGTTTTATGTCAAAGATACAAGTGATAATGATGTAGATTTTAAAAATCCACATGTTTAAAGGAGCAGCCCAGTTCAGAATTACGCTACACAGTAGGGGTGAAACGATTCATCCATGCAAATGGGCTCAGGATACGCGGTTCGATATAACTTACCAAAACACGATACGATACAATATAAATTTTTTACCCCTACTTCAGCTTTACTGCTAGAGTTCACTGACTTGTTGTCCATCAAAATCTATGCTGTGTAGTCTAACAAACAGTAAAATTGTCTTTATTTCCCTATTTCTTACTGATGTTTCTCGTGTTTGGTGCTGTTGCAGAAGTCCGTGACGTAGCGCACATATTTAAGTCTCGTATAATGACACGAGACCGTTAAACGTCATCCATTTGGGTCAATCAAGATGGCCGCTCCAGAAGAAGCTGGCGGCGTGCTTGGCAACAATTCAAATTCAACCGTGAATGCCCCAGTCTCTTTTGGTTCCCCCGTTTGGCATCATTTTGGATTTTCATGTGTCACCAAGGAAGAGGGAGTAAAAATAACGGATAAGACAATCACCGTATGCAAACATTGTTATATGTCGATAAAGTACACCGGCAATACCACAAACATGGCGACGCATCTCAGGAGGCATCATCCGTTCATCCTTGCCAGTGTCAGTGATACCAAAAGTAAGTCCAGTACATCATCTAGCGTTTCAAGTAGTGACTGTAGTACAAGTAGCACTAATGGTTGTGGGGACACTGGTGACCGTAGTCGGCATAGTGGTGCTTGTAGTCCTGGTGTGGGGCAATTACGCCTCCAAGATGTCTTCAAGCGCAAGACAACATTATCTTTCAACTCGGCTAGATCTCTAGAAATGACCAAGTCAGTCGTAATATTTATGGCTTCGTCCATTTTCAGTTGTTGAAAATACCGGTTTCAGAAATCTTGTGAAGACTTTGGAGCCACGTTATGTCATTCCATCACGTTCGCACTTTCAGCAAAAAGTAATTCCTGAGCTTTATGTTGAAACGCGACAGCAGTGGAGGCAGAGATGTGCAAGGACCCAGCAGCTGCCATAACAACAGATGGTTGGACATCAAGGGCCACACGAAGCTATATGACAATTACAGCCCATTTCATAGATAAAAACTTTTACCTGAAAGATTTTGTACTGCAAACCAGACCAATGGATGTGTCTCATAGTGGAGAAAACATGGCTAAACTCATAGACAATGCTGTATGTAACTGGAAACTGGAGAGACAGCATACCAAAATTGCAGCAGTGACTGACAATGCTGCAAATATGGAAGCTGCATTGACACTTTCAAAAGCATGTGCACCACACATAGGGTGCTTTGCACACACCATTAATCTGGCATGCCAAAGAGGACTCCAGGTGAACACTCTGTCACGCCTCCTGGCACGAGTACAGAGAATTGTGTCCTTCTTCCATAGGAGCACAACAGCAAGTGGAATGCTCACTATCAACCAGGAACTGCTCCAGGTTCCCTGCCATAAACTCATAATGGATGTTCAAACTAGGTGGAACTCTGCATATGATATGCTTGAGCGCTACATAGAGCAACAGGCTGCAATTATGGCAGTTATGATGGACAAGGAAATACAGAAAACTTATCAGACATAAGTACTCTTTCAGAAAGTGACATTACTCAAATTGAGCAGGTGCTATCCATCTTGGAGCCTCTGAAGACTATTACAGTGCTTCTCTGTGAGGCAGAAGTACCAACAGTTAGCCTCATACTTCCACTGAAGTATCGTCTCCTTGACAGTTTGCAAGAGCATCTAGCTGAAACTGATGTTGGTCTTGTGGCTTCTCAGGCTGACCTCAAGAAACGGTACATGGATCCTGAAGTTGAACATTACCTCTGGCAAGCTGCAGCCCTGGATCCTAGGTTCCGGAGTCTACCCATGTTGACTGAACAGAGGCGGTTTGACATATACAACTCGCTGGTCACCAAATGCCAAGAAACTGTACCCTCAAAGCCCTCTACATTCCCCCAGATCAAGGTAGAACCTGGTACTGAGGTAATTGTACTAATTACTAAGTAGTAAACATTACATGTAAATCACTTAATTTAAACTTGTACTAATGCTCTGATACTAAATTCATTGAGTTAATCTTAATTTTATGTGTTAAATTAGTAAACAGATAAATTCTTTGGCTGTAAAATTAGCTATTAAATATAGCTAGTTTGTAAAAATTGCCAAGTAATAAAATGTAATATCTGGAGAATCATGGTAGTAGTAGAATGATTTAATTTTAGAAGCATTTCCATTCAATAAACTGTAAAATATTTATCAGCTTCAAATTTTTTGCAATATATATGCCAGACAAGTCCATGTACTTCCCTTCAATTATAATTAAATTTTTATTGCATTCACTTCACATGTCAATTATTTTAAAATGATTTAATTTCCAGGTTGCTGTACAGTGTGAGTGTGTATACTGTTTACACATTTCAGGTTACGGTTTCGAGTCAAATGGAATTTACTGTCTCACCGACTCCCATGGTGGACCATGAGAGGGGAAAAAATATCAAAATATTAGCTTTATGTAGTTTAAAATTGTCAATATTGTTTATATGTTGAGTCTGACACAAGGGCACCTGTTGTGATGACTACAGATGAGCCATCACTCCCACGGCTTCCAGAACCACCTACTGCAGCCAGTCCAACTGGAGGTGTGTCACCATGCAGGTCTTTATTACAATCAGTGTCTCGGTCACCACCAAAGAAAAAGACAGTCAGTTTTTGGTGATGTATTCGTCACAAAAGTGGACACAGCTGCCGCTGGAGTTTCAAGACAGGCTGAAGTAGAGACTGAAGTTCGGAGATACTAAAGTGAACCTTGTATCCCACTTAATGCAGACCCCCTGGCTCTCACATGGCCAAGTTGTATCTGGGAACCCCAGGTACATCCACAGGGATTTGCATCAGAAAAATAAAAGAGTGTCAATATCAATTATCGTTGTTGGTGTTGCTCTCTGATCGAGGGCGCCGGACTGAGGGCGCGAGTCACTTTAGTGACGAGAAGGGGACAAACGAGATATGCCGCCTCCGCGCATTTTTTCCCGATTAAATCGCTTTTGTCCGCTGCATACATATAATCTTTACCTCCAGTTGTTCCTAAGAACCTACTTCGTCGATTGCAACGCAACAATCGCTCCACTAGCAACAACGTACCGGTTTTTTTTCACCTCTATTCTCAACTCTTCAAATAAGTCAGTCTTCATTGTACGGAAATGACCTTTGACCGACCCCAAACGGCACTTCAAGGATTACTGGCCTCTCATTGGCCAAGCTACTCCCGGTAAATTAAATTAATATATTGTTGGGTCAAGACATTTATGTTTTACTTATATGTGAAACTGCTTTAATAAAATCATAACAAAATAGGAACAACTGGAGGTAAAGATTATATGTATGCAGCGGACAAAAGCGATTTAATCGGGAAAAAATGCGCGGAGGCGTCATATCTCGTTTGTCCCCTTCTCGTCACTAAAGTGACTCGCGCCCTCAGTCCGGCGCCCTCAATCAGAGAGCAGCACCAACAACCATAATTGATATTGACACACTTTTATCTTTCTGATGCAAATCCCTGTGGGTACATCAGTGCCAAGTGAGAGGGATTTCTCCACTGCAAGTGATATTGTTACTGCTCAGAGATCTCAGCTCTCACCTGACCGTGTTGACAAGCTTATTTTCCTAAAGAAAAACATGAAAATTCAAGTAGTATGTATTTCCTGCATTCCTGTTGACTCTTGTTAAGTACTACACTTTACTGTACAATGTAGTGTATAACAGTTAGAAGTTACCATGGATACCAGTTCAAGTTTGTGTTCAATTGTTGCATTACTGGTTTACTCTCCAGTCTCCACAAGTACTAGTAGAATGGTATACAGGTATACAGTCGGCAAGTTATGCAAGCCAGTGATTCCCACTGGCCCCCACACATGGAGAACTGGACATGATGGACATTGGACTCCTAGTATTTACTACATGTACTTGAATTCAGAGTGGGTGTGTACTAATCTGACTGGTACATTGGAATCTGGAAATGGATCTGTACAATGTTGTAAACCTATGTAAGCTTGCCAGTTATTAAAATGAACCAGATCTTTACATTAAAAGATTTCACCAAGACAAGATTAGATTCTTTGTTATACTTTTAAATTATTTTTATTACAGATGGGAGTGCACTGCATTGAAGCTCTGGTGTCCTTGATAAATCTCATTTTCTGACGGAAATTCATAGAATTAATATTACAAAATATCGTGATACAAATCGTATCGTGAGGTGTGTATCGTGATATGTATCGTATCGTGACAGAGGCGTATTGTTTCACCCCCACTACACAGTATAGTTTTACTTTTCTACTTTAAAGCAAAATCTGAAATATTTTCAACTAAATATGTAACCTTCTATATGTTACTTAAAAATGAATAAATGTCTGATGCCATGACCCCAGAACGCTATGGCTACCAAGCCTAGCTTTATACCTCACTTCCGTCATTCACTCATGGTCCTGCCCTGTGTAAAAATGGCAAACAAAATGCGGTCAGCTGTAACATGTATTGCTTCAGACTCTTACAAAATTGCGGCGTTACAACCACGCATCAAAATTTAAAAAATGCTTTCTGAAAGTGGTGTTTTTTTATGTACGTACATATTAGGGTACTAAAGTACCTTTAAAACATGCATACATGTATAACATACTTGGTACATGTAAGCCTAATACTGATAGTGGCAAGAGAAACTATAATCTTGATAACAGCTGGTATCCAGCTGTTGTGAAAGTAATCATGCCAGGTTTTCCAGGGTACTATTAAAAACTATGTGTCATTGCTAAAAAAATCATTGCTAAAAAAGTGACAGTGGAAGACTTACGGCCCCATAGACTCTTGTTAGACGCAATGATAAGACCAATTTTTAAAGCCTTGAGTTTGGAGATTTATACCAAAATTCTACGACTGTAGGCCTGTGGGAAAACACGGCCTATCACTAGTGAACCACAATATCGTAATAGGCCATATATTAATAAATCTTAGCCATTGCCTTCCCTTTATTGATTAGAGGTTACATTATTGTGATCATTTAACATAAATTTCTGGAATTTTTTGAACACCGTGTTTTTCAAATTATTTACAAAATGTACACGTCCCAAGCGCGTATAACTTATTATTTTCTGGAAAACTGACAAAAAACCAACTTATAGCTTTCGGCACATAGTTAAAGGATGGGTTAACCTTTTGCATGGATGAGGTTACTGTCCTTCCAAAATCTCATAAGTTCCTCATCACATAAATAAAGCAACTCGGTTCATACTTGGAGTAAAAGGAATGACGATTTTTTGTTTTTGTTTTTGATGTGTTAATCAGAAAATGTGCACTCAAAATGAGTAGAAACATTATCATTGAAACTTGTTTATAAACTGTCTTCTATTTTGGAGACAAGATAGGTGAAATATGTTGACGTGTTTCCATTTTTAGCAGTTTATAAGGTTGGTTGTCTACAGGACCAAGGAAGGGCTACAGTTAGTACACCACTACCTACAAGCCCCTCACAGCACCTTAAGTGAACACAGTCTTGTAACCCTACATGAACAATTCAGCCACTGCAGGAATGTATTAAAAAACAACTTGATTGTTTTAGGATGGCAGCACATATGGTCATTGCAAGCGACAAGGGACACAGGATTTTGGACTACCAGACAAACAAAGATACCAATCCTGCAAGAATTCTGAATTCCACCCACAACATTAAAGTGTCAATGATATTTGTGTATTTTCTGGACCTCAAAGAAACTGCACTGAAAGTTTCAGAAATGCGCGAGTCATCAGATCAACTTAGAATAGTCATGGTGGCAGCCAACACTTTGGACATAACCAACAGGATAAAGCATCAGGGTGGCACTAAGTTAAATTATGAAAGCAGCAAATAAAAGCCCATCCGCTTTGATTTTTGACTGAAGAGGTATTCTTTGCCTTACCAAACATGACCAATATGGACATTTTTAGTTTGCTATAATACACTCTGTCTCAGTTGTGCCAATATGGACATTTTAGTTTCTATAATACACTCTGTATCAGTTGAGAAATACAATATGCACACCATCAACAAAGGTCTCATATGGAACAGAATAACATCAACAGAGGATATCCTTCATCAGCACACTGACTTGAAGCAGATATTGAAGAGGTGAACATACACTTTTCTGTAATGAACAGACCTCTCCAAAGCAAGGACTGACTGTACAGTGGGACAGGGACCTAATGAAAATCATCTTAAGAACGAGCAGAGCTAAAGATAAGAACAAGAAAACTGTTCTCATGCACAAAACTACATGGTCTGGTACATCCTAATAATGCTCTCAGAAGACCCTCATTTGCTGTGATGTTTGCATCTATCTCCCAAGATTTTCCTAACAGGTGTCAAATTTAATAATCAACAGTCAGAGACATCACAGGAAGAATGGTACCTCAAAAGATCCAAGCACAAATAAAGCACAATCAATTTTGACTTTTTTCCAGTGGTCGCGGTCTCCGGTTGGTGAGACGTTCATCCTACCTTGAGACTGTAACAACACACAATACATGCACATCATGCTACCAGGCTGGAGTGAAGCCAAGCAACTTCAGAATCAAAATTAGTCCAGAAAATTGTTTGGGAGAGTGCTTATAAACAGTAAACCTAATTTCGAGCGGTCTGCATATCAAGTGGGCAAAATTAATTGCTAACCTGAGATTATGACGACACAAAATATGCTACCAGGATGCACTAAAATCGTGGAACTCAGAATCCAAATTGTTTTGGACAGTGGTTGAAAATGTTAAAAAGCAAATTCAGGATCAAAATTCTTCCACAAAATTGTTCAGAAAAGTGGTTATAAATAGCAATAATCTACTTCTGCTAATTAATGCCCTTGCCCGGCCATCTCATCCAGTTTACCTACTGAACACTGATTGAAATGTTCCTAGCAATAGTATTTGGCGCATACATGTAGAAGTGACAACTGCCACCAGGACTGCATTTTGTACAAGTTCATGCTGCAGGAGTCACTCATTGTTGGCATTTCGCTGTTGTTGCCCATATTTTTCTATTTAGGCTAAAAGTTACTTATCTGCATTTCTATTGTATACTCAGTATCAAATGTTGAAATAGAAACGGAGACATAAATTTTCATTACAAAATTATGATGTTATGATGCATGTACATTCACATTTCATGATGATGCATGGGTGAAGTACCATTGGTACTTTAATGTCATTGGTTCTAAGCGGTGGATATGGTAGTCTCTTACCATCAATTATGACCAATATAAACATATGTAAATAATCCATCAATTCATGCCTATATTTACATTGTTGTATTCACATTTGAAGCTGACTTTGCAGATCTCCAAACATTCTGATGTTATAAAGCAGGTCACTGCTAGATAATATGGATGACAATGCTGACAAAAATCATCATGAAGGTTGCGGTGATGACAATAATGGTATGATGGTCACAGTGATGGTGACAAAAACGTGAAGGTGATGGCAATGACAACGATAACGGGCATGATGATCACAATGGTCACAGTGATGATGGTAACAATTTAAATCATAATTATGTTGATGATAAGTGACAAAAACAAAAACAAAGCATTATCTCCATTACATCAATCTACAGACTACAAATCACTGGCAGCCAGCTGCAAAACGCCAGAACACTCAACAAGATAAAATGCAGTCTACAAAACATGTTCTTTCTGACCATACATATTCAGGGAGAACACATGCACCACCTACACAAAAAACCATACACATGGAACAAAACTACTCAGATATTAGAAATGCCAAGGTAAAGTATGACCCTTTTGAGTTTTGTTTCATTGTTATGCAATCGGCCTCTGGTGCCTGTGTGCTAACTTTGGGTGGGTGTCACATATCAGAGGTCCAAAAATTACGCATTTTGTGAATTTATTGAAAACTTCGGAACATCAGCGTGAACATAAAATTGTAGATTGACAACTTGTGAGACTTAGCAAAACAAAATTTAGTTCTGAACCAGCTCCCATAATTTAGATTGAAATTGACTTGCTTGCCGCGCCTTTTGAACGGCCGTCAAGACCCGGGTACTTTTGGTTAGCTCTGCCTTCGCGGTAAATGTGTGTGTGAAGCAACGCGTGGCAGTAGTGGCACTAGGCCTAAATTGCACAAGAAAACGAACATAAACACTATATTCTCTAAAAGTTTTTTTCAATTTTAAACTTCCCTTGCTGGTTTTTACTGACATATACCTGTTTTTGGACTGTTTTGTGGAAATAATGGCTACAAAAGGTGAAATTTATGAGCATCTGCAAAGCATCCAAGATGCTACCACAGAGACCGTAGTTTCCAAATTTGTAAAGAAGTACCTTGCTTTCCAGCGGGTTGTAGCTAGTAAGGACTCTCCAAATTATAGACATATCTGCCTCTCCTTGTACAAAGAAAAGCAGATTTCAAAAAAGGTAAAAGATTTGAAAAGAAAAGGCAACCAAGAAGCAAAGGACAAATTCTGGGGAGATCTTTTTTGCAGTGCCAGAATGCCAGCGCCCAGGCGCCAGTTCTAACACTGTCAGCAGGCCTAATTCAGAGTCACAGGTTAAGGTTACTAGGACTACATACATATTCATAAGATTCAGTACCTATGGATGTTCCTGCAGCAAGTAGGCCTAGTGCGCGTTAAAGACACTTACAGTTTGCTTTGGACCAAACAAAACTCTCAAACTGAAAATTCAAAGTCTCGCAGAAGAGAAAAAAGGAGCTTAAAACAAGTTACAAAAATTGGATGCCGAAAAAAACATTGCACGGGTTGCAAAATATCAAATTTGATTTTAAAAATCTTTCCGACTATGAACAATTAAAAAGTGAACTCAAAGAAAAAGAGGAAAAAGATCAAGCAGTTCAGGCTGAAATTGAAAAATTGAATTTGAGAAACGAAAATTGAAAAACAAAGAAAGGAGACTGAGAAGATAGGAGAAACGTGTAGGCCTACAACAGGACAATAGTCCTACATCTTCAATACATTTGGATGGCGTATCGGTGAATTAAAGAAAAAACCCACATGCATCAGATGTAGGACTACAATTAGCTCACTTAAAAGCTGAAAAAACAAAAATTCTGAAACAAGTTTGGTATCAAAAATGTAAGTGCAGGCAAGATTATCAGATTAAGGAAGTGGAGAAGCTGACATTGCGCATTGTTACTTTAGAGAATGAAACTGAAAGGGTAGTGCAAATCAATGAACTACTTGAAAGACACGAGGTAGAAACATTTCGTGATGGCATGTTCACTAATGAAGCAAGAGAAGTGATCATGCAACTGTTGATGTAACTGTTGGCAAAGCAAGTCAGCATGCATTCGGTCAATGAGGTGATTAAAAAATGTATTTGAAAAAGTTAGCAAACATGATAGTTGGGAAGTTGTCTTCAATGGGTCTCACTCAAAATATAATGCTTGAAGCACAACAACTGGCATAAGGCCAAGTCCGTGAGGAATTACTGAAAAACTTTGATCCTTTTCAGAGACAGGTGCAACTTTACATAGTGATAGTACTTCAAAATTCCATAGGCACTTTCAAAATTTTCAGTTCACTACAAAGGAAGGAAAGACCCTTTCTGCAGGGTTAACAGAGATGCCAGGGGGAGATGCCTCAAAAGTTATGGAAGATTTCAATGAATGTGTTGACAGTTTGGCGAGCACACTTGAAACAAGTAACACTGAAACATTAGAAATCCTAATTGCGAAACTAGTCCTGCCATAAAAAACACAATGTCTGATCAAGGGTCCGTTAACCATCCCTTTAACAAACAGCTAAAGAAAATGCGAGATGACATGTTCCCGAAACTGGACAATGACGGAAATTTTGCATGATGAAAACAAAAACAAAAAATTGTTATCAATGGGTAACTTTTTCTGCAAAATGCACGTTTGTTAATTTTGCGAGTGAATGCGACAAAACTTTGTCAGCTTTTGAAAAAACTGACAATCACCAAAATTTAACAGTCATTTTGAGTACAAACAAGTCCGCAACTGCACGTTTAGTGCGAACTGCTTGCAAGGCCTTTCATTCACATGGAAGTGAGGAATCCGGCTTAGCTTGGCTTAGCTTCATGGGGAAGCTTCCGAATGTCCCCTCGAATCGTTCAGAGGTAATGGATTCAACATTCTTTTCTATAATGCAGCTGCTGTTTATTTTTACCGAAACCATGGCATATAAAGATTTTCTCCACAGATGGCCTACACCTAACAGACTTCTTCAAGCCTTAAAGGAAGATATTAACAATAAAGTACACATTGCCGGTATTAGCGCATTGGGAATCATAGACAAGATAGTAACAGGCCCTTTTCTGGATGCTTGAAAAAGCAGGGTCCATCCTAAACGTCAACCCATATTTGAAGGAAATGATAATTAAATTTGAACGCTGGTGTAATGATGCATCTTCTCTGCTGACAGGAGAGTGCCTATTCAATGAAAATGGCATTCCAATTCACCGTGACGAATTGTACAATTCTATTTTTGCAGATACACAGGATGATGAGCTGGATGAACTCACAATACAGTCCATCGAATTACAAATGCACGGCCTGCTGTTAATTCTAGAGCGTCAGGCACAAGATCGGCTGACAGATGGTCAATACAATAAGACTCAATATGCGACTCCCGATAACTCGTTGGAAAAACAATCCTAGATAGTACCTGTATCAAATGTAGCTTCTGAAAGAGATTTTGGATATTTGGATTTTCTGATGCGAGCAAAACCTGCAGGGTCAATTCCATTGTACGAAACATTGACCTTGTGGGCAAATAACAAAATTAGTGCATGACTTAAAACGAAGTCAAAGGAAGAAAAGGAAAAATTGTTCGAAGCAGCACGGGCAAATGTACCAGCATTTTCAGAAAAATACAAAAAGAGATGTCAACTGATAAAAGCGCAAAAAACTTAAAGCTTTGGTAACAAAACAAGCAGCAAAAGAAATGGCAGAATCAAGACAAAATGAACGTAAGGTAGCTGCAACCAACCACACTGCACCAATTGGTCAAGTCTGGCCTTCAGTTGAAGAAATTGATTTGGAATTTGCAAAACTGAATAAAGATCAAGTGTATAAGCACTTTTGGCTGAGATAAATTTCTGCAAGCAGGTTTTGAAGTCCAAAGGTCCCAAAGAGTTATTCTTTCAATCTAAAACTGTTAACAAAAACTGGTCACTTTTCCAGATGAGACATTAATGGAAAATGTTAAAGTAATTGTAAAACTGAATCCTATTTCATCTAAGGTCTCACTGACAGTAAATGAAAATTCCGAAGCTACACCTGCAGAAAAAAGACGTGTTGATGTTGACATAGAAAAACGGAAGAGATTTGTTCAGTTAAAAGAAGCTAGAATAAAGAGAGCAATAAATAACAGCCGGGCCAAATTAACTTGTTATATGGAAAATCCTGAGCTACTAGTTGGTTGTCAAATTAAACACAGATTTTTAGATGATACAGAGGGATGTTTGAAGTAGTATGAGTAAGTCATTGAAAGTATCGCAGCACAACATGAACATCGGTTAAAAATTAAGTTTTGGATGGACTACAATGAAGATGAAATGTGCGACTTTGAATTGCTTTTAGATCTGAAAAAAGGTGAACTCATAATTGAAGAGAATAACTCATAAAGCCTAATACACCTGTCCTAGATCTCCCTGCCTATTTTTAGCACTGTAGAAACCATATTACATACATGTCTTTAACCTAACTAAAATTAATCCTAAAAACCTCATGCCTGGTCTCCTTGGTGTGGACTGTAAACTACCCATGGGTAGTGGTGCCGGGTACCAACCGCCAAAGATATCAGTTGTAAATACACTTCATCCACAACGTGCTCAACAAAATCACCTCTTATATGATAAATCCCATGTATAGTGCTCATGAAATGAATTCAAAACTATGATACCATTAAAAATTGTATACATTGTAAATATATGTAATTTATTGATGAATGTAAATATGTAAATAAGTTTTTGGTCATGTTTCATGAAGCTTTACAAGTTTACTTCATTCATTCATTCATTGTTATTTACATGCATGTATCACAGAAGCACACAGGCAGGCACCACTGCAAAATAAATTTTATTTCTTTTTCAGACAATATGGCATACAGGCAGCTGCAGGTTGGGGGGGGGGGTCTGCCTCCAGACCTGTGTGAGGGTACTGTGTTTGGGAGGTGCCGGGTGTGGCATTGTCGCTTTGAGCCCCTGGGTCATGATGTGCCTTTGGATGATTCACATTGCCATCTGGATATATTGCACAATAGGTTCTGCACCTCCATGTCAGATCTGTCTCTGCCCTAGCAGTTTCAGGGTTGCGTGGCCATTTTTTGTCACCTGTGGCACTACCACCTGGCTCCGGATATCCTGTAGGATCCACGCACCTGGGGGTCTGTTAGGTTGCATCCTAAATTTGCAGATTCTGTTTCCAGCAGCCTTCTTTGTGAGATAGAAGATCTATTACATCACCCCAGTGTTGTAGCTGTCGCAGAGACAGGCCTGAACAACTTTCATGAGTCGAACCCTTCAGGCACTTCCCAGAAGTATGTGTTTGGTGCTCAATGTCGTTTGGCCCAACAGAGGCAGCTACCTATTGTTGTGTGTCGTCGGGAGGCTGAGGAAGATTTTTCGACTTTTATGTCAGATAATCTGCACAGTACCCATGCCATCCACCTTCACTTCTTTAAAGGTGGACGGGGCAGTGTACAATTCCTCGAGCACTTCACAAACCTATACATTGGGGTTGCAGGCAAGCTGACACCATCTGTGAGGGAATTGATAGAACACATTCCTCTTGATAGGTTGCTCCTTGAGACAGACCCCCCCCCCCCGACTGTGCATTCACCCTTCATGGTTTGGTATTGCACCAGGCAAAAGCAGTTGCAGATATAAAAGGGTTGTCTGTCGGAAGTGTATGCAGTCAGACAAGCGTTAATGTTGTAAAATTATATAATTTTAAGTAGGCCTAACAAGGCACGAGGGTAAAAGTGTTGGTGTTTGTTAGTGATAGAACCATGCAGGTTCATGTACCAACATAACCCGGCTTCATATTTGGTAAATGCTGGGAGTTCAAAATTTACAATTCAAAACAAAAATTCTTTTTTAATAATTATCAGGTATGGCCAGGGTTAGAGAAATGTCATGAGCTGTACAAAATTGCCCTTATGGGTATAGAACTGAAGCTGGTACATGCATACAAACTGTGTGTGACTACTGGCCTGTGTTTTGGAGCATATATACATATATGGAGTTTTAAGTAAAATTTGATATTAAAATCATTTCATATATTTTGCAGGAAATTGAACCAGTACATAAATCTATATGTATATATATGTAGTTATTATACTGTACTCTTGTAAGACTGAAATATGCAACATTGTCATTTTTTGTCTTACCTTTGTTAGAGCAAACCCCCCCCCCCAAAAAAAATCTACATATCAAACAAACAGGAAAATAACGTGTAAATGCATGAACATGCATTATATGTGGGATTATCTGGTCCTCAACAAAGATTGAGATACATTTATGTTTGGTAACTTTGAAGTCTACACAATCGTGTGTAAGGGTGTGGGTCTTTACATGTCAGTATAAGGCCACAGACTACAGTTATAAATCCTTCTATTTTTCATATTAGCATTTTTCAGTCTAAAAAATCAGCATTTTGAAATTCCGTGAACGGCATTTAAGAGATAAAAATGTCAGAAAAATATGGACGAATTTTTGTCATACAATTCCCAGCTCGTTAATTTGTGATAATTGAAATACGAAACAACACCTGGATGTCAGCTTTATACAGGTGTATGAACTGTGCTCTTGCCAGGGTCACATCTTTGTCCTTCCCCACCATAAAGTTCCCACCTGGCCTGGAAGACAGTGCACCTATATGACCACCAATGAAGCAACTCTGCGATGCAGCAAACCTGACTTAGCTAACTTTATTTAAACAGAAGCTACAGCATGCTGAAAACACAGTATTTTCACAATTACGGACTATCTCCGTTGGGATGCGCAACCAGCCAATCACAACTGTAGTCTGTAACCTAATAGACTTATCAAAATTTTTAAAACTTGTTTAACTGAAGCCACAACTTGTTTTCTGCAAAGGATTTGCATTAACTTTACCAAACTTCAATATTAAAGAAAATATCAACTTTCTTGCAAGCAACCTTTAAATCTGAAAAATCAGTTTTTATGAAAAATAAAATAATTAATTAAAATTTTGAGGAAAATTATATAATTGCATCCAATCAATTCTTTTCTGTCCAATATGAATACGATACACAATGGGCTATGATGCAAACCCATAATCACTTGCCTGCACGTCCTGCCCTTACAATGAGAGATCAAATTACAATGCCCCACCCCTTAATTTTAACCCCAAATTTGAATATATTGCTAAAATTTTATGAATTTTTAGGTGAAATTGGTGATTTTTTTACTATTTATGGATAGATTCGTGACATTTGTCTACAAAAAATATGACATCTATCACTGCTGAGGCATTAATGGCGGATGGGGGGAGTATCAGTTACACCAAGTCAGCATCTAATAGCAGTCATTATGGCAGTATTTTCCTGATATAATCTGAATTATGGCAGACAATGGAACAGTTTCAGTGTTTAAACACTATGAGCCCATCAAAGTGCACAGTTTAAGACCAGTAGGTCACAGATTAGAGTAGCAGTATTCAGCAAATTATGTTTTTTGGTACTAAAATTATGGTATTTTAACGCGCCCTTTGTTTGAACATTAGGAGGGCAGTTGGGTGATCCAGCTTCCACAAACCAATAGTGCTATGCCTTTTTTTCTGCAGTAGACTGTATAAGTTGTGGTTTATTGACATCGTTTCTGGTGTATGTGCACATATTAGACAGAAAATGACAAAAGTTTGTACAGTTACTCCAACATCATAAATGCATATTTGTATTCACAAGTGCTCTAATTTTAAATTTGATTAGCATCCAATTATCAATCCAATTATCAGGCGCAAGTGTTTTCAGGCAAGTGTTTAATGGAAGCTAACTTTTACCCCTTGTTTCACTTTCTGAAACTTTTATAATTATATGTGGTGGTATGTTGAAGTTCAAATGTTTTGCCACCTATGTACACTAGCTTGGTAAAAGTTATAAAATCTGCAGTTCATAAGTGCTGTCATCCATATTCATGGATATTAATTTATTCATTTATGTGAAAATAATATGCTGATGAACTCAACAGCTCAACAAAGTCAGCATGCCTGATCTTAAATGATTTACCCCAGTCAAATGACACACATATATGACAAGCTTTTGTCTACCAAAAAAAAAATAAAATAAAATAAAAGGGGGTGGGGTGGGGTGGGGGGGGGGGGGGGAGAAACAAAACCAAAACCAAAAAACAAAGGAAATTTACATTTTACCTAAGATTTGTACAGCTCTACTGACAGACAATGCACATTTTTTCTGGTATGCCGAAAGTCACTGTGACATGATTTTGTATAAACAGCTCTGCATATGAATGGAGGCTGTAGGCCTACAATGACAATGCCACAAAATTAGAAGTTTGAAACAGAGGGTCACTAAGTTTCATATCAATGGGATTAGCATAATTTATTCATATCATATTAGCATTGTTAATTTCTCATACACACATATGATTACCTGTGTGGTACCTGTGAGGTATCGCTAAATACAAAGGGCTATGGAAGCTATCTATCTACCAAGCAGTCAGCAAAGGAGGCATAGCCTGTGCACTTGTTAAATGTCTTGCAGCGAATCCTGTTATTATTTATGCAGTGTGGTTCCACTGATAGGTGCAACATATCTATGCACAATGATTTGTGACATAAATGTGGTACTTCATGAATTTTTAGAAAATTGAGACTGTTAAACTTGATATTCACAGCCGATCTGTGGGTGTAAAACTTCTTTTCTCCTTTCATAAGCTGGCCTGAGGTACACAATACCATAGCCCGAACCAATTTGCCTTGTGATCTACAGTCCCAGGACCATATCTTGCATGCTCCATCCATGTAAAAGTTGTTAGGATCACGCAAAATTGTCCAGGCAGCTGTCAAAAAGTGCTGACTTCCCATTTTTAACTTGCTTGATGGACGATAATAGAATAACAACGTGACCATGTGAGTCCCAATACATACAGAGTAAGCCCTAATAGGCCACAGACTACAGTTATAAATCCTTCTATTTTTCATATTAGCATTTTTCAGTCTAAAAAATCAGCATTTTGGTATTTTGAAATTCCGTGAACGGCATTTAAGAGATAAAAATGTCAGAAAAATATGGACGAATTTTTGTCATACAATTCCCAGCTCGTTAATTTGTGATAATTGAAATACGAAACAACACCTGGATGTCAGCTTTATACAGGTGTATGAACTGTGCTCTTGCCAGGGTCACATCTTTGTCCTTCCCCACCATAAAGTTCCCACCTGGCCTGGAAGACAGTGCACCTATATGACCACCAATGAAGCAACTCTGCGATGCAGCAAACCTGACTTAGCTAACTTTATTTAAACAGAAGCTACAGCATGCTGAAAACACAGTATTTTCACAATTACGGACTATCTCCGTTGGGATGCGCAACCAGCCAATCACAACTGTAGTCTGTAACCATAAGTGTTTGGCAAATATCATAGGTATTACAATGTCATTGTCAAGGGTTTAGAGTTCAACCTTTTTTTCTCTTGATGCACATCCTGACAATATTATAGCACATGATCAAGGGTTAAGTTCCTGCAGTTGATATAAGATTAGAATATGAACTTGTTATAGCTTTTTGTGGGACGAGTAATGCCGAATTGATCTCGGTTTCACACTGCAGTAATGTATAACTGGTCAGTCTGATGGTTGGACTTCTCATAAATTTTGGCTGGTTGACAGGTTATGTTTGTCTCATTGAAAAGGTTAAATTGGCATATTTTGTCATATTGGCTTGTGTCTTGGACTGATGGGCAGTTATCAATTACACTTAACTTGGCAAATCTTTCTGGTGATTGAGGGTGACCTATCCGTGTTCATGATTTGATTATTTTGTATCCTGGTTGAGTCTCCATATGATTTGACTTATTGATTAAACATACTCTCTAGTTCAAATTCTTGTCTGTATGAGTTCCGTGATAATTGTTTGATGAGATTGATTTCTGCATGTGTGAGATTTGAGGGCAAGATGACTTGTTTTAATGGTCCACTTATTTTCATACTTTTTTTTCAAAATTCAACAAAACAAATTTGGTACAGTTGGATAAATGCATTTATAATGGATTGAATACTGATTGACTGTTACTACTCTAATGGCTTTACCTGCGTATTGGCTCTTGCAACTGTCCTTTTTCTTCCTTTGGAATTCAAATTTACACCACTTGGTGGTGGTTTAAACTGTGTTCATGCAATTTTGCTGTCCTCATATCAGTTCTTTTTTGGTGAATTCAAAAGGTTGCTGGGAAGTGTGCTCCATACCCAGGTCGTGGATTGTTTGTCCAGCTGTTGCTTCATGACAAGTTCTCTTCCTATCATTGATCTATATATTTTTATGATTATGTTACTATCCACCTCATTAAGGATACTTATGGCAGAACTGATGGCCTTTATCTTTTACGCTCTCTACTCTATTCTATACCTCTTAATCTTCTCTCTAAATTACGGTCAGATATTTCGGCTTTATTCATTAGAAGGGAGATTATAAAACCTATTTTTCTCATTGTCACTGATATATCTAATCATCGACTTTTTAAGCCAGTTTCCACTATTTATTATAATAAAAAACGAACTTTCATTAAAATCCTACACAAAGACAGAGGAATTGACTTGATTAATCTTTCTAATATTCTTCACAACAAAAAGGTTCAATCACTTATCCCACCCTATTTGGACACAAGTGTTCCCACTATATCTTACAAATACACAAAAACAATTTCTTCTTCTATTTTTAATCACGTGAAGACAGTGTCAGAATTTGAGGTTGATAGGTTTCGTCATAATGGATATCCCTGTGAATGAGGTCAGTCCCCATTTTTATCAACTCATCATGGTCATGCCATTACAGGCAATCTTTCGATTATTTCCAATGAAGCACTTAGAGATTTAATTTTAAAAGGTCCTAAATTGAGAGAGCAGAACAAAATATCATGGAAAAGGGATAAACAAATAGTAATGAAAGCTATAGAGAATTATGCTAAAACATGGGCTAAAAAAAGTTGTGATGTTTCAGTTTTATCTGAGTGGATTAACGAAATTGGTAGTATAGTGGATAGAAAAATTGATAAACTGAAGAAAAAACTAAACAACCACCTGATCCTGTCCTTCATAAACCTGATGTTAAAGCATGTTTTTGTTCCAGCTGACAAGGCTACCAATAATGTTGTTATCGTTTGTAAACGGTTCTATCTTGATGTAATTGTCAAAGAATTAGGGTTATTTGACTCTACAGTTAACTCTACTACCTATCAAAAGGTTGACTTTTCTGTTGAACATTTAGTGGATGGTCACTTTAAATATTTAGAAAAGTACAACTTAACTTTCAGTGATAAATTCCGTAACTTACCAAGGATTTTTGCAATTTCAAAATTACATAAAACCCACATAAATTCCGTTTTATTGCTGGATCTAAGTTCTGTTCTACTAAAGAATTGTCAGTTCTGCTAGCTAAAGGATTAGAAAAGGTACAGGATTTTTGGTTTAAATACTGTAAAAGACTTGAATCAACGTCTGGAGTTAATAGGTTTTGGATATTAAAGAATTCTGTAAGTTTACTTGACACTTTACAAACAGATAATGTTTCACCTGACAGGCACATATCGTCTTGGTATTTTTCTACCCTCTATACTACAATACCTCATGCAGATTTGAAACGTAGCATTCAAACATTGGTAATTAAAGTTTTTGAGAAAATTTTAGAAAATTATAATTGCTCATAAACATGCTTTCTTTGGTAATTCTGCTAAGAATGGTCAACATGCATTTGACTTGACGAGTTTATAAAACTGTTGGAATATTTGATAGATAATATTTACATACGTTTAGGTGATAGTGTCTTTAGACAGGTCATAGGAATTCCCATGGGTACAAATTGTGCACCACTTTTAGCTCATCTCTTTATTTTATCCCGAGTATAAGTTTCTAATGAAAATGGAAAAAGATAAAAATTACCATGCTAGATCATTAAATTTAACTTTCAGATATACAGATGATTTGTTACGTGTCAACAACAAACATTTAAAGGATTACATTACATCAATTTATCTTAGTGACCTGTAACTAAAAGAAACCACTGAATCGAACACAACATGCTCATTTTTAGATCTATTCTTATTCAGTGATGGTGGTATATTAAAATCAAAAGTGTATAATAAAAGAGATGATTTCAATTTTGATATAGTAAATTATCCATATATAAGTAGTATATTCCTATCAATCCTGCTTATGGTGTCTATGTCTCAAGACTAATTGCTTTCGCAAGAAACTGTACTGATTTTAAAGATTTTCCTGATAGACATAAATCACTTTTTGGAAGACTTATTGAACAGGGGTTTTCGAAAATAAGATTAAAAAAGTTTTTCTTAACTTTAAAGATAAATATTCAATGTTCTACAGAAATATCATGTTGATTTATATAAACATATTAATAACGTATTTTCTGAGTGTCAGTAAAACACATAGAAATATGTTTATGTATTGTAATGTTGTGACTGAGATTGTTTTACCTTGAGCTTGATCAAACTTTCAATACTGGAACATTTATTATAATTATGACAAATATAAAATGAAATAAGGACCATCTAAGTTCTCAGGCATCACGTTGAACAGTACAGGCTTTCTATTTTCTCATCCTTTTGGATATACTGACAAAATTTAAGGAATACTTACTCAGCTGATAAGAATCATATTTTTATAACGAATTTTAGGCCTATTGTGTTGTTTTTTCTAGTGAGATAGGAACATGAAAGAACTTAACCATGTTTCATAATAAATATATCAGTATCAAATTTAGTTGTCCTGTGTTCACGTGGAGACCTTGATTTGGTGTTTAAATTCAAATTTTGACATGTTACGCAATCCTAATGTAAATACAGTAGTCTGACTTAAATTTCTTAATTGTCCTGTCACTGTTTGGATGATGTCTGTGAACTATGGTCAGGTAATTGCCTTTTATAACTGTGCATTAACATTAAAGGCCAAATTTGTTTTTTAGGCCTACTTGAAATGAATGTGAGTGTTTTCCAAAGTGGGAGGATTGGGATCCCGTAAAACTGGTTTAACCCACTGCCAATATGTTGGTAACCTGTTCCAAGTCGGGAAGAAGATACTCTCATTCATTTAAATTTCATTACTGTTGGTCATGGATCCTTCTGACGATGAACACTAGCATGTCTTACTATTTCGTAAATGATACTGGATCTGACAAGGTTAAACTGGTATTCAGTTTGGTCTCATGGCTATCATAGAAAACTGTTGTCCGCTTCTTTTTTCATGGAACTTGTATATATTTGATAACAATTTGAACATCTAGGCATTTTCTGCACATATTGTAGTGCAGTAAGTGTTCCAAGTGTAGTGAGGCTGATGTTGATTTTTTATAATTGTCTGATGAATATAGTTTGTTATTGTTAAGGTCATGTCAGGTTGGCTCAAAGTGTTTAATGTGCTCTCTCTCTCTCTCTCTCTCTCTCTTGTATAAATAATTATCATCTAAATCAGCTGACTGACAAGTTGAACTACATCTGATTATAATGAAAAAATTTAAAACTGTTACAGGAAAACAGTTATACTTACAGTTACCTTTAGGAATTTCAACATGATTTCTCCCTTGCTCGCTCTCTCTTTCTTTCTTTTCATAAAACCTAATTCTTTCTCTGATAAAGGTAGTAGAATTTACAATAATTAGGACTGTTTTACATTTTTACCTTTTGAACTTTATAGAACCATGAGTTAGATGTACATTATGCTTGGCTGACTTGCAGATGACTTATAATGGCATACTACATTTTTTGAATTCTAAATTATTACCTTAATAAATGATTTATTAGATGACTTGTGGGATTCTATGCTTTCTTGAACATTTAAATTTCCTTTCAAAAATACTGCTGGAAACCATACTTGAAATATGACTGCTATCCTTACAAATTTTGGCTATTGTAATGCAATTTTTGACTACGTTTTTATGGTTTGAGGCCTAATGTCACTTGCTTCTGGCTGATGTTTAACATTTGAACCAATGTACTTAGTATATTTGCACATTCAAACACTCTCTTTTTGAAATACTCTTAGTTTATCTCCTTTAAAACTACATGCCTTAAACACATCGAATTATATTGTCATGTTTGGATTCTTGTTGATGGTTATTTTAGGCCTAGGGGGCTTTTCTGATGGATTGATGTTGGTGTTAGTGTCATTTTGTGGACTTATATGGATGATGATCATTGTTGAGATGGTGGTTGAAAGTACTACCTTTTTAAATACTGAATTTTATTGACATTTTCAACAAATTAGGAACCTGTGCTTACAAATTCTCTGATGTGCTGCAAATTTTGGTCCCATTTCATAAATTATATGGTCCTATATGCGTATGAATGATGCACCTGTTCGAGCCAATTTACTGAAATAGGCCTATAATTTTAAACAAAACTTTTTGCATTCTGTCAGGTTAAAACTAGAAATGGCTTTTTCGACCCTATGGACCTTTGCATATACGTTTTGGTCTCTTTTGAATAAATACGAACTATAAATTTATGTGTTTTAGCTATACATACCAAGGAACATTGCCTTTGGTCGGAATTGACTTGGATTTGTTTCATTAGGACTACGGTTTGGATATGGTAATGACTGTCTAATTTGAATGAAGTACCAGACATAGTAAAAAGTAAAGTATACACACACAGTTATTCAGGTTTGAAAAAATATATTAAACAATATTTTATGCAAAAGTGTGAGTCTATATGTAATAACACTAATTGTTACATATGCAATGCATAATGTCTTAAGTTTTATATATGACTATTTAAATATTTAATTGTTGAATTATCAATAATGTGCAGCAGGGAAATCTGTGTCTTCAAGATATCTATATATTTGTGAGTTGTCACCATGGTAATGTACAATCTTTAAACAAACTTTATTTGGGTGGCTCATATGCTAGCGATTGTTGAACAATCTTAAAATGAGTCTCCTGACCACGCACATGTTTTTACAGCAAAATATTATCAGATTGATTGTTAATTCCTTCTGATATAATATACTTATGAATTATACTATACTGTAATATATTGGTGAAATAATTGAATTGAACTATCACTGAACCAAAGTTAGCAGAGGAGGTTATTATATCCAGATCCTAGATCCTAGATGTGGGGCAGGAGCCCCTCACAGCAAGTTCTGCAAGGGTAGATGCAAGGAGTGGTGCAGGCGATAGTAAAATTACAGCATTCTGTGCCAGAGAGTCAGGATGCCGAGCTCCAAAAGTCCATGCCAGAACATGAGAGCACATCTACTATCATGGCCTCTTCGAATACTGAGTTTGAGCAAGAGCCAAAAGTGCCAGAGGATGGAGATAACCAGATTTGCGTGCTGAAGGAGAAAGCAGCCAGGAAAGTGAATTCCAGAGTTGCTGTTGCTGCACAGATCATCAGCCAGAAGTCAGGTGGGATTCAGGATCGTGCAGGCCCTGGGAAAGTCGTAGAATGCACCACTTTTCAGTTACTAGAGGTTCAAATGGTAGGGAACAGCGTGCTCAAAATTCATGTTGGGCTTAGAGAGGCGGTGTCAATTCAGGTGTAAGGCACATGTTGCTGGTTAATTCACATGCCACATGAGGTGGTTTGGCAGGTAGATGCCTGGGAGGATGCACCAAAGGTTGGCAACGTGCCACATTATGATGCAAGTGAGAAAGACAGCAAGAGGAAGTTAGTGCTGGGAAAAGATCGCCCAGAGGAGGGTGTAGCAGCCATTCTGGGTGGGGCACTTTGTGTCCCCACAGGGAACATTCTCAAACTGGAGGTCAGCTGGGTGAAGCATGATGAAGTGAAGGACTGACATGCAAAAAGGGCAAGCCAGGACACTGACAAAGGGCCCAAGACTCTGCAGGCAGGACAAAGTAAGAGACTGTGACACAACTGACACATGAGAGTAGTAAGTTCGGAAAGAGCCTGTTTGGAAGGCATGGAGTCTGAGTAGGGCAGGAATTGGCGGCAAACGGGAGTTGTCCCCCCTTGTGCTCCTGAGAGATCAGGGTCAATATGGTCAAGAGCGACAAGGTATGGTTGGTGGGTGGTGCCGGCTGGCTTTCAAGGAGTGGTGGAGGCCCAGTTTATTTGCAAGATAAGAAGGCCAATCCCAATGGGACTTAGCCTCTACTGCCACATGGACTTTGGCCGCAGGTCGGCCCGGCTTTGAGGCAGTGGGCAGAGTATCCAGGACAAGTATTTGTACCAACAGGACCTAGCTTAGCAAAATGAGCACATTGGCTACCTACTGGATAGAACAAATGAGTGCCGACCAGAGGATGCAGGCTCAGTACCAGTTAGCGGGCAGCCTGGAAAATATGCAAAGTTCCACCTGCCAGGCAGCTCGAAGTTTGTCTTACCACAAGGGGACTTAGCTGCACTAGACCAAAGCATGGCAAAGGTCTGATACCAGGACTAAGTAACAGAGTTCAGGTTCAGACAGGCAGGGTGGTGGGACTTACTGAAACCGTGAAGTTGGTCAGCCCAGAGACCCAGGCAGCATCAGAACAATACTGTGGAGCCCAGTTGCCACAACCCATGCTGGAAGCTCTGGAGAAGGTCCCAGCTGCAAAAGTGCCTTGGGACATGGTGGAATTCCCTGAAGAAATCCTTCTTGCCCCAGGACACCCCCAGCCCCTGCTTTGAGCCTCCGACGTCTGGTTTGAGACCACAGATGGCCTGGAATCAGCATGAGAATAACAGTTTATATCCTAGTCATCGCTAATCAGCTGGGAAATAGGGACAGAACAGATTTAAGTAGTTATTGCCAGAGGTTAGTTAAAGTATTGACAGCTTAGTTTCTATAGACATTGCCAGCAGTTTTAGTTCAAGTTGGGATTTATTTAGATTAGCTTAGAAAAAAGTAGTGACGTGAACTTCAACCACTTTACAGTAATAAAATTCAGGGTAAATTTCATCGTTGCCTACCAGATTGTAAGACAACACCATCATCTATTTGTATAACTTCAAATATTTTTCGCCTCATTACTTGGGATGCTTAAAGTAGGGTTTTTAGGATACATTGTATGTGAGGAATGTCAACATCTGTATAGGGCCATTCCCAGTACTTTCTTTTTAATTTTTGAAGTAATGGAGATATTGCACATATATTACAGCTTTATACATTAATGTTGTGTCAATGTGTAACTTTAAAATGAGAACACTTAAGTAATATGAAACATATATATATATATATATATATATATGTAAGTAGACTTGAGCACCGGAGAGCTTAAAACAGGTGGTGGCAAATGGGAAGGCCAAGGGCCTAGCTAGTCATTTTACTATTTTTCCTCATTGTAGACTTGGTACAACTAAGTATTATCAGTATTTTTGCAAGGAACCTGTTAATTCATTGTAACTCCCTGTAATTATACGAATATGTGATATGGAAGGACTTTTACGTGGTTTTAAACTAATTTGTACTGTGTTTAGGGCTTGAAAGCAAGTCTTTCAGCTTTTTAATTTACTTTCCTGGTTGCCTTCCAGCTGATTTCAGGTTGCTTTCCAGCCTGGAAGTTGTACGCAGTCACCAATCTATTATAGTTTAGCCTGTAGTAGTATTTTTGTTGCAATGTATCAAGTTATCCTTTATGATGTACACACCATGACCAGTTTTTGAATGTAATTACACGGTGAGGAGAGTCTAGGACTCTAAGAAATTTTCCCTGGTCCGATTTTCACAGCCCTCCAAACTCAAGAGCGAGCGTGAGTGAAAGCGTATCGAGTCCATTTCCATATAGGTCTATAGCTCTATGAATTATTTACTTATCAAAATATTAAATGTGCATGCCTGGGAGCTGCCTTCCCCTTCTTCACGAACCTGGAAGCTAACCATGATGTAGAGAGCAGTGCGACGAAGTTCCACGCAACTTGTTATTGAACTGACCAGGCTGGGGTTTCTTGGCACCCCTGACCCATCACAATATTTAGTATAATGTAGCCAACTAGAGCTATACTATACAGAAGAAAAAAAGGTTATTGCTGGGACATGTATATATACTATCGTGTCACGATACTCCCCAGGTTACATAGAAATATGACAAATATATACAGTTATACAAATACAAAGTTCAATTATACAAATATGAAGTTCAAACATGCAGAAGACTAAGTAAGAAAAGACCCGAGTTCGGATGCGTACCGTTGAGCGAACAAATGTGTCAGAAAGCTTCTGGCAACTCAGCACTAGGACGAGTCTATTTTGCCTCGGGAAGTTGTGTGAGGGTTGGAAGGGTAGTTCCCTCATTTAGATATCTCGTCTTGTATACAAAATATCCAAGGGCTATACGGAGCTGCATTGGTAACAGATAAATCATGCACTCTATCTATAATCGGAAAAAATACTAAACACCAAGATACATTAATTACCATACATTCACACACACGCCACGTTGGGTTTCAAGAGGACCCGAGTGACCTCTCGGGTATAATGTGTTCAACCACCCCAGACCACCAGTCACTCGAGCTACTCATGGACCAATCAGCGAACATACAGAGTTGGACAAAGAATTAGAGAATCGCGATCACTAGTCCGTAATTGTGAAAAAAAAACCCTCTGCCGATCCTTGTGCCCTCACAAGCGTAACAACTTCCAAACTTTGACTGGACAGGGGAAAGTGACATTCATGTTTCACAAATCACATCATAAACACACATTGGGAATCATAACATCCACCATTTATCAATGTGAGTTATAAATACAATGTCAGGGACAAAGTAAAATAAATGATTAAGCGCGCGTATCAAATCAACTCTCCTGACCTTTGGAAATAACATGACAGATTACAGCACAAGTACTCATGCAGATGGACTGCCACCAACATTTAGTTTACTCAATGCAACGTTCTTGTTTATTGACATACCACCAATTTGTTTTTTCGAATGGCATCTTTACCATTTGAATTTATTTTCTTTCACTTTTGATATACATCTCTATAGATTTTTAACCCGATTCCTGTAATGTATTTCCCGAGTTATCTCAGGCTACACTATGGAATCCTTTCCACAATATAATTACCACCACAAATAAGATCTTCACACATTCTAAGCTTTGACCATTGTAGAACAATGCACTCACCAAAAAAATTAAAGCAATCACCTTACACATTTAAAACTTCATAACATTGACTTCTGATTAATAAGAAACCTTCAGATTACACAAGCTAGTCATGAACAATAACTCCAACACGATAAAATTAAATATCCACCAAGGACATGAGCTGCAGAAACCTAACTTCATAGAGCAGTCAGTAGAACGGGATTCCCTTTCTCAACACCTTTCTTGCAATGAATATCAACATTGACAACTACAAAGAAAAACTTACCACACCTATGGTCCTCTCATATTTAGTTCAGCCTAAGAGTGACTACAACATATATATCAGTTTCTACACTCTAAAATGAGCTATAATGACTTCTTCAATCTCAAACTGAGCGCAAGAGCACCTATGGTCCTCTTGTATTAACAGATAACAGCTTTATTCAGCTAGGTAGGAAAACAAAAAAATTTCCACTGTAAGCTGCTCATTAATAGACAGTAATCTGAGTTCTAGGAGGACGGTCCACTAATCTGTAATTGTACATAACAAGATGGTCTTTAAAATGATTGTCAACTCCTGCTTTAAAAGAATTCACAGTTGGTGCATTCACTACATTACTAGGAAGCAAGTTCTACCAGTCAACAACTCTGTTGTTGAAAAAATATGTGCTTTTATCTAAATGTGCCCATAACTTAGATAATTTAAAGTTATGGCCCGGAGATTTACTATCCTCATTGATTGGAGGGAGACATTTAGGCGTTTCGTACTAACCATGGATATATTTATAGACATTTATCAGATCTCCTCTCAATCTTCTATATAACAATGTTGGAATTTTAAGTTGTTTCAGCCTTTCATCATAAGGCAAATTACACGTATGGTACTCTCTTTGATGCTCTCCTTTGGAAAGATTCAATTAAGTCCGCCATCTTCCACTTATAAGGAGACCATATGGGAGCTCCATACTCCAAATGTGGTCTAATCATAGATGTATACAATAATTTAAAAACCTCCTTGTTAATATATTCAAAAGATCTCCACATATGGCCAGTAATTTTATTGGCCTTTTTCACCATTTCTGTAACGTGCAGTTAAAAATCCAAGTCTTTGTCTATCCAGACCCCAAAGTCCTTCTCTGAGGTTTTGATGTTGAGAGGTATATCCTGACCCGAGTCAGACATCTTATATTGAAAGTCTAGATGATTTTTCCCGATTTGCAACACTGTACATTTTGGGGGATGCAGGTTTTGATGTTGAGAGGTATATCCTGACCCGAGTCAGACATCTTATATTGAAAGTCTAGATGATTTTTTCCGATTTACAACACTGTACATTTTGGGGGATGCAAATTTAATTGCCAATCATCTGCCCAGTTTTCGAGTTGCCTAACATTCTGTTGCAGTTCCTCACAGTCTTCGACTTATACAACCGGCTTGAACAGTTTTGCATCATCAGAAAACAACTTAATACATGCTTTGACAGCTTCAGGTAGGTCGTTTATAAATATGAGAAACAATGTAGGTCCAAGGACACTACCTTGTGGGACACCACTAATTACATCCTTGCATTGGGACATGTGGCCATTTATGTTCACTCTCTGTTGCCTGCCTGTCAAAAAGGATTCAATCCACTTTAGTAGATTTCCTGTGATGCCATAGCTTTTCACCATTGCCAACAGCCGATGTATGGGTACTGAATCAAAGGCTTTCTGGAAATCCAAGTAAATGACATCCATTGGGTATCCTTCTTCAAGCCAAACTGTCCATTTTTCCAATGATTCAAGCAATTGAGTTATTGTGGATTTGCCGTGCAAAAAGCCATGTTGATGTGTAGTAAATAAGTCATTTATTTTAAAATGATCGATAATCTGATCTCTTATAATCCCTTCAAATAATTTGCATACAACTGAAAGGTCTGTAATTGCTAAGCAATTTTTTAGATCCCTTCTTGTGTATAGGAGTGATACGACTACTGTAAATTGCTTTAATTTCGCTGATGGCACAAAACCGTGAAAATAAAAACACATTGAAGTAGTATTTTAACATTGTTTGAATGGGAATCTTGTCCAAAACAGTGAAATTAAAACTACAATGAAATGTCAAAAATACAAAAACCGTGAAAATTTATACACGCGAAAATAAAGCAATTTACAGTATGTTTCCAGTCACTTGGGATAGTGCCTGTCCGCAATGACTTGCTGAAAATAATCTGAAGTGGCAATTTTATTGATTCAGCTGTTTCCTTTAAAATTCTAGCATGGATTTTGTCTGGGCCCATAGATTTATGCACATTCGGCCTATTTAATTTGTTAAAAATATCCTCACAGGTAATTTCCAAATCTTGCAGTTCATGTGTAATTATTACCCTTTGTTTTGGCTCAAGAACATTACCGAGATTTTCCTTTGTGAAATTCCTGACAAAGAAATTGTTCCGGGATTCAGCTTTTTCATCTTTATTTACCACTGTTTTATGCTCCCATTCTAAATCTGGAATACAGTCTCTTGTTTTTGATTTTGAGTTCACATATTTTCAGAATAGTTTGGGATTTTTCTTTATGTGCTAAGCTATTTGTTTTTCATATTCTTTCAAAGCTCGTCTAGTGGCCCATCTTGCTTGGTTGCAAGCCCTTGTATATATTTTACATAGTCTTCATATGATTTCTTACACAGTAGTTTTTCCATGTTTCATATTTTTTGCGCATCTTGCACTTTGTCTTTCCATTTGTCCATGTCACTGTATTCTTTTTTTCATTTGATACATTTTTCTGTGGAATGTTTTTCTTGCGCACTTTTTATATTTTTTGGAGAAAATACCCCAGCATTCCTGTCCTCAAACAGAGACTCCCAGTCTAATTGTAGGTCTTTATTCATTTGGACATAATTTCCTCGTGACTATTGATAGTATGACTTATCGGTAATGATTCATGTGTATAACAATTATAGTCAAACTTGATGACAAGATGGTCACTCTTTCCCACAGGTGCCTTAGCTGCGAGATTACTGACCATATTTTCCTCGTTTGTTAGTATTAAATCCAACATATTTGATTCCTGGTTGATATGTACAATTCACATGTTGACATAAATACGAGTCACATACTGCTTCTAAAAATTTTCCGTCTTCATTACTTTGTGATGGAGTTGTACCACCTTCATCAATCCATTTTATTTCTGGGTGATTAAAATCTCCTAGGATCAATAAGTGGGAGTGTTGCAACAATTTGAATCAATTGATTTAAAATACCGTTATTTTCAGTACTTGAGTTAGGGCTTATGTAGATACCCATAATTAAAAGTTTGTCACATCCATGTAATTTTACTTCAACAGGTACCGCTTCACAGAAAAGAGTAAGGTTTAATTGATTCACTTCTGCAGGCTGTAGCCCTTCTTTAATATGAACTGAGACGCCCCTTTTACCTTCCTCTTCAGCATTTGTAAATAATGTATATCCTGGGACCTGTAATTCTGTTTTTGTCATGTTAAATCTTGGATTTTTGGGATTGGTTTCTGTAGTGACTATAATATCAGGGTCATATTCATTTATTATGGCAAAATATTCAGGCTTCTTGTTTGTAATACAATCTATATTTGTATACTATGTTTTAAGCAAGTGCTTCTCATAGTACAGAAAAACATGATCCATATTCATTAATTCCAAACCCAACAATGACAGCAAAGAGATTCCTAACTTATAAAAGCATCAACATTTCTCTTTCAATACCAATGTGAAGAAACAAATTTCACTCCTGACTTGAGACAGGCAGTCACCCATAAAAGGCAACTGGTGGTTTTAAACCGGTCCTCTCAACCTTAGAAATATTCACCATTAACTGTAGACACTAGTTCATTTCCAAAATGTATAGGCCTAACCACCCAAAACACAAATTCCATTACTTCTCCCATAAATGAAAAGAGACCTGTTAGGCCTATCACCTTTTAGTTCTCCTGACTTGTCAGTAAGCTAAGTTCACAGCAAAAGAGTAAAGCAGGCCTACATCGTTTTTGTGATATTTATGAATCTGGATATTATAAACACACTCTGCTTCCACTATAACTATGAGTCGGAGAACAAAGCCCACAGCACAACATAGCCAATGAAGTAATTTTCAAATAGTACAGAAAAACATGATCCATATTCATTAATTCCAAACCCAACAATGACAGCAAAGAGATTCCTAACTTATAAAGCATCAACATTTCTCTTTCAATACCAATGTGAAGAAACAAATTTCACTCCTGACTTGAGACAGGCAGTCACCCATAAAAGGCAACTGGTGGTTTTAAACCGGTCCTCTCAACCTTAGAAATATTCACCATTAACTGCAAACACTAGTACTTTTCCAAAATGTATAGGCCTAACCACCCAAAACACAAATTTCATTACTTCTCCCATCAATAAAAAGAGACCTGTTAGGCCTATCACCTTTTAGTTCTCCTGACTTGTCAGTCAGCTAAGTTTACAGCAAAAGAGTAAAGTAGGCCTACATCGTTTTTGTGATATTTATGAATCTGGATATTATAAACACACTCTACGTCCACTATAACTATGAGTCGGAGAATAAAGCCCACAGCACAACATAGCCAATGAAGTAATTTTCAAATAGTACAGAAAAACATGATCCATATTCATTAATTCCGAACCCAACAATGACAGCAAAGAGATTCCTAACTTATAAAGCATCAACATTTCTCTTTCAATACCAATGTGAAGAAACAAATTTCACTCCTGACTTGAGACAGGCAGTCACCCATAAAAGGCAACTGGTGGTTTAAAACCGGTCCTCTCAACCTTAGAAATATTCACCATTAACTGCAAACACTAGTACTTTTCCAAAATGTATAGGCCTAACCACCCAAAACACAAATTTCATTACTTCTCCCATAAATAAAAAGAGACCTGTTATGACTTATTTCAATTTCTTGGTTACCATTTTGCTTCTGAGAGGGTTTCTAATGGCTTTCTTTTCTCTTTAGTCTTACTATTTTCAGGGCCCAAGGAGGGCCCCGAACTTGATAAATCCAGTTTTGCCCATCTGCATCAGTTTTTTCTTTTGCCTCCAGAACTTTAGCTCTTGTGGCCTCTCTTTCTTCTAAGAACAAATCATTCATGGCACTGACATGCTTGTATTTGTTTTCTGCGTTTCGTAGTTTCCACAAACTTGACATAATTTTCTGTTTGTCTTCTTTGTCTTTCAGTGATATTTTTAGGGGCCTGGTTTCATCCTTTTCTTGTGTCTTTTTACCAAGTCTAATTACACCTTTGGTTTCAATCATTGGAAGCTCTAATGCTTCTGTGCACAGGGATTCAAAGAAGTCTAAATCGTGCTGTTTTCTTTGTGTTGGATTTTCATCATTGCTCTCATTAACTCTATGGATGATAATGTTCTCCTCTCGTATTTCTCTCGATCTCTCATCCCTCTTGTGTTCAATCAGTTTCATATCTGACTGAGTTTTTTCATTCTGATTATTACCAACACGTTCAGCCCAAGTCTTACTGATTTTCTCAGGAACATCCTTCACACAGTTGGTCAACTTAGGTTCTGTCTTACTTTCTAGGGATTGGATTTTTTCATTAACTTCTTTCAGGTGCTTTGATAACATTTGCTCAATGTCTATCGCATCTGTTTTCAGCATGTCTAACTTCGGCACAAGTGGGACAGTACCAGAAACAATCTGGTCTCTGCATAGTTTCACAGTGAGCATCGCTCATGTCTATAGATTTTATACAGAAATGACGCTTACAATCTCCATTGCATTCAAGAATCTTGTCATCATTGTTTTCAAACACTTCCTTGCACACATGAGAAGTCCGACGTGCGTCACTGTCACTGCATACGCACTTTTCCTAATGGCGCTCGCTGTTGTTCCTCTCTCGTTCACTTTCTTATTATTCTCACCTTTCTTAGCTTCAGACTTTCTCTTTTTCGGCGATAAAACATATTTATCCAGCCAATGTGGCATATCTCAGTACTTGGTTCGTGAGCATTATTACGTGCCGTACAATTGAATTGTGGGTAAATGGATTGTCGTAGGGTTTGTTGATGTTTGGACTCAAGTTTAAAGTTCCAAAAAGGGAGCAATTTCACAGTTTTCTTGCATGCTGCACTCTTGTACACTTAACATAGCTGCAAAATAGTCAGTTCTGGATTAAAAGACCACCTGTATGTAGTCAAATAAATAAATCCTTCAAAAACTTCGTACAAAGTCCAAAAGAGCTCAATTCCACTTCTGATCAATTAGTTTCAGCCTAAGAGTGACTACAAATTGTATATCAGTTTCTACCCTCTAAAATGGCTCAACACACAATCCGGTCCTCATACATATATGGGAAATAATGGTAGGGAGTTCAGTCACGTGACCACGGAGTGTTGACATTTGCGTCTTTCCTCATTTGATCACGACCTTACCTCGTTCCGTTGCCTGGTGTGTAAAAATTATCCAGTGAATAGGCATTAAATTTGGCATGTTTGTAGCTAAATACATTATCTATAACCTGTGAAAAAAGAAATGCAATGCGTGCGGTACTTTTTGCGATGCGCGGCCGTAGAGGCGAACTATCAATGCAGCCGTCGTGATTGTCCATTTGGCACGGGTTTTTCGACTACCGGAAGTAGTGTCGTATGCTTTTTATGACGTTTTCTGCAGGCTCTGACGTAAGGTGAGTGGTCAGTTACAATGCAATCTTTCTCTGGTGCCTGTCTAGAACTTTTTGGTGGGTGATACAAATCGGCGGGGCCAAAATAACGCATTTTGCGATTTAATTGAAAACTTCTGAATATCGGCAAATATTCAAAATCGTACTTAAACAACTTGTATCACTTAGCAAAACAAAATTTAGACGTTAATTTACTAAATTCAAGTGTTTTTGGTGTATTTAGGCCTAACACGGCTTGCAGATTTTTGATTGAAATCCACTTGTTGCCGCGACTTGGTCAACGGTTATCAACATCCGGGTACTTGTGTTCATTCCCACTCCCAGGCAAGCACGCGTGTGCACCGAACCCTATCCACACAAGGACCACAGTATTTGCGCTAAAGAACAACAGGGTCACAGTTCGCGGGAAAACTGGTACAAAACTTGTTGTAAACAACTTTAGATCCTGAATATATATTTATCCAAGTTAATTTCAAGTTAGGAAGAAAACATGGCCACAAATAGGGAAGTTTATGAACATATGCAAAACATGCAGGATGAGCCCACCGAGTCTGTGGTTTTGAAATTTGTTGAGAAGTACAGTGCATTTGGCAGGGCTATTGCAAACAAAGACTCCCCAAATTACAAACAGAGTTATCTGACACTGTACAATAAAATGAAAAGAGTTGAAAACAAAATGAAAGGTCTGATTAAAAGAGGAAGTCACTGTAACCTGGAGCAAAAGAGACAGTACAGTGATGATCTTTTTGCAGTACCTGAACGCCAGTGGCAATGTAGGCCTACCCCAACTGTTAGTTCTGTTTCAACTTCAACTTGTTCAAGTAGGCCTACAAGTACAACTACAACAAACACAATGAGCAGTCCCTTGGAAATTAGGCCCAATAGTAATATTAACAACACAAAAGAGCAGCCACAAGCACACCGAGGCGTACAAGCAGATGGTCAAACTAGGCCTAACAGTAACACTAACGGTAGCAGTGCCAGAGAAAGGCACTTACAGACCACACTTGATCAAAAACAAGTTGCAAACAGAAATCTCAAAAGGAAAATTCAAATCCTGTCAGAACAAACTAAGTCAAACGCAGTTAAAATACAAAAAATAGATGCGGAAAAACACAGTGCTCTTAGTCAAATTGAAACTATGAGTGCTAAATTGCAGAGTCTGAAAGTTGATTCAAAACAACTTTCAGACTTGGAAAAGTTAAAAACAGAGTTGACAAAAAAAGAGGAAGAAGTAAATGCTCTTCAGACTCAATTGGAGAAACTTAAGTTGGAGAAAGTAAAAAAGTAAAAATGAAAAATAAAGAAAGGAGGCTTAAAAGAAAAGAGAGTCGCATAGGCCTACAACAAGGAAAGTCCATGAAAAAAGACCCACAGACCTTAACTTCTGAAATTTGTAACTTGCAAGCAGAAAAAAGAAAAATGCAGAAGCAGGTGTGGTATCAAAAAACGAGACGACGACAATTTCAAGATTCTGTCAAAACAATTTTTAACAGCGAAGAAGTGGAAGCTCTGAAAATGCGCATCGTTGAATTAGAGAAAGAAATAGTGAGGCTACAACAAATCAATTCATTGCTCGAAAAACATGAAGTAGAAACATTCCATGATGGCATGTTTACTAATGAAGTTCGAGAAGTCATCATGCAACTTCTGGCAAAACAAGTGAGCATGAATTCCGTGAGTGAGGTGATAAAAATGGTGCTTGAAAAATTGGCACACTTGAAGGTAGGAAAGTTACCTTCAAAGAGTTAAGTGCATGATATCATGCTTGAGGCCCATCATTTGGCAAAGAGTCAAGTTGGGGATGAACTATTGAAAGATTTTGATCCCCTTTCAGAGGAAGGTGCCACAGTACATGGAGATGGCACTTCAAAATTTCACAGACATTTTCAGAATTTTCAATTTACAACAAAAGAAGGAAAAACGGTGTCTGCAGGTTTGACAGAAATGGCAGGTGGGGATGCTTCGAAGATAATGGAAGCATTTAAGGAATGCGTTGACAGTTTAGCAGATGCGTTAGAAAATAGCACAGCGGAATCCGATCGTACAGTTGAAAAGTTGGTTGCTTCCATCAAAAACACAATGTCAGATAAGGGATCAGTAAATCCATGCTTCAACAAACAACTTGAAAAATTAAGATCTGATATGCTCCCCAAACTTATCAGTGGCTGGGAAAATCTGTCTCCGGAAAAAAAAGCAAGCTTGTCGTCCTTGGGCAATTTCTACTGCAAAATGCACATTTTGGTTAACTTTGCAACTGAATGTGACAAAACTTGGACAGCCTTTGAAGGCATTGCCAATATGCATGAGAATTCGAAAGTAATTCTCTCTCAAGCAAGCGAGTCTGGACCTGCGCGTTTAGTGCGCACAGCTTGCAAAGCTTTTCATTCCCGTGGTAGTGAGGAAGCAGGCGTTGCGTCCCATTTCATGTCCTATCTGAATGGGAAAAATTCGAAACATTACCTTGAATCATTCAGAGGTAATAGATTCAACATACTTTTCTATGATGCTGCTGCCGTTTATCATCACAGAAATCATATCGCGGACTTTCTCGACAAGTGGCCATCACCAAATAAGCTTCTCCAAGCCGTGAGAGAAGATATACATAACAAAGTCAACATTGCTGGGATTTGCGCGCTTGGAATCATAGACAAAATTGTTACAGGTCCATTTTGGCGGGTGATCAACAAGACAGATTCTATTTTAGATATGAATCCCTATTTGCATCAAATGAAAATTGCATTTGAACGATGGTGTAAAGATGCATCTTCCCTCTTGACCGGTGAATGTTTATTTGATGAAAACGTAATAGACATCCATCGAGACGAATTGTATACGTCGCTTTTTGAAGACACAGAAGATGAAGAGCTGGACGAACTTACGATACAGGCTCTTGAACTTCAAATGCATGGCTTACTGTTGATTCTTGAGCGGCAAGCGCAAGATCAGTTGCCCGGAGGAAAATACGCTGCGCCGGATGAATGTTTGAAACAACAAACAAAAAGTGTTCCGGTAACAAATGTTGTCTCCGAGCGGGATTTTGGATTCTTGGATTATTTGATCCGGGCAAAACCTGCAGGGTCTGTTCTGCTGTATGAAACATTGACTCTGTGGGCAAATAATAAAACAGGTTCCTGGCTGGAAACAAAGTCCCCTGCCGAAAAAAATAAGTTACTAGAAGAGGCCAGGTCAAATGCACCTGCCCTGCAAGAAAAGTTTAAACAGAGATGTAAAATAATCAGAACACAAAAACAAGAAGCTTTACTTTCAAAACAACTGACTAAAGAAAAGGCGGAGTTACGGGAAAATGAGCGCAAAGTTGTGGCAACAAACAGGATTGCTTTGATCGGTAAAGTTTGGACTTCAGTTGAAGAAATGGAAGCTGAACTTGGAAAGTTAAATGAAAATCAAGTTCATGAAGCGCTCTTGGCCCAAATAAACTTCTGCAAGCAAGTTTTGAAATCTAAAGGCCCCAAGGAATTATTTTTTCTGTCCAAAACAGTGGACAAAAAAAGAATTACATTTTCTGATGAAACTTTGAAAGAAAATCTCAAGAAAATTATACACTTGAACCCAACTTCTTCTGATTTTGCCCCGCGAGAAAGCGAGAGTTCAGAAGTAACACCGGCAGAAAAAAGACGCGTTGATATTAGCATAGAAAAACGGAGACGATTTGTTCAACTTCAGGAGGCCAGAATCAAAAGAGCAGTGAACAATAGTCAGGCACAATTAAGTAATTTGATGGAGAATCCCCAGCTTCTCGTAGGTTCTCAAATTAAACACAGATTTCTAGATGACATGGATGGCTGTTTAAAATGGTATGATGGTGTAGTAACAGGCGTCGCAGAGGAACATGATAACCCCCTCAAAGTCAAGTTCTGGATAGATTATAATGAAGATGAAATGTCAGATTTTGAATTACTTGCAGATTTGAAAAAAGGGGACCTCATAATTAAGGAAAACAATACACACTAAATGCGTTAAAACAAGTTTCTGCATAAACAAACAGATTGAATAGCTATTAAAGAATAAAAGTTGTAAAAGGGTACATACTTAGTAGAAATGTACATGCCTGGCCTCCTTAGTGTGGAGTAAAAACTACCTATGGGTTGGGAGAAGTGCTGTTACAGCTGGGTCCCAGCCGCTAAGGATGTCAGACATGTCTTCTCGGGGAATTTACCACAAGCAACCGGGTGTTTACGTTATTTTGAATAAAATAATAGATGCGAAATTCAGATAAATAAGCACAAAATGCATTTGACTCTCAGCACTATGTATCACCATCACATGTCAAAGTGAAATCAAAAGCGACATTCCACTTCATGTCAATTGAAATGTGTACATATATGCTACTTAATTTATTGATACCTGTAAATATGAATACATGTAAATATGTATATATGTTAAGTTGAATTCCATTCCATTTGGGTTGTGTTCCATTACAAGAATTTTCCATCTTGGATGCATTAAGTTATGGACAGGCACCACTGCAAATTAATTTTGTTTATTTTACAGACAATGGCATGCTATGGAAGTGAGTGTCTGCCTCCGGGACTGTGTGAGGGGAGTGTGTTTGGGAGGTGTCAGGTGCGGCGGTGTCGCCTTGAGCACCTGGGTCGAGATATTCCCTTGTATGATTCACACTGTCATCTTGATATCTTGCAGGATAGGTATGGCACCTCGTTATCAGATCTGTCTTTACCCCAGCAGTTTCGGGGTTGTGTGGCCAACTTCTGTCACCCATGGCAGTACCGGCTGGCTCCCGGTATCCTGCAGGATCCACGCGCCTGGGGCTCTGTTGGTTTGCATCCAAAGTTTGCAGATTCTATTTGTAGCAGGCTCCTTGGAAAGATAGAAGATCTGTTAAATCATCCCAAAGTTGTGGCTGTCGGGGAGGCGGGCTTGGACAACTACCGTGAGACAAATCCTTCAGGCATCTGCCAGAAGTATGTATTTGCTGCTCAATGTCGTTTGGCCCTACAAAGACAGCTGCCAATTGTAGTGCACTGCCGCGATGCTAAGAGAGATACTCTGGCTTTCATGGTGGAGTATCTCCCCAGCACCCATCCTATCCACCTGCATTGCTTTACAGGTGGGTGGGTCAGTGCACAACAATTCCTTGAGCATTTCACAAACCTATACATTGGGGTGGCAGGAAAAATGACACCACCAGTGAGAGAATTAGTAGAACACATTCCTCTCAATAGGTTGCTCCTTGAGACAGACACTCCTTTCCTTATGCCAAGATCAGCCCCTACTGACTGTACATTTACTCACCCTGGCATGGTATTGCACCAAGCAAAAACAATTGCGGACATGAAACAGGTGTCTGTCGGGATGGTGTGCAGTCGGACAAGTGAGAATGTTGAAAAGTTGTATAGAATAGGTTAAGAAGGCATAAGTATAAGTTGACAGTGTCTGTCTGTGATAGAATTCAATGCAAGTTCATGACCAAAGGGCTTATTTGGGTGATTGCTGGAGTCCTTTTCATTCATACTCACTTTTACAGTGGTACATTGTATTATGTGTTTAAAATTCAATTTAGATTAGTTGCAGCATAGCAGGGCTACCAAAATACGTCATGTGATGTACAAAATTAGCATTATTTCATTGACATCTTTGGAACTTAAATTATGTAAAATTCAATTTGGATCAATTTCAGGCATGGCAAGGGTTAGAGAAATAAGCCATGTCCTGTACAAAATTGCCCTTATTGGTCAAGAACTGAAGCTGGTATGATGTGTTGAGTGGGTGACAATTGATTTGACTTAACTATGTACATGTAATCTGATTGTAAAATCTGAACTTGGGGATTGGAAGCAAAGAATGTGAAGTGCCTTGTGTGTTATGTGGTAGATATACATTGTGTGTATCATTATCATATAACAATGCATGAGCCTGTCAATCTATATGCATGTGCTTGATTGTATGTGATTGTATATCATTTTATTATGAGGCTTATAGACAGCATAGATTTCTAGAGTGGTTTACATGTGATATATGCAGTATCTTGCTCATATAACCATGGGCCTCTCAAGGTGTATGTGCTTGATTATACTAATAAATGACCCATAATTTCCTGCGGCATATAGCCATGAGTCCCTCAAGACGCACAAAGTTGCTAATGAGTTAAGGCTAATTTCTGCTGGTGCATTACGTCCGGTGATGTGGTGTACCAAGCGCGGAAGTGGCTGTAAAAGTACAGTCAGTGGGTCATCCACTTGAAATCTTGTCTGTTTAAATTCTAGAATCATCTGTTAACAATACCTGAAAGCACATAACAATAATGTTAATATATGATATCTAATGTCCAAGCAAATGCTGATTGTCACCCACTACATCACTGCTTCCTCATAGCATCTGGTGTTACATTGTACCAGTACAGTGGACTCAAGCATGTCTGCAGATGCCTATGAACTTTCTTTCATTTCAATATGTTTATCATGTACATGGCACAAAAAATGAAACAGCAAAATGGCTATCTGCACTGATGATTCCTGATAGGATGAAACATGCTGATAATAGTCATTTAATCATCTATTTAAAGACAAGGTTGATAAAGTAGTGTGCTGTGATATTTTTTCTCTCAAAAATATGTATTGCAAATCTGAAATAGTTATATACATTTTAAAGGTATCATAATATATTACAACCTGCCTATCCAACCCACATTATTGATATTCGTGAATTAACATATTATGACTATTTCAATATGGTTTCCACATGTGTTTGCAGAGATCTGATGTCCACTGTCTATTTCCATTCCTCATCAGAGCTCAACTTCTTACACTTTTGGTTGGGAGACCCAAATATCAGTGATCCAGTGATGATCCCATTGTGGCAAAGAAATGTTGCAGTGTGGTATAATAGCATTTTCCATTGTACTTTAGCAGATCAAATAAACATATACAGTGTTATAAAATTCTTATTGTTGCTTTATGTTGAAAAGAATACACCAGAATATTTTATGTGTGTCAAATGATGTCTCACGTGCCAGTATAAATGGCAAAAGCACAATAAAGGGTAGCTCAATGTACAAATGTGCATGTTCAATATTGCTTACTTATTGGCTCAGACCAATAATGTATAAGTTATAACTCTTTGTGTACCAATCACAACAATAGTTGTGCAGTGAATCATTGTAATGATTTCAGATTCAAATAAACCATTAAAAGCCCTTTCATTTAAGTACATGCACAACTATATTTCCAGATAGAAGAAAATCCAGGTCAATAGCTTTCCAAGGAACACTTTGGATGCATTCCGGCTGAAGCATGGCAAGGATACCAATTGAATAAGTTTCTTGATTGGCACTAAAAGGGTTAACTTAATTATATGCACACTTGCCCATATTTTGACTACCCTGTTTCTTTGTTGATTTATTCAACTCTAGTATTTAGTACTGCTGTTTTACATGGATGTAAGAGAAAGGAATGCACATGTAAACACAGTACAAGGAAACAATTCGTTGGTCTCCTCGTCTGCACACAATTGTATCTCAGCTATTATTTATGTTTATAATGTATGTTAATTATATGCATACAAGCCTTTATTGGTTAGTTGGTTTATGTTTTTTGATACAGATGTTTTGCTATTATTGAGAAACATTGACAAATGTGAATGAAGCCAAAATGTAAACATGGTTCTTAACATCTGAGAATGTTAGATCCTGTCATAGCTTTTAACCTTTATGAAATCCTCCATTTTGAATAAATTAGGTAATTGTATGCTCATAATCATACATTATAACCCCAAAACACTCCAGTATAGTGGATAATCAATAAAATTCAAAGTGTGTTTAAACACAATGCAAATTTATGAAGATAAATGAAGTTTTGACTACATTTAGAGACGCGTACCTTCAAAATGGCGATTTTTTCACATAAATTATGCTAATGATGTAGCCTAATTATGCAAATTAGTTGACCTTTCATGAAAGATGACCTTGAATATGAAAGGTCACCAAGAGGTCAACATGTGAACCAAATATAAGGTCAAAGGGTCAAGGGGTTTTTAAATGGCATCAGTTTAACCACTTTTTTTATTCTCAAAAGTGTCCAAATTTGAACCATTTGCACCCAGTGACCCCTAATTAAAACCTTTGTTAAATACTGGGGGCTTTGGTCAAAAAAATGCCCTAATTTTCAAACTTTGAAAGCTTGTAACTTTGGAACCGTTGGGTCAATATGAAAAATGAAAACAGCTTTGGGTTTCTGAGAGCATGAATTTTCACATAAAAGCCATAAAAATCTCATTTTCACAAAAATGAAAAATCACCTGAACACCCTAATAATGGTCAGAATTGTTGTTGGCCATCGACTGTTAGCGCCGAGACAGAAAGCAAACCAACAACAATATAAACAACAACAATCAAAACCGTTAATTAGCCGCCGACTTTGTTGGAAGAATGGACTTTTACTGGACCCAGCGCCCTTTCTCAAATTGCACTTGCTTGTTAACGCAATCACAAATTTGAGAAAGTATTGACTTGTACACTACACACACAAACAGGCCTACAAGTTAGTGAGCCAATGTAATAACAATAACCATTGAGTAAAAATGCAAATAGGCCTACAATTTTAGTAAGCCAAAACCTTCATGATCAGTCACTGACACAAAGAAACTAACCAGTCACCATACACCCTACAAAAATAAGGAAGAGAGAAAGAAAATTGAGACAACTCTGACGGCAGTGCCCTCGCGATTTCACAATGCAGCGCAAAAATAAAAAGTTCTTTATTTCATAATTATTCACGTGTCAATCCGAATTTAGTCTTTCAATTTAGAATCGCATTTCACGCTTTTTCACATGGTTCTCCCTGAATCGAGTCTCTCAATTCAAAATCGCAGTTTACCATTGAAATGAACATAAACACAATTTCTGGATTGATTATCTTTTCAATCCAAAATCATGAAAAATCCCACGCAAAACTTCACGAGTTAGACACAAAACAACGGAAATACGGATTTATTTGACTAAATAGTTAGAGTTAATTTCCTTGAGTAAACAATTATTTCAAATGGCAGAGACGGCAAACCAAGAAATTACAAACCCACTCACAATTATGCTTCGATTTCCCAATCTAAGGCCTACAAGTTTATTAAATCACTGGGTTAAGCCTAAATGAAATTATTGCAAACCACCATCAAGACAGGCCTAAGTAGCAATATGTCAACACACAGTGAATAATATCACACAAAATCAACCCAACATTTGACAACTTTTACATGAAACTGCAACCAATGAATTCAACGTCTGTGATTCACACCCAACCCTGAGAGATAGGTCGAGTTGGTAAGAAGGGAAAATGTCAACTGTAGCACAAAAAAGACGAGTTTCCAACTATGTAATTAATTTAATAATTTAACAACTGGACTCTCAAAATTAGACAATCCATGACACTAATAAGTCGTGCTACCATTGGAATCTATAACCACAAGAAAACCACGCACGTGTGCCGCTGATCTCCAACATGCACTTACGATCGTGCAACTGCAGACCACACCTCCGCGATGCAACACTTTTTCACATGCGTGATCCTGTCCCTACCTTGTTTATAAGTAGGTGGTTCAATTTTGCCTCAAATCCTATCCAGTAATCATTGTCCGTTGTCCTTATAACAAGCGTAAGTCGAATCCAAATCCCTGTTCAACCATGCCGTTTCCGTGCCAAGTCGAAGTCCTTTAACCGCGCCGAGTTCGTTGACAAGATAATTCCTATCAAATGTTTCCCCGTCTGGGAACCAAACTATCTTGTCGGGATATTCCCCAGGTTACATAGAAATATGACAAATATATACAGTTACGAAGTTTAATTATACAAATACGAAGTTCAAACATGCAAAAGACAAAGTAAGAAAAGACCTGAGTTGAGCGAACAAACGTGCGAAGATCAAATGTGGCAGAAAGCTTCTGGCAACTCAACACTAAGACGAGTCTATTTTGCCGCGGGAAGTTGGGTGAGGGGTGGAAGGGTAGCTCCCTTGTTTAGATATCTCGTCTCATATACAAAATATCCAAGGGCTATACGGGGCTGCATTGGTAACAGATAAATCATGCACTCTATCTATAATCGGAAAACATACTAAACACCACGATACATTAATTACCATACATTCACACACACACGCCACGTGGGGTTTCAAGAGTACCCGAGTACCTCTCGGGTATAATGTGTTCAACCACCCCAGACCTCCAGTCACTCAAACTACTCATGGACCAATCAGCGAACATACAGAGTTGGACAAAAGAATTAGAGAATCACGATCACATGTGATCACAGGGCCTCCCCATAGCCTATATATATAGTAAATAAAGAAAAAGAAAGAAGGGTAGGCCTAAGTGAATGGGCTATTTACACCACACAAAGGCTGTATAACGCGTAGGCCTATATGTGAGGTAAACGAAATGAGTAGTCCCATACAACATTTAGTAATATCCTTACGAATTTTGACGAAATATATGCTGCTTTATTAATCGAATTAGCTCTTACATGAGATGAAAAGTAAGGGGACTGGGCTTACTGTGTATCTGATTCAACAAACGAGTCCATGCAGCATGCGGATCAGAGAGCGTCATTATAATCAGCCCTCTTCATCAACATGTTTCCTCTTTTCCTTCAATTGCGTTGGTTTCCTTTGGCTATAGATAGCCCCATTATATACATCAATCACTCACTTGATGTGACAGGCCCAGATCATTCACGGTGCCCCAATGCAATGGATCGATGGCATTTTTGACTTAGTTCAGCCAGCACTCTTTTCATTTCATATGGCCCACTGAGAGTTCTCATACAGACAAGTATGTAAAATTGTATATGTATTATGTAGGCCTAGTTTATGATTTTTTAAGTCGATAAGCTTAATGTATTTCTGAGAAATAGCTTCAAATATAAAATTCTGGGGCGACTGCAACACTCCACACGATGGCAAACCAAAACTGTATCTTATTGGCTGAGATTCATATTATACTGTTCCCACCAAATTCACATTCTATTCCATACATAAAACCAAACCCAGCCGTAATGTGCATGTGTGATGGTAGAATCTAGAGACAACAGTCTGGCCACTTGCACTTCTATAAAAAAAAAGGGATGCCTGACGCATTCGAAAGTTATCATCATGTGTAAAATTCATTAACATATGTGTTCATAAGCTTGACATGTTATGTTCATATAATAACCCCTTTGTAGTCCCCTCCCCCCCCCCCCCGTCTAATCCTTGGGATAGTTAAGAACATTCTAGTGTTCAAGTAGCAACTTACAGTAGGTAATAACTGTTCAGCCTAGGCTATTGCAGGCCGATAGGCCTAAGTTAGACCAAATTTACACGGGTTTTCAGGTGCCAAACTTGACAAGTTCAAAACTGAACTAGGCATTAGGTTAAAAATTGGACCGTAACCATAAGCTCTGAACCAGGACAAACTCATATTTGGTGCATAAAAATAAGCCTGACATTTAGGACTAACCATTCATATCTTCTATAATTGGTTTACAATAATTCTTACAGGCCTTATTTACATTCATGAGGATTAGAAGCACTTAAAATCATTATAAATAAATTATAAGCAAGCATGAGGCCTAAATAAATAGAGGGGTAACCCAGCATTAGAACTAAATTTGGGCCAATGACTCAAGACTCATGATTCTTTTATTATCACCGGAAAACAATACAGTACATAGAATTGTAATATTACATGTATAATACCAATAATCATATTGTCTTTGGTGGGGAGACTCCCATGAAGGCTTTAAGCCGCTAATCTGGGAGCCACCCAGAAGAGTATAACACTATTGTACAGAATTTCCAGATGGCATTTACGGCCTATACAAATGTCTTATAAGTACACATGTATAACTTATCATTAATTTTTCTGCATTTTGGTGGTACACACAAGAAAAATAATGATACCAATAAGTGATACTAAACATTACTATTTTGACAAATATAACAGTTCAATCGATTACAAACATATTGATATTTCAATAAAAATCTGTTTTTAATATATAATGAATAACCATGAAAACTATGAGTATAAATTTTCTCTATTATGTTTGCATCTGTTTCATTGATGACAGTGGCAATGTCATAGGTTAAACTTTGTTTTCCAAATACTGATGTAACACAGTTCATGAATAATCCATTGCAATTCTTTGCGCTGTGGTTATAAATCACATTCAAAGGAATAAAAGAGAAAAACAACAGTATGACTGGTAAGTTTGCATTAACATATTCATAATAAAATTTTAATTTAGCCAGGGTAAATATATCTGAAATTTTTAACAGTTTGAGGTCTTTAAACAGTGGTTCCGTATGGGCATTGTATCTACTACATGTAATACAACGTATTGCTTTCTTTTGTAATTTTTCAATATTTGAACATATGAAACTCCATAATAATATTCCAAAATTAATATATGGAAGTATAAGTGAATTATACATCGTGACTTTAATATTTAAAGGTAGTAAATGTTGGAGTTTGTTCATTATGTCTATTGTTCTAGATATTTTGGATGAAATCTTTGTTATGTGCTCATTCCATAACAAATTTTTATCAAATGTAAGACCAAGAAAATTAAAACTGTTTACTTGACTGACGGAGACATTATCAGGGGGCTGAAGATCGTTTATAACGATTTTACAAGTGACTATGAGTCCCTGCTTGAAAAAGCGGGACTAGATACGCTAGAACTGTCAAGGAGAAAAGCGATTCTCATAGAAGTTTTTAAATCTCTTAACAAGCTTTCCCCGCCGTTTATGTGGGGTTTTCAAACCAATTAAAAAACCATATAACTTGAGGTGTAATGCCCGGCTTAATGTCAAGCACGCAAAGACAGTTAAATATGGATTGCACTCATTTACCACATATGGATCCAATCTGTGGAACTCTATTCCCGATCATATGAAAGACTGCACTGACTTTAAAGAATTTAAAAAGATGCTGAAAACTATGAGGGATCCTAGGTGCAAATGTCTTGCCTGCAGCTATTAATACTTTTACAAATTTTATTTATTTTAGCCTCTGTTATGTGTTCTAATTTATAATTTATAATACTATTTTTTTTTTTTAAGTAACTGCTACTATCATATATATATTTATTTCCAGTCGGTGATATTAGCCTATGGCTACTGTTATTTGTATTGGAACACTGACTCAAAATAAAGATATTGTATTGTATTGTATTGTTTAATGTGGATGTGCCTCTGCACCTTCGACCTAATGTACAAATTGGAGGGATCATCCCGACGTCCGTGGGACAAGTGATCACAAAGAGATGTTTACATTACAGTTTAGGTGTTGTAACATACCAACACCTATGGTTTGCTTATCATTTGGAGTCTATATGTACAACACCTCCCATTCTGTGGGTTGAGCGATGTATGTATTTACCGTGATAAGTCTTTTAATCGTTGATTGTAGCCCGCACAAATACATGAGAAGATAAATAAATTTACTAGGCAGATCTCCGTAGACCAAAGGCACCTGGGAAAGGCAATGAAAGTAAGGGGTCTTTCATTTAAATGAAAGCATCGATTCTGTTCTGTGGAATCATGGCTGACCCTCGTTCTGTGACACTGCCCAATGTACGTGTTTACCACTGCAATTCATGTATTATATACTTTACAAAGAAGATGGCTTTCTTAAACAGAATTCAGGCGTTTCTCTAACTGTTCCAAGTAAAATCCGGTATCTGCAAGCCCTTTTTACAATAATATCGCCTATTATGTGCATTATGTAAATTATGCTCTGTTATGTTCCGGAAAGTAAACCTTGTCATAGTACCCAAGAGAAACCCTTCAGTAGCCAGGTAGGCAAAACTGCCATAGACACTCAAAATATGCACAACATCTGGCCAAGATTATACATTTATACTTATTCTCTATAACTTAAACATGGATAAATGTCTTTTTAAAATGCAAAAGGTATCGTTAAAAAGAAAGAGTCTGGGAGGTCGTTGCAGTAGTAACTTACAGTCTGTCAATACTGTGTTCCTACTGGATCCTCCTTGGTTACAGAGTAACATCATGATACGAATGTAAATTAAAAACTGTAAATATGGAACTATTATAGCCCATGCTGAATGTGGGTCAGTTGGCCACATATACGCACCAATACAACTGTGCAATTCATATCGTGGATTTCTACTGATCGCTGATTGATTACTTTTCGAGGTCTTTGGGAAAGCAGGGACTTCTCTACTTGTCTGTCCGGAACAACATTTATTACCGTCATATACATGTGCAAGTGACTTTGAGGATTTTCTATTCAATTCCTAGGAGAAGTGTACTGTTGGACTAAAGTGAGCTTCTTGATTGGTATGTCAATGTGATTAACAAGAATAAGAGGAGCTAATATGGTTATCCCAAGGTAGCAGCACATGTAACTTTAGAAAATGAAAAGAACAGAGTAATGTTTGTGTTGCAGTTGTAAAAATAATGAAGGGTTATTGTCTTAAATTAACATAATACATGCCCCATCCATTTTCAGTGTTTATCCAGACACAGTAAGAAATGCAGTTGAGGTGAGGAAGGCGTACTCAAACTTGAAAACAAGAGGTAAGAAACATACTTTTGTAATAATATATGCCTCTGCATGTACGGTGGTGTTACTCATGGAAAAACACTCTAGCTACCTGACCAAAAAATGGTAATTCAAACAAGTAGTATTTCAATTTGCAATGTTGAAAATCTTAATGTAAAAATGCAATTAATGTATTTCAGATATATCTGTGAGTTTCAAAATCATAAAGGGATCGAGATTGCTTTTCATATTGTCTCGGTAATATATCTTTGATGTATATTTCCTTCCTGATTAAACAAGACAGGGGGTGGACCGCCTTCATCACCGTTTAATCCTATTGAAGAAACCATATTATCATTACATATGGGGGATACAGTGACAGGGATAGCTGGGGGGATAGACACAGCAGAAATTCAAGGTGAGATTATACGGTTTAAAACTTTGAATTTGTCTTTCACTTTCTTCACTTTTCGTGTATGTAAGTTTTAAGCAATGTATTTACATTCATAGACCCATACTTACAATGATAATACACTGTATTGTAACCCACGGGAAGCCCACCTGGTTGTATTTGTACTTAATGTACAATAACTTAATATGTACATTTCAGACATTGAAGAACATCAAAACCCAGCTGTCCCTGCACTCCTTGACTTACACATGGTGCCCCAAGGTAGGCAGTGAATATTCAAACATAATGGGAATAACATTTTGTGATTTGTAAGAAAAAAAATCAAATTTATAAGCAAAAGGCTAACAATGTATACAAACATTGATTACGTTCACATTTTTTGAGCCCAGATCCTTGTTAAAATGCAGGAACATACAAGGGAAAATGTAAATGTAATCCATGAGGGTGACGCCCACAATGGAAGCTTCAATCACCTGTGTCATTATGCCATAGACACATTCAAAAGCGACACTGTTTTCTTACATAATAAAAATATTCAGCCTAAGGATGTTCTGCTACAAGATCCCAAATTAACCAAAATGCATAATTATTTTTACATTTATTGATTAAAATTTGTAATAGTTGCCAATCACCCCCCAAAAAAATATCAAAAAAAAAAATTAAAAAAAAAAATTCTTGTGGCCACTTCCTTTGCCCTGTTCCATGTGATGAAAGCAATCCTGGCACATTCATGTCTGCTTTCCCCACCATATTATGTGTATTTTCATATTTATGACAATTAAATGTTTTCATCATTGTAACCTGTTTCCTTTTTACAGAATATAAAGTATAACAGGCCTAATTGGTTGGGGGGTTTTTTTTGGGGGGGGGGGGTAGGCAAGGCAGGACAATATTTTAGTTGTAGCATGTATATGTCTTTAAATTAAATACCTATATCCTTCACATGTTTCCAATTTATTTTGGTCTGACATTTTAATTATGTAACAATTTGATATTGGTAGGATGTAGAAAATGCCATGTATGGAAATGAGGCCCCTCAGCTTCCTCAAGGTAAGTTGAAAACCGTAACTTCATCCAGCTAACATTTTTTAGCTCTGATGACCTAAGGTTGCAGAGCTTATACAATTGCATATGTCCACTCGTCCTTCATTCTGTCCATCTGTGAATTTCGTCTATCCGTCTATGTGTTAATTTTTGGGCTGTGACTCATAAAACATTAAAAGTTATAATGGTAGGCCCACATAACTTTCAGGGCATATCACATGTGTATCAACTTTAAAGTTTTTGTATAATTTAAGGTTACAGCAAAACCCTTATTTAAAATTACAGGTAATGTTTAACAATTTTTAAAGCTAAAGTTAGACTACTCTCATTGGCTGCAGCAATTTTGCAATAAGAACATATGAGAACTTGTACATGTGCTAAAATTTGGTTCTTTCCACCTTTCAAAGCTTCTATGGCTGCCTCAGACACACAGCTGCTTTGCCGGCATGTAAGCCAAAATGTCCATGTTGAGTATGTTATATTACACAGTTTGAAATTGTGTGCTTGGAAAAAAAAATATATACAACAAAATAACATGAAAAAGATTAAGAAGTTTGCTTTGCTAAACATTAAATGTTTAGCAAATCAAATTTTGATTGTGTGCTTTCAACACTTGTTAATGGTCAACAATTGCAAGTATGTACACCAATCATGACAAAGGCCAAGGGCACATAAATGTAAATTGATCTTGGGATGACATTTTTTAAGATATTGTACATATGATTTTTTCAATTGGCATTTATTACTGCAAACTATAATGTAACGCCATTTTTGTTCCACAATTAATTGCGCATGCCTACAACACCTACATGTAAATTCATGTTTGGACATCATCCTTGTAAATTCGGGTGCAGGCTATAATTCCTTCACCATGTTAATTAGTGTCATGAAAATTCACACACATACATGTATATCTTGACCTAAAGGTGTACCTTCTAATAAAATTAGGTCACTAGGTCCAATATTTGGTTAAGCATGTGGAGACTTTATTTTATATGTCAATGTGCAGATCATCGACAAGAAAGCACTGGACCACATAAAGGACTAGTATAGTTTCTAATGGCAGTAAGTATTTTAGTTTGACCCCACGACTGCCTACAGTGCTGTATAAATTTAGTGAAATACGATGTTTTGGGCCGGTGAGTAATGTATAGCAAGAGGGCTGTGTGAAGAGCTCATGCCCAGCTGACTTGCATATATATATATATATATATATATATATATATATATATATATATATTCAACAAACTTGTGGTTCTGTGAACTTAGAATATGACAAGATAGGTAGACACTTGGCAAAGGTACAAGCCTAGCAAGCTTTACATAAATCTGTCACAAATGTGTTCCAAATTATGGGAGTTACACCCTTACAATTAATTTCCATGTTAGACACTCCTGATAAAATGTTTTTTTTTTTAAAAAAACGTTCCCCCAAAAAATAATGATAAAATAAATCATAATACAGGCCACAATCACTGGAGCAAAACCATTTGGAAAAAATTGGTAACCCACCAAAAGTGCATTGCCACTAAGTTTTAACTCAATCTTACAGACTTTTTTTAAGAAGTGGAAAATACAGGGATGATAATTGGTTGCCATAAGACAACTTTCAGCCAAAATTGCTTTTGCTCATTGAAATAAAATGTTCTTAGTTTGGTCTAACTGCTTAAAAACCTTTACAATATTTGAGGTGGGGTATACAAGGTTGCCAAATTGCTCCTGTGGTAGCCAAACCGCAGTGGAAGCATTCTTATCACTGGAAAAAAAATTACCATTAGAATGCCCATTGCGTTACATGTACATGGTAGTCAATAGGAAAGGTGCATATAGTGATAAGTTCCCAAATTGGAAGAAAGATTAAATTTAAAAGAAAAAAAAAACTGGTGTACCACTTTCTAAGGCTGACCTTTTCACAAAAGACATCTTGAGCTGAGTGACGCTTCGAGGGAAAAAGTTGAAAATAGCAATAAAGTGATTCACTTGTGTTTTAATTTACTCGTGGTTTTGTGATATCAACAAAAGTAGCGGTGCAGCAAAATGGAAGTAATCTGAATTCCCTTTGAAATGTTGCCTGCTGAACTGACCTGTCTGTGTGTTAAATTGTACTCTGCACCAATAAAAATTGATCATTAAAGCATTAGATCGAGTGAATGACCTATGCATTTAACAATTATTTTGCAGAAACAGCAACAAAGAGAACCAAAACAGCCAAGACAACAAAGACTCAGAAATTGATGGACATGGAAATCGAAGTGTGCAGGCTAAACATAAAAAAAAACTAAATGGAAATGGCGATGATGAGGAAAAACATCGGAGAAAAATGGACATAATGTCAGTGAAACAAGAGTACTTTCAGAAAAAAAAAATATGATGCAGTAAATGAACGCCGCGAGGTAGGTCCAATTCTCCCAAGATAATTTTTATAACTTCTATATTTAGTGACATTTTTGTACACATACATGTTTATATGTCCAATTATGAAAATTATACTTGCAATACAATAGATAGCAGTTTACAAATTACTTTTCAGGTGTTACTGTACGGTTCACCATAGCAAGTTTTGTAAGTCCAAGATATTCATTAGCACATTATGCTTCAAATTTAATCAGTTTGCTTTAATAAACTGTGAATCAGCTGTATTTTAATTGGAATATTTCATGATGCATGCATTGGTAGGTTGCTTCTCTGGAAATTTTGAGGAACATGTAAATAAACGCTGACTGAGCACAGCTTGCACAACCATTATATGATCTTCCAAGAGCTTACAGAATCAATGGCATTCCATGAAGATGAATTACATGCCATGAAAATAAATGACTTAAAATGCCCTACCTGACTAGGGACTTGCATACTGTGTTGCTTTATAAGTTATGTGATTAGAATTTTGTAGGACTTGTCAATGAGCTCAAATCAAACATAGTACAGGCATAGGCTTAGCATAGGAAAGTCATTATGTGGAACAGTTCAATGGCCAAATGTAAATGAGCATAAGTTTGAGCTGTGCAGGCAACAAAAGTGAATACTGACGTAAAAATACAATAACAACAACAAAACAAAGGTAGGCAACCTTTATGCAAGTCATATTCCTGTGCTGTAATATGTTTTACATATTCATTAAGTTGTATTACTTATGTAAATACATGTCACATTAATTCATTTATAATACCACACCAAGTCCAGTATAATACGGTTTTGTTCATATTTTTATTTTTTCAAATATTCATATCCAAGTTTCATTTTCAAGAATCTGTGTAGTATTTTTTTCTATAACATTTTTCATTTTGTCACTGTTTTTTTAGGCTTGTATCACAGATTAAATGTAACTATGTGCCATAATTGTCTCCAATTTCTGTCACAGATTTTTACCTGTACAGTTCAGTTTAATTTACATCACATATATGCACATGTATAAATCATGCCTGTCCTCACAGGTGACTGAGTTGGTATGTCGTTTGATCACAGGTAACTTTCATTATTTTATAACTGGGATTATACATGGGTTTTCTTCTCTGTGATTACCCATGGGAGAAGACCATCTCCAACCGGGAGATTCCCATTTCCCTGTTTCCTGATAATATGTGTCTGGATCATAAACTTTTTGTGTTTATATCCTTGACAATTCTGTTGCTGGATTGGAAACTGCAATAAATTTGTATCATTTCCACAGCACATACAAATATGTTTATGTGCGCATGGGACGGTTGTTAAAGGATTTAAACAGCCCAGGACAATCAAATTTAGCATGAGAGTGGGCAAGTGGCCATCTTCATCGAATAAAATGCATACGAGATGAAAACGTTCCAGTGCCAATTACATCACTTGTGTGCTGATCTGACTCATTTCCTGGTCTGACCATCTCTGATTTAGACAGGAGCTGTCCACTTGACACATCTGCCCAATTCCCAACAAATGATGTTATCATATTATATTCTGAGCCTATTGAGGTTTATCCTACCTGCAAGCTGTAGTAAAAGTGGTTTACAACTGCTTTGTTGTAGATATTGCACGAAAATTGGCACGTAAAGAAAGTAGTGAGTGATCAGTTAAGCCTGAATACTCACTTTACACATGTCGAGTGATGCTTATTTCTGTAAACATGCTTGATATTGATTTAGCACAAAAATTTTCATTGTTGCTATTGAAAGTTGCATTATTATTTCAAAAGACTGCATTACAATCCAACATGCACATGCAAATAATTCCTTTGTGTCTAATACTTTCAGGCTCTATGCAAGAGAAGTGGTTTTTGGAAATACACCCCCTCTGCGACTGTGTGTCCAGTTACTGATTATATACTCACTTTTTAATGGAGGACAAACAGATTTAATTTGTTAATATTTCAGGGACTGTCACTGATGATGAGGCACATTTGGAACATCTGTGATACCCATGTACTTTTCAAAATATTTACATTTTTCCTTCAAATTGTTCAACATGTTCTCACGATTTTTGTAAATCTTGGTAAGATTTTATTCCAACTTTGCAAAATGTGTTTCAGATTTTCCTCAAACTTTTTGAAATTTTCGTGATACTTAGTAATGATCATAATGAAACTTTAAAGCATTTTCTTCAAACTTTGTAAGAATTTTTTCAAACTTCGTAAGAATTTCTTCAAACTTTGTGTGAGAATTTCTTCAAACTTTGTAAGAATTTCTTCAAACTTGGTGAACTTGGTGAGAATTTCTTCAAACTTGATTTTTCATATGTTTCAAAGTACTGGCGTGCAATGTGTTCACGCATGTGCTGCCCATCAACTTCTTGATCAACATTTCCATGAGCTTGGTGCATGAGATGTTGTTCATCAGTGTTGGGCAGATCATGTTCAAACACATCACCATGCTCCATACCTATAGTACAGAAAAACATGATCCATATTCATCAACTGCAAACCCAACAATGACAGCAAAGAAAATCCAGACTTGCCAAAGCATCAACATTTCTCTTCCAATACCAATGTGAAGAAACAAATTTCCCTCCTGACTTGAGACAGGCAGTCACCCATAAAAGGCAACTGGTGATTTTAAACCGGTCCTCTCAACCTTAGAAATATCCATCATTAACTGTAGACACTAGTTCATTTCCAAAATGTATAGGCCTAACCACCAAAAAACACAAGTTTCATTACTTCTGCCAAAAATAAAAAGAGACCTGTAAGGCCTATCACCTTTTAGTTCTCCCAACTTGTCAGTCACCTAAGTTTACAGCAAAGGACTAAAGTAGGCTTACATCGTTTTTGTGATATTTATGAATCTGGAATATTATAAACACACTCTACCTCCACTATAACGATGAGTCGGAGAACAAAGCCCACAGCACATCATAGTCAATGAAGTAATTTTCAAATACCGGTAGTACAGTACAACATGATCCATATTCATCAACTCCAAACCCAACAATGACAGCAAAGAAATTCCAGACTTGCCAAAGCATCAACATTTCTCTTCCAATACCAATGTGAAGAAACAAATTTCCCTCCTGACTTGAGACAGGCAGTCACCCATAAAAGGCAACTGGTGGTTTTAAACCGGTCCTCTCAGCCTTAGAAATATTCATCATTCACTGTAGACACTAGTTCATTTCCAAAATGTATAGGCCTAACCACCAAAAACACAAATTTCATTACTTCTGCCAAAAATAAAACGAGACCTGTTATGTTGTGAAGCATGCTGCACACCAGCACAATGTGACAAGCTTTGCTTGGGGAGACACGAAGTCTGCCACCAAGACATGCAAATCTTTGCTTCAGGATGCCAAAGGTCTGTTCAATCAGTACCCGTGCTCTGCAGAGGGAGAGGTTAAAACGTTTCTGCCTTGGTACTTGTGGGTCTCTATATGGGGCCATTAAATAGCGTTTCAGGCCATAGCCTGAATCGCCCAGCAACAGCCCTCGGTGAACAGCTGTAAAATATAGATATATTTATGCTCCACATAGAAAATTTCATTGTGTAAACTTGATTGACCGTGCTTGTCTATCTTTCATTATGTCTGTGTATATGTAAGCTATTGTGGATTTCCACGTTTACTGATGCTCTGATTTGACTTTGTTGGCATATAGACAAGGAAACAACATTAATGATTACATAATATTACCTGTCAACCACCATTGCCAATACGTCTGTGTCTGCCCATGACACCCAAGAAATTGATTTTAGAAGTTTGATGCTATGCAGCCGAGAATCATTATGCCATCCGCAGAGACCTTCTTACGATCGCTGACAGGTGACACGGAGGCCTCAATCGTAAAAGATGGTCTTTAAAGAAAGATGGTTTCTCATTCTAGTGGCATGTCAAGTTAATTGCAACTATATTACAATTTTTATAAGCTATTTTTGATTTCGACTGCAATTGTTCCCGTGTACTTATAATATTGCTGCTACATATGAACGTATATGTAACATGAACATCTATACCTTTGTATGTATACATTTCATCAATGTGCTTTACTTAAAATTCAAGGAATTTTTCCAATTCATTTCCTAATGCATCAAATCAATAATGATGGCAATTTGGCTTACATATGATGAAGGTAGGCAATTCTCACCATTCTCAAACTCGACTCAATGTTAATGCACTTCAACAGTGTGTATTTATGTACACTTTATGCATTTACATTTTTAGTCTATTATTGTTACACAACGCGGTTCCAGACTTTTTAATATTAAACAACTAATTTCTCATGCCTCCCCCACTGTTATGGAGAAATTGTTTTCTCCAGCTACCCAGGCTTTTGTCTGTCTGTATGACTGTTACAAGCATGGAAGTAAATATGAATGCTTTGGGTGACCGCTTTACTTTCATTTGATCAGCAGGGGGTGCTGTGGTTTCCATTTTTTTCATAATTATTTCTGTGTTTTAGGTAGTTCCATATGTTTCTCAAAACTGTATTTTTCAAAGAATATGCTGAACTTTATGCCCATATTCATTGGGGAAGGGTCAGACAAATTTGTTAATTACATGATGTTACATTGAAATATGATTTGTCACGAATTTTTCAATGTAGGTTCTTTTTGCTTTATGAATACAGTACATACCTATTGATTAGGCCTATTATGCAAGTCAAAGGGATTTGCAATGGTAATTCACAATTTCTTACATCTTCTTCAGAACCATCAGCAATATGCATTTCAAACTTGCTATGTATGTACATTGTGGCCTTCTGTTTTAAAATCCTAACATTTTGTATACGAGAAAGTTTTTTTTAATTTTTGCAGGGCATTATTTTGGGCAAATTTTAGTAGTCTCATACCATTTATCACATTGCTTTTAAATTGAACAGGGACCATTCTCAGTACGAGTGTAATGCTATTGCATTACATGGGTCACCATAACTTCATCCACAAGGTCACAAGTCTACTTGCATAAAGTATATTGTTCACTTGCTAGTCATTTTATGTTAACTTATTGTTATGTATTGTTGATTAACAATTCTTGCAGATGGTTGTGTCACAAGTTACCTTTATCAGACAAATCAAAAGGGAAGAGGGGGGTCACAATATATCTATAGATATCCATTTATATATGCTCACATATAGCTGTGCCTGTATGTGTGTGTGTGTGTGTATACATATACATATATATTTAATCAAACAAAGAAGATAAAATTTTGTATGTACATTGTCATGATTGGAAGGGGAAAAATCAAATATTATTGGGACAGATTGGTGGCCTTCCTTTAGTTTTTTCTTTTTTCCTGCTTATAATGGAGACTTAAAAACAAAACATTCATCTCCTCTGCCGAGCTCTTGTTAGCAGAAGACGCGTAATAGAAAAGCACTTGTCCATAAAAATTATGTATTTTTTATTATGACGAGTGCAGGTTTTTTTTTATATATCTGTGTAATAAATCGCAAAAGATTAATGTCCCACTAAATGAAAGGCAAAGTCGTGTATAAATAGGCGGGAAATTACTAAAATCCATGGTTTCAAAATCTTAAAGGTGCGGCAAATAGGTACCTTCCATTATCTTAAAAAACAAATCATGCTTTGGGATTTCATCAAAATATTTCTATTATCATAATTATAATTTACATAGTCAAAAAATAAAAACCCAATTATTGGGAAATATATGAGTGTAATCTTTACAAACATGCATGAAATCGTTAACCAATTTGATAATAATTATTAAAATTTACCAAGAGATGGCAGCAGTATCTCACAGAGAGAACATTTTCATCAGAGATGGGGTGGAGGGAGGGGAACAATTTCTCCGAAAAGAAAAGTTTTACTAAAATCCTAACAAACCTAGCTAACTCCTTACTATATAATCAACGTCAAATTTAATCTTTAATTTCACATTTACTACATGTAACATGAAAGGGATTATTTGGGATACTGATACGTTGACTCGAAAATTTTTTAGTAAATGTGCACAGAGAGTGACGCCCCTGTTGATCCATTCATTCTGCGTGGTGTCGCAGCAGCCCGTTGCTAAGCAAAACGGACTTAACTTGTGCATGTGCTCAGTGACTGGATTTACAAAAGGGATCGTTTTGAGGTCACCATATTATGATTTTGATATTATTACATTAATGTTTTGTGTAATCTTGGAGAAGGAGTTTATCATCAACGCACCTGACATCTGGAAGAAATCCAACTTGATTGCATCGGCCTCATCACCGGTTGGAAAGTTAATTTGTTGGGTTTCCATCATGGCTGCCTAAAAATTTGTCACTGCCCGTGAAGTGGTACTCGGAGAAATGTGGAGGACCTCGCCCACAAGGGACTGGAAAGATCCTGAAGCGAAATACCCCAGGGACACTAAAACTTGTAACAGAGGGGGCAGGGCATTGGATCATTTTGTTTCATTTTGCAAGGCGTGCTCGACTTCGCCGACAATGTGCAGAATGGTCTCCGGTCGGAACCTATAGAACTGCTGGCCTATGCGCTTCCAGCGGGTTTGTCCTGTCTACCAGTGGCCTTTCCACCGTAAGGCCTAGCTGCCGACGCCGCCAGCGTCTCTGGAGTCCTAGCACGACCGCCATTTTGTCTCCTAAAAATTCGACTTAAGCAAGGTACAAATCGGACTTGAAAATTGAACTCAACAAACTCGACTTAAGGTCAAAATCGATTCTTTATTTCTTCGTGAATACCAACAAAACTGAACTTAAGTTCAATTCTAGAGGTAAGGTGGTTTTTTGAACTTCAGTCCAAAATTATTTCTTTGTGAACTCGGCCCCGGATCTTAAGGTCTGATTAACATTAATAGCGATTGGTTCAACCAAGACCTTGCTTATTTGTTTCAGCAATTTTGTGGAAATATGATCATATCCAAAACTGTTTTTAGAATGTAAATTATTTATGATTAACTCTACGTCTTCCATTGTAGCTTCTTCAAATTCAAAATTCTGATCATACTTTTTATCTAAATATTGATCGAAATTCAAATCGTTAGGCTTATTGATATCTTTAGCAAGATTAGGACCAATGTTTGTGAAAAAAATCATTACATTTATTTGCAATCCAAGTTTTATCTTTAACATTCTTATCATCAATTGTGAAAAATTCTGGAAAGGATTTCTTTGTTTTATTTCTGTTTAGTATATCATTAAGTGTAGACCAAGTTTTTTTCATGTTACCTTTGTATCTATTAAAAATGAAATCATAGTGTCGTTGTTTACCAATTCTGATATTTTTCTTTAGGATTCCATTGTAAGTAGCCAGGTTTCGTTTTAAATTAGCATATTCTAAAGTATCAGGATTTGTTTTCCTAAGTTGCTTATAAAGATTGTCTCTGTTTTTTTTATAGAGGTCAGGATACCCTGAGTGATCCAAGGACTTTCCTTGTGTTTATATCTATTAAACTTCACTGTTTTACATGGCATGTTTTACTTATAGCGTTCTCAACAGCCTCACTTAGAATCTTATAGTTTGTATTTGGGTTACCATCATGATTTGAATCAATTTTTTCTTTATGTTCTCATTTTGAAGGTGAAAGATTGTGTTATTCACCGCATCTGAGTTATTAATATAAGTTTTTACATATTTAGGGTTTGCTTTTTGAGATTTTTGAATATCTAAGCAGGTAAAATAAGGCTGATGATCCGATAGTTTTCTTGTAAAAATACCTGACACAGTCTTAAGTGTAGTTTCGCTAATTTTGCAAAATATGTTATCTATAAACGTACCATTTTTATCAGAAAATCTAGTTGGTAGTGTAATTTTTGGAAAGAAACAGTGGGACATCATGCTTTCAAAAAAAATCATTGAACATAGGTTTCTCGTGCAATTTTAGTACATTTATATTAAAGTCTCCCACCAGCATTATTTCATGATTCAATGTATCGAAATAATCGAGTATTTCTTTAGAATTATCAATAAATACTGTTAAGTTTTCATTTGAATTCCTAGGTGGTCTGTTAATATTGCCAAGTAGGATATTTTTTGTTGATTCTGAACCTAATATTTCAATAAATTGCGCTTCCCACATATTTGATTTCTTATAAATATCATCTCTTATTTTATACTTATATTTATCATTGAGGTAGATAATCAGTCAGTTATGTTTTGTAAGAAAGATTCATCATTATTGCTACTGGCCATCGTGAAATTTCAAAAGTTTCTGACATTTGATTAGGATAGTAATCATTTGTGTCTTTGAACAGAATGAGAAGAGATTTGAGTCTAGTATTAGGCCTATAGGCCTAGCTATATTTACCCGAGTAAACATAGCTATAATGAATGACACCAACCTGATTAGCAAGGAAAAAAATCATTCGGTATTCGATCAAGTTGAATGGTGATCCTAAGGTGTGAGTTCACTTTACTAGGCTTATGCCTATGTCTGACTTAGGCCTTCAGAAATTCAGTGCTGTTCAACTTGTTCAGTGTAGCAAAAGTCTTACAAAATATCACTTTTTTAACAGGTATTTGCGTCTGTTTAGCTCTGCTGTTGGCCTGCCATTCGTGGTCTAGGCCTACGTTAATTTAAGGTTGTAGCCTGTAGCTTCTATGGGCCTACGTTCTAGACCTTTGTGTCTAATTTCATTTTAAGTAGGCCTCAATTGATAAACTATACTTTTTTCAGTTTACTTTCAAGTTTCATGGGGGTGTAAGGACCGAAGTCCCTGAGGGGCTGTTCAGTGCATATTATAGTTAATAATAGGCCCACATAAATAAAAATCACAATCCTACATTACACATTTTCAGAAAAAATCACCTTCATATGTTGCACACATAAATATCTCAATCACATATCACAGCCTTAAATGACACAAAATGTAAAGCCTAATCTCCAATTGCAACCTTTGCCCCTCATTATGTTTTTATAACCTTAAAGCTGGGTTGCCATGTTCGCGTACTGCGTAGTGCGTAATAATTGATTGACTTATAATTAACTACCCCATTTCCATGTATGTAGGGAGTTCAGTCACGTGACCACGGAGTGTTGACATTTGCGTTTTTCCCCATTTGATCACTACCTTACCTCGTTCCGTTGCCTGGTGTGTAAAAACTATCCAATAAATAGACATTAAATTTGGCATGATTGTAGCTAAATACGTTATCTATGACCTGTAAAAAAACGAATGCAATGCGTGCGGTACATTTGATGATGCGCGGCCGTAGAGGCGAACTATCGATGCAGCCGGCACGGTGGGCCGTTTGGCACGGCTTTTTCCATAACCGGAAGTAGTGTCATATGTTTTTAATGACGTTTTCTGCAGGCTGTGACATAAGGTGAGTGGTCAGTTGCTACATAATCATTTTCTGGTGACTGTCTAGAACTTTTTGGTGGGTGTTACAAATCTGCGGAGCCAAAATAACCCATTTTGTGATTTAATTGAAAACTTCTGAATATCGGCAATTATCCAAAATCGTATTCTGACAACTTGTAACACTTAGCAAAACAAAATTTGGAGCAACTATAGAAGAGATACCTACCAATGTTTGTTTTTCGACCAGGGGGATAGGTATCCCCCGAGGTACTAAAAGAGGGCGATATTTTTGAAGGGGGAAGAGTTAAAAATGGGGTATAGTATTTTTGGGGGTAAAAGGTTTGGAAATTTTTATAAAAGAAAAAAAAAAAAAAAAAAAGAGAATTGAACCAGCATTCGTTTGTGCCTCATTCTATACTACATCCCCGATCTCCCTACTCCAACCCCCGAGGCGATCTGCGTATTTTCTCCATTTTTGAACTGCTATCTATGCCTTCTATAATGTAGCGGTCATCCTTAGTACATGCAAACATACATATGTGAACACAATTGGAAGTAAACAATACATACATAGACATGTAACAGCCCATTCGTCTCCGCACGGCCACAGCGCCATTTGTGATTTCAAAATTTGGAACTTTTAGCACCTCGTGATAAAAAAGTTCTACTTCCGGTTCACGCAGCAAAGGTCATTTGTTCTGATTGTTATCCCGGAGCGGCAAATAAGACAAACCGTACCTTTGTTAGTTCTTTTTAATTAAAGATTGTCAATTTTTGGTGGGTGGGAATTGTGAAAATAAATAATAAATTGGGGATGAAAAAAGAATAAATGTGTTGTCTCCGGTTGATAAACATAACCGCTAGATGGCGCGACAACATGCATTGCACTTGGCGGTCTTTTCAAACCTGGCATATCACAGGCACAGAAGTTTAACCCAGGCATTACAACACAAAAGTGGAAAAAAGTTGTAGATGGATGACAAAAGAAGATTGGAATGGTCTCCCGATGGGGACTTTGTGGATGAAAGACCACAAAAGCACAAAGTCTTAGCCAGGAAAAAGAAGGGACCATGCACAATGGCTAAAAAAATCAGCAATAAGGACACAGAAAGTGACAGTACTATCAGTAAGGATGTATGCAAGGACTCTTCCTCAAGTGAACTGAGAATGAAATTGTATAATGTGTTTGCGGGTTTGATGAATGAAACTGGGTCAAGTGGAAAAAAGAAGAGAAAGACAAATGACAACAGTGGACAGTGTACGAAGGAGAATGTTGCTGTTGCTCCTGGTGACGATGGTATACATACATGTAAGCCTATGGGTGAAGCCAGTGACAGTAGAGAAAGACAAAGAGAAAATGAAGGGGGTGAGCTGAAATTTGTGAAATCTGGTGGTGGTGTAAAAAAGGATAAAAGTGGCAAGGGCGACACAATGAGAGCAAAGTTATCAAAGAGAAAGACTGGGGTAGATGGAGATAGTACTATTAGGCCTAGCATGAAAAGAGGACATTATGGTGGTGTAAATGGTGATGGTTATGGAAGTGGTGGAGGTGGTAGTGGCATTGTAGCAGTAGAACTGAATGTGTTTGACAACAGTATTTCAGACAGACAAAAGAAGAAGGTGGGTGGTGGGGATAGGCATGACATTGGTGTACAAGTTACACAAGACTTAGCAAGTAGGCCAACATGTAGCAAAGACTGTGGCATACAGGTAGGATACAGCAAGGGGAGTTATATGAGAAGTGAGAAATCACAGCATTTAACATTCAAAGATTTAATAACATTGAAAATATACAACAAGGATGCTACAATAAGTTACCTAATGGAAGAAGGGTATTTGCCAGAAAAAAGATACTGCCACTTGTGTGGTGAGGAAATGCGTCTAGTGCGAGACAACAGGTGGAGCAGTGACGAGTTGTTATGGAGATGCCAGCGTAAGATTCCAAAGTATCACGATGTGAAATTGAGTATACGACATGGGACCTAGTTTGCGGAGTCTAATTTGACACTGGAGGAGATTATTGAATACACTTATATGTGGTCGACCATGGGCATGAATGAGAAACAAATAGGTACTCAATTGAATGTCAGCAGCAACACTAATGTAGATTGGGCATCCTTTTGTAGAGAAGTATGTGGAGAAACTTTGTTAAGAGAGAGTGAAAATGGGAAACAAATTGGGGGAACAGACATAATTGTGGAAATTGATGAATCAAAATTTGCCAAAAGAAAATACAACAGGGGCCACGATTTGAAACTGGGGTGGGTATTTGGTGGGAGAGAAAAGGAAAATGGCCGAAATTGCTTTGCGGTTGTTGTGCCAGATCGATCCGAAAGTACCTTATTGCCTATCATATTGAAATACATTGCAAGAGGGTCAATAATCTATTCCGACCGCTGGGCAGCTTACAACAAATTGCAAGACTATGGATATAAACATCTAACTGTAAACCACACAGAGCATTTTAAAGACCCAGAAACAGGCTGTTGTACAAATGGAATAGAAGGTGATTGGCAAAAAATGAAATATGGGGGTAGCATGCCAAAATTTGGCATCAGACAAGGTATGCTACAGGGTTACTTACATGTCTACATGTGGAAATTGAAGAATGAAGGGCAGGACCTGTATAGAAAGCTGATGAAGGATGCAGCCAATTTGTATAATGGGAAATGCCAAAAGGAAAATTGCCCACATTGCAATTAAGATAAATTGTATGACGAGGTACAAAGAAAATGTTTATTCATAATGTACACAAACAAACTTATAATATGAGGCACACAGGTAAAACACATTTATTGTTATGAAGCAGCAATGGGGGGCAGCAGTAGCGGCCGGACCACTGTGCCGTTCAGAACACAATACATGTACATTCATGTTTTGAAGTAGAGATTTTTTCATGTAAAAGAATGCTTACCTTGCTGTTATAGCGCAATATATTTCATCATGGTACACTCATTGTTTTTTTTAAATCTTTCTCCAGAAATGGAGGTTCAGAAGATTGTCAGGGTTTCCGCCAGAGGTTAAAAAGGGTAAAATAGCATACCCTAAAAAATATCAAGGGTACTTTTGCTTACCCTGAGATTTTATCAGAAAAGAACAATTTTAGCATATATTATCCAGAAATACCCCGTAAAGTCTTCATTATTAGAATTTTTACTTAAGAATATGAATACTTGAGTACCCTAAAATTTCACACTGGCAGAAACCCTGATTGTTATTATCATTATGAAAATACAACCTAAAATGAATTTCATAAATATGTGTGGGAAAGAGTTCTCATTTCTAAATATTCATGGATCCTTCTCATGTTGTTATGATGCCTACCTTTTGAATATTACCCAAACTGAACAAAGAATGACAACAATGATATAACAGTATATTGACAATCAAAATCAGTACAAATTAATTAAGTTTATCTCCACTGGTATTTCAACAGTAAAAAAGTCTTAGGTAAATCCTAATCCCTGGTGAGATTATCCATAGGTACTGCCCCACAGTTCCAAGTCCTATATGTTGTAGACAAATATCATATTGTATTTAAATTTCTGAGACCCCAACCATGTAGCTGAACCAATCTGATATACTAATGTAATTCATTAAGGAGCAATGTGGGGGGAGACCCCCCACACCCCCCTTTTGACAAAAATAAATTCAAATATTGTATTTAAATTTCTGAGACACCATGTAGCTGAACCAATTTGATATACTAATATAATTTATAAAGGAGCAGTGTGGGGGGAGACCCCCCACACCCCCCTTTGGACAAAAATAAATGCAAAAGGAGCAGTGTGGGGGGGGGGGAGACACCCCACACCCCCCTTTGGACAATTTGAAGGATCTGCTGGAGTATCAGTTACACATTATACATTCCTTCAAAGCTATATGTTCAGTAATAATATGTGACAAAATGTTCAATAATATTATGTAATAAATTATAAAATGTTGAGTTTCCAAAAGTTGAATTGGCAATAATTATACTAAAATGTGAAGACTCTTTGTTGATATGAATTGCCCAAAACGCTGGAAACCTGAAAATGAAAAAGAGAACATGTTATCAATATAGAATAATGGAGAAAATATGAATGAGGTAGGGACCACGGCCAATACGTAATTGAAGGCCAACAGAGGGCGCTGCAACACAGACGAAGAAAAAAGTTAATGGCTGCCTGCGGGAAACCAGCGACGATGTCGCCAGTATAAGATGAACGTTATCACTACATGGACTTTGCATATAAAAAGGAAAAAGTAGCGGCTGAATTTATAAAGACTTAAACTATAAATTAATTAAAAAATAAGATATAAATTAGTGAATATATAGCGCGAGAAGGGTAGGTAGGTATTCTATAGTTTTACCCAAAATTTGGTCGTTAATTTACTAAATTCAAGTGTTTTGGGGGCAGTTAGGCCTAACACGGCTTGCAGATTTTTGATTGAAATCCACTTGTTGACGCGACTTTCTCAACGGCTGTCAACATCCGGGTACTTGTGTACTTTCCCACACAAACTGAACCGCGTGTGCGCTGTTCCCCAAATCAACACTATCACAGAGTATCAGCGGCAGATAACAATAGGGCCAGAGTTCACCAGAAAACTTGAAGAAAACCTCTTTTTAGGTATAATTATCTCAGTTAATTTCAAGATAAGAAGAAAACATGGCCACAAATAGCGATTTTTTTTAAGACATGCACAGCATTCAAGATGAGCCCACCAAGTCTTTCAAAATTTGTTCAGAAGTGCAGTGCATATAGGCCTATACCAAATTAAATGATTTGGGAATAGGAGGGCTATTGCAAATACAGAATCCCCAAATTACAGACGGAGTTACCTGGCACTGTACAGTAAAATGAAAAGAATTGAAAAAAATGAAAATTCTGATCAAAAAGGAACTCATTCAAGACTAAGAGCAAGACAGTACAATGGAGATGTATTTGCGGTAGGCCTACCTGATTGCCAGTTTATAATGCCACTAATCAGGGACAATGTCGGTCTATCTCAATTTTTAGTTCTATTTGTATTTCAAGTAGGCCTACAAGTGCAACTACAAAAAAGCTCAATGAGCAGTCCCTTGAATATGTCTAAATAGTCATAACACGAAGGAGCAGCCACAAACACACCTAGGCCTACATGCCGACAGTCAAACTAGGCCTAGGATTAGCAAATAGATTTCTAATAAATTAAAATTATGAGTGCTATTGAATTTGCCGAGTCTGAAAATTGATTCAAAATAACTTTCAGATTTGAAAAAGTTAAAAACAGAGTTCAATAAAATTGTAACAAGTAAATGCTCTTCAAACTCGAATAGAGAAACTAACGGAGAAAGTAACAGTGAAAAATAAAGAAAGCAGACCTAAAAGAAATGAGAGGCGCAGAGGTCTACACCAGGCAAGCCCAAGACCCAGAAAATTCCTTTCTTTATTTTTCTGCCAAGTCGGGAGAGTAACTCTCCAAAAAAGTATGATGATAAAGAAAAGAGTACTTCCAGTGTTTGAGAAAGAAATATATCAACAAACTAACTACAGAAATTGGAAAAAACATTTCCCAGCAGAAGACTGCAGTGATCTACAATGTATGAATGCGGCTAACAGTGCCAAATTTCTGCCTTTGTCACCTTCTGGAATTAAAAAAGAAGTGAAACAGGAACTTTAGACTATCCTAAAACTTTATTGACCTGCTACTGTAGCTAAGCAACCAATGCCAATGGAACCTTAAGTTGATCCAGAACCTGCAAGGAATGATTTTAATCACGTCAACTATTTCTTTAATTCCAGTCGTTAGTTGTCCTGCGAGAAAATCTGTGAACTATTGGTAACAATAACCGATCAAGCAGAACAGTGTCCGGAGTTTTCCAAAACGGTTCCAGTATTCATGTCAGTTCCTATCACGTCAGTCCCATGTGAATGGGACTTTAACTTAAGCAGCCAAAACTGAATCAAAACAAAAGACAGAAACAAAATTGGAATTATCATGTGTTTAACCAATGTGAAAATTTCCAGTGTCTGAAATATGTTCACTACAAAAGGAGACAAAAGCAAATTTTGTATTGAAGCTGGCCAAAATCTTGAGTAATTTGAAAAAAAAGACGAAATTAAATCATAAATAAGTGATGAATTATTTTTTCACTTGAGTATTGCTTGAATAATTTCCTCTTAACTTTTCAGATAGGTGTCTGAATGTTCACATGCATATACATTGTTCAACCTGTGAGGCAAATTTGACTGTAACTGAAAACTCACAAACAGATGAATAACAATATACTTGAATTGTTCAACCTATAGAGCAAACTGAAGGTCACATGAATGATAATTTTTATTCATAAATTATTATCATAGGGATCTGAAATCTGTGTGGTCAATATTGTAAACTGTTAGCTGTCATTTGTTTCTCAACAGACAACAATAAATGTCATTTTATATTTAGAAAATTGTTTTCTTTATTTACAGTGAAATTCAGAATTATGCATATGATACAGTCACTCAGATAAATGATTCATTCAAGATATTCTTATTGAAATTAAATAATTGTGTCTGTGCCTGACTTTGGAAGTTTACAATGACTTCAGTTCTTGCATGCACTGTGAGTTTGTCAGGTTTGTGGATCATCAGTGGTGGCAGTCAGTAGGTGTACTACACCTGAAAAGCAAGAAAAAATGACATTACCCGAAAAATGACATTCAATCATGAATTTACATAAAGAGTACTTTTGAAAGTTTGTGACCCTCTGAAAAAAATAAGGGGTGTGATTTTGCCCCCCCCCCCCCGTTAATGTTCAGACCCTCTGAAATGAATATAAGGGGTCTGAATAATGATTCCATGAAAAAAAATGCAGATGCCTATGAACTTTCTTTCATTCTATTCAATATGTTTAACATGTACAATACACAAAAAATGAAACAGCAAAATGACTATCTGCACTGTTGATTCCTAATAAGATGAAACATGCTGATGATAGTCATTTGATTATCATTTAAAGACAAAGTTGATACAGTAGCGTCCTGTCATAATTTTTGCTCTCAAAAATATGTATTGGAAATCTTAAGTAATTATATTATTTTCAAGCTGTTATAGTACATTGTAACCTGCCTATCCAAACCACATTGTTGATATTTGTCAATTCACAAATTATGATTATTTCAGTACGGTTTCCCCATATGTTTGCAGAGATCTGATGTCCACTCTCTATTTCCAGTCCTCATCAAAGTTCACCTGCTTACATTCTTGGTTGGTATGCCAAATATTAGTGACCCAGTGATGATCCCATGGTGGAGAGGATATATTCCAGTGTGGTAAAATGTCATTTTTCACTGTACATAAGCAGACTAAATAAACATTTAAAGTGTTATTCAATTCTTGTTGTTGCTTTATGTTGAAAAAATACACAACAGAACATTTTATGCAGCTAAAATCTTTCAGCTTGACCTATATGAGTTATGGTGAAAGAAGCTTTAGCCAGTCAATGTGGGTTTTGTTTTTGTTTGTTTGTTTTTTGCTTTTTTTTTTGTTTGCTTGTTTTGTTTTCTTTCCATCTTGTAGCATTTGAAAAGACTATCCATTAACTTTTATAGTAATAATGCAATGCTGCTTGAAGTGTTCTACATGGTATATATGAATGATGAAGTCATAATGTTCATAAGGATTCAAATATATGTACATGTGTTATATATTTCTCATTTGAACCCCCACTGTTGGTGATTCCTAATTTTATTTGCAGGTAAATCATATGACATTCATCGGCATGTCCCCATAATATCTAATATGGCTCCCACAACTTAACAAGGTTTAGTAGGCACAATACTAATTTGACAGATTACTTGCACATCTTACTATTCATATTCTAATTGCCTTTTTTTAAATGTGTGTCAAGTGATGTCTCACATGCCAGTATGAACGGCCAATGCACATGGTAGCTCAATGTACAAATGTGCATGTTCAACATTGCGGGCGTGTTAGTTCCAAGTGGAGACCAATAATGTATAATTTATAACTCTTTGAGCTCCGATCACAACAGCAGTTGTTCAGTGAATAATTGTAATGATTTCAGATTCAAATAGCCTATCAAAAGCCCTTTCATTTAAGTACCAGCACAACTATGTTTCCAGATGAAAGAAAATCCAGGTCAATAGCTTTCCAAGGAACATTTTGGAAGCATTTGGCCTGAAACATGCCAAGGATACCAACTGACTAAGTCTAAAGATTGGCACTTAAAGGGTTAATGTAATTAATTATATGCACAGTTGCCCATATTTTGAGTACCTTACCTTGTTTATTTGTTGATCTATTAAACTCTAGTATTCAGTCCTGCTGTTTTACATGGATGTAAAAGAAAGGAATGCACATGTAAATACAGTAGAATGGAAGAAAGCTTAGTCTTCTCGCCTGCACACAATTGTATTTTACAGCTATTATTTAGGTTTATAATGTATGTTAATTATATGCATACAAGCCTTGATTGATTAATTAGTTTGTTTTTGATGTCTTAAATGCTTTCCTGTCATTGAGATAATTGAAACATGTGAATGAAGCCAAAATGTAAATAATAAATGAGAGGAGAGAATACCCCTCTGACCTCCTCACTGAAGCCAAAAACAAAGTGGATTCAGTGAACAGAGCCACTCTATTGGCACCCAAACCAATAGACACAGCTAACGACCAAGAAAAATTCTTCATGATCACCAGCTTCAACCCAGCCAATCCACCAATCAAAAGAATAATCCAGGACAACTGGAAAATCCTGGAAGCCTCTCGTCATGCGGAAGCCATAGTGAACAAGGAGGTAGTGATAGGTTTTAAAAGAGCCAAAAACCTACAAGATTTACTGGTTCGCTCTAGAACCAAGTACACAATCACAAGTCCACAGAACCCAGCCATTTCTGGGACAAAGCACAAAAACGTTTGCAGTCGCAACAATTGCAAATACTGTGCAAGACTTGACAATTCTGGCCAAACGGTCAGTTCACAAACAGGGAGAACTTACAAAGTCCCCAAAGGAGGATGCTGTGAAAGCTCCAACCTAGTATATCTTCTAACATGCAACACATGTAAGAAACAATATGTTGGCCAGACCTTGCGCCCCCTACATGACAGATTGCGAGAACATTACCGTTACATCAGTAATGGCGACATCACACAACCTTTGGGCAGACATTTCGCCCTAAGTGACCACACGGATCTGAATCTCAGAGTCCAAATATTAGAGTACATCCCAACTCCTCCCCGCCTAGTGCGCTCTAGATTGCTGCAACTAGACAGGGAAAAACACTGGATGCACCAACTACGCTCTATTGAACCTTTCGGTCTCAATATCATGGGGAAATGAGCTCAATCGCTCAGTCTTATGCTAAATTTTTGTTGTCGGAGCTCCCCTCCCCATAATATTATGTACACTCACATTGCCACACGAGTGGCAATTCTTTGGAAACACTGGAATTCACTTCTGGAAATGTGCCTTCACACATTCCTTAGCCCCTATTCAGGGCCCCCACTGTAAAATGTTTACAGTGACCATTCAAGCCCAAATCCATTTTGAACCCACTGACCCAGTGGTGTGGAGCCTAGGTTTTCAAGCAATGAAAACCCAAGCAGATTCAAAATTCTTTGAATCAAATCCTACCGTGGAAACCAATTTTTGCAGCTACGCTATCACAATACACGTGCATACGTAGCAACGGATGTGTTACCCCACGGTATAAATATAGGCCTTTCACAGTGTTCCCAACAGTTCCTGATGAGTTGCAGATCGCAACGAAACTAGTCGAACGTTTTTCCTATAACATCATTCGCCACAGCGGCCACTTGCCCTGTCTTAGCCATATTCAAAATGTAAATACGGTTCTTAACATCTGAGAATATTTGATCCTGTTATAGCCATATAACCTTTATGAAACCCCCCATTTTGAATAAATTAAGTAAATCTATGCTAATGATCATGCATTGCTACCCCAAAACACTTTAGTATGGTGGATAATCAATAAAATTCAAAGGGTGTATAAACACAATGAAAATTTATGAAGATAAATGAAGTTCTGACTGTATTTGGTGACGCATGCCTCCAAAATGGTGTTTTTTTGGCATAAATTATGCTAATGATGTAGCCTAATTATGCAAATTAGTTGACCTTTCATGAAAGATGACCTTAAAAATAAAAGGTCACCAAGAGGTCCACATGTATACCAAATGTAAGGTCAAAGGGTCAAGGGGTTTTTTAATGACATCAATTTGAACACTTTTTTAATTCTCAAAAGTGTCCAAATTTGAACCATTTGCACCCAGTGACCCCTAGTTAAATTCTTTGTTAAATACTGAGGGCTTTGGTCAAAAAAATGTCCTTATTTTTAAACTTTGAAAGCTTGTAACTTTGGAACGGTTGGGTCAATATCAAAAATGAAAACAGTTTTGAGTTTCTAAGAGCTTCTACTTTCACATAAAAGCCATATACATATAATTTTCACAAAAATAAAAAATCACCTGAACACCCTAATGTATGCATAGTGCGTTATGCGTACTGTGTGTTGCCTATGCGTTGCAATCGCTCCATGTAGCGATGTGTACGCATCACGCAGGGTAGACGCGCGTAACATGCACAAAATGGCGCCAAATCCTACTAAAGTAAACATTATGTACGTACAGTATACGCCTGGTTTGCGGATACACGGAAAATGGTATACGCAGTACGCAATACGCACCCCAACTACGCAATACGTGCACATGGAAACCTAGCTTTAAGCTATGTATCTGCAAACCAGGCGTATACTGTATGTATGTATGTTAACTTTGGTAGGTTTTGGCGCCATTTTGTGTATGTTACGCGCGTCTACCCTGCGTGATGCGTACAAAATCGCTACACAGAGCTATTGAAATGCATAGGCAACACGCAGTACGCATTAGGCATACAAGGAAATGGGGTAGTTAATTTTAAGTCAATCAATTATTATGCACTACGCAATACGCAGTACTCAATGCGCACATGGAAACCCAGCTTTAGCCTACAAAGGTTTTAGTAATAAACAGTCCGTGTTTACGATAAAAAACATGCACATTCAAGCCACATGTGCATATTTTAACATAAACTATTAAAATTCCCCGCTTAAAACGTGAGATTTATACACTTCTTGTGAAGACGTCGCTTAATGTATTCCTCGGCCGTGATGGCTACAAGCTGATTTTTTCTGTGGGTTGTCGTTCTTCCTTTTCTTTATGTTGGAGGATCATCTATTATCCTAAAAAAGTAGGCACATGGAATCGTAAATTCGGGCTCACATTGGATTTAGTTTTCGGAGTTAAAAACTTCAAAACTCAATGCAAAAGTGGTTTTAATGATGCACGAATGAGCCATGCTCACAGTGACGGAACATTAACGTTAGCACTTGGATACTACGGATACGTTTGACAGATACGTTTGATGTCAAGAACGGTTAGTGTGGAAAGCTTTAATTCTAGATCTTTTCATTCTATCTCGGAGGGCGATACATCAAGTTCAGACGAGTGGTTTCTCGGTTATCAAGAAGGAAAAACAGTACTTGAAAAGAAAACAAATATACCTCTAGATCATGGCTCTGAGAAATTGAAGAAATTGAGTAAACTGAAGGGTGACGGTCATGATGAGTCTAAACCTGAGCTTGAATCTGGGGCTTGCATTACAGATGATCTTTCTATTCAGATCGCTATTGCGGTACAGCACGCAGTAACCAGCCCCGATACCATAGCTATTCTGACAGAAGCCAACTTGCCTGAGATCAAAACCACTATCACCAGTCATTGTGATTCCCAAATAAAATCTGTAACTAATCGTGTTGATATGATTGAAAACACAATGACCAGACACGAGTCTATCCTTGCTAAAAAAGAAAAGGAGCGGTTGAAAACTGAAACACAACAGGAGTTGATTGCTACAGGGAGGCATAATAATTTATTGGTGACCGGAGTGGAGAAGAGGGCAGAACTAACTGTCCAAGTAGTGAAGATATGGCCAGTAAACCTGATATTGAAATAGGTCCTGTTGTAACAACTCTCTGACTTGGTAGAAAAATTGACAACAAAAACAGAACGATCCTCATCACTTTTGAGAGTCACTGGGACATGCGAAAATTTTATGCAGCCAGAACAAAACTAGCGGTCAGAGGTATGAAAAATACTTTTATTAATGAGGACTTGACCAAACTTCAAAGTGAGCTCTTCTTCACGAGGAAAGCAAAAAAAGACAAACTTATAAAAACCACTTGGACCCAAAATGGGCCTGTATATATTAAGAAACTTGATGGAATGGACTGATCACCAACATCGGAGATCTTAAATCTGCTGTGCCAACTTTTGACCCTGCAAAGTATGCAAGCAAGGACTAACCCGTTTCTATGGAACCAATCCAGACCATTTACAGTCATTTTGCATTTCCCTGCCACTGTAAGAAAACAGATCCTTCTGTTCTACCCTATCACAGCTCAGCTATCCAGTTTCTGTGAACCCGCTTGATTGAATGTGCAGCTCGAAATCAAAATGTGATTACTTCAAGTCGTATAGTTTGTCAACACCTCAGAAACATGTGGCAGTAACTATCGATGGAATTTATACTGTGTTCTTAATGCAATAGACCCACGAAATGATTCACCAACACCTGTATTAGTATTTTCCTCCGCATCTCGATAAGATGGACAAAAACCCCAATCCAACGAAGAAGTGTGGTAAAGTTTACAACGCAAGCTTTTTGCTCTCTTGAATCACTGACTTATTTTTTACTTATATCAGTCTTTTCTCTTTTTCGACTCAGTCTCATCCACCTACGTACTTCAAATATTCACCTACATTTTGAACTCTTACTTTGTGAGTAGTAGAAACAAACTTCACATGAATCATGGATAATGACAATCTCGACTTTTTAACTCAATTTTGAGGCACGGCCATGAATTCCCTTATTCATAAACTTAGTCCACATGATTCCAAAGAAGACGAAATCCAGGATGAACCAGACTTAATGAATATTTCTACCTACTTTAACATGAAGGATTTAGTTAATACTTTTAAAACCAAAACTAATCAGTTCACGATATTAAGCTTAAATTGTGCTTCACTTAATGCAAAATATGATCAAATCAAGGTTCTCACTGATCATTTAAGGGCGATTAACTGCCTGTTTAGAACAATCTGAATTCAAGAAACTTGGCAGTCTGATTCAACAGACTATTCTCAATTTGAAATTGAAAGATACAATTTGATTTGTCAATGTTACATCTGTTGATCACATGGTGAACTTGCTATTTATTTGAAAGAGTGTTATAGATATAAAAATCTACCAATATACCAGGTGTCAGATATATGGGAAGGCCAGTTTATCGAAATTGAAAGTAATTCCGTACAAAAAAAAATCGTCATTAGTAATGTTTATAGACCCCTCAGAGACATAATCGACAATTATAACTCCTGCATAAATGGATTCACTCCAATGCTTGAATTGCTGAGTAACAGAAATAGTCCAGCAATAATTGCAGGAGATTTCAACATAGATTTACTTAAAATTAATGAAAAAAATATTGTAAACACCTCTTTTGACACAATCACTTCACTCAGTTTCTTCCCACAGATAACATTACTTACTAGATTATCTCAAACACGTGCCACTTTGATTGACAATTTTCTTCTGAAGTTAACAAACTTGAAACACTCTCCTTTTACAGGTTTTCTGACATCAAACATATCAGATCATTTTCCATATTTCATTCCTCTTCATTTGGGTAAAGTTTTTTGTTCAAATCCTAAATCCTGTTCAAATCAGAACCAGAATCTTTTAATAATTTTTTTCAAAAAATAAGACAATCTGACCTATTGAAATATAATAGACAGAAATCCTACTTCAAATTGTGCTTTCTGCATGATAACTTATACCTTGGAGCTAGAACTTCTATATGGCACAGCTTTATGGTTCTCTGTAAGGGCGAGGTTGAGGTTGAAGATGGGTGACCTTGACCCAGTTTTAAGGGTCACAGAGAGATTGTAGAATTCCTGTGGTTTCTGCACGATAACTCAAGAAGTTTTTAAGTTAGGACTGGGATACTTTACAGGCAAATTTTATACAGCAAAAGCAAGATTAGAGAGAGTCGTTTACAGTTGCAGGACCTGAGACCTAAGCAAACGTTCTATTCCTTGTATTTTGTAGAAAAACTTGACTGAAACAGTTTTGGGAATAGACCAGTTCATAGGGCTCAGGTTTATTCGGTTCACTTCGGGAAGCGCACCCTGCTTTCTTTACATTTTGTGCCCGACCACACTGGCCGGATTACACGTGGAAGGATAAAAAATAAAACGCAAGATGTACTTGGATTTTATGAAAAATCAAATTGTCAGCAAACTAAAATTGCTCGTTTCACCACTGATGTGACATTCTAGGTAAAAGATTTTTCACTATTCAGCACAATCCATGCTGCAAACACTAGCTTGAGGCGTGGCATTCATTGTAAACATGAAGGCGTGGGCCAGACTCGGCCACTTGCTGATTGGACAATTAGGCCAAAAATGGAATGCATAATTAATTTGGGGCCGGAAAAGTTCGGTTTACCTCGATATGAACAGGTCTATTGGGCACAACATATCAAAGTAGCTTTGGCATCAACTTTCAATCAGTCTGTAGAATGTAATCAGTTTTGATGTAGTTGAGCGCATGAAACATGAGAGTGTTCAATTTTTAAACACACCAACATCTGAATTAAGATAGGCCCGTGTGTTCCTGTTAAGTGCATCGTGTTCCAATTTTACCACCTGTTCATTAAACAAACAGCTTCCAGGTAAGGGAAAATAACATGGGTACAGATATAGAACTACAGCAAACAGATCTGTATCAGTCGTCTCCAACTGAAATGAGTAGCTTCTATACATAAAGCTACCTGCCACGGTCTGCTTCCAGGCAAATAAAACACATTTTGCTCTATTTCCAGGTAAACAAGTGTAATTAAATAATAGACACAGACAAGTATACATATATGTCAGCTCCTGTACAGCCGTAGTAAGTAACTTTCACCCAGAGGCTACCCTCATAGGTCTGCTTCCAGGTAAGTGGAATACATTTAACATTGCCTCCATGTAAGAACAAGTAACACAAAAACGAAGATGCAGGCAACAGACAGTTATCAGCTCATTTACAGCTATAATAGGCAGCTTTCCGTTACACAGGCACCTTCAAAGTCTGCTTTCAGGCAAGTCAAACTTACTAAATATAACTTCCAGGTGAACAATATAACATGAAGGCAGATATAGAACTACAGCCAACAGAACTGTATCAGTCATCTCCAAATGAAATGGGTAGCTGGGGGGTTGTGATCATTTTGACTCCAACCCGGAAGCCAACGCTGTTGCGAGTGACTTACGAACATTGTGTGATGGTGTTGGGCTAAGACCGAGGCGCCACCCCAAAGCTGCAAGTGCAGAGGACAACACAGCAAACAGCGAGAAACCCAGCACAGAACCAAATCTGCGGAGCTGTCCTGGTGCATGGCCTGTTCAACCCAAAAGTTCATGTGGGTGATCTGCATGGAATTACTGCAAATGAAAATGACAACTTTGGCGAACTTAAAAAATAGGAGAAAGGAATTAAAAAAATTGGCAAAGGCAACCGTTCCAATATATCTGATTGTCAGAGAAAGAGGAAGGAATGCTATGGGAAAAGGGCCAACTTGGGCTCGATAATCCTAAATCTTTATTGTATACTGTGTGGTTTTTCAATACGAAACGTTTCGGCTTCAGAGGTAGTCACGAAAGCAGACAGTTGCAATGTGGGGATATTACATTAAAGCAAGACGAGAATGGCGAGAAATATCAAGAATTTAACGTGAGGGAAACAAAAATAAACTGAGGCAATTCTACTTACCTACGCCAGTTTCAACCCAAAATGTTCCAAAACAAACCCTGACAAGTGTCACGTCAAAACATTTGAACTGTACCAGGCAAAAGGGCCAGTTAATCTTGACGTTCCAGGAGCTACATTCCATCTGGCAGACAATCAAAAGTGTGCAAATGATCAGAGCACTTGGTTCAAACATCAGCCCATTGGTGTTGAAAAACTGCAACAAATGTTGAAAAACGTGAAAAGCTTGTGGTATTCCTGTTAAAACCAACCACAGTTTGCACAGGACCATGTGCACCCAGTTTTTTTAAGCAGGTGTACCTCCGAACATGATAGCACAACTGTCAGGACATCAAAATGTTCAATCAATCAATAACTATGCAGTTGCAGGAACTACCCAAGAACGGCAAATGTGCTAGATACTTCAAGGTAATAATTCAAATGAAAATCCATTCCCGGCAATCGCATCTCACACCCTCACATGCCAGGTCAAATAAACGTCAGTGTTGACAGTGTTGTTGATCTCCCTGGAGAAAATCACACACTTCTTGTGGCAGCTCCTTCATCCATATTTGCTGGAGCTAATTTTTATGGCAATGTAACCATAAATATTCCAGCTAATGTGTCAATGAGAATGTAATCCATTCAATGGGTTTTCGGGCCAATTTGAGCGTCATTTCCTTCTTGGTGCAAAACAGTCGAAATCTGTTATCCGCCATTTTTTTTAAAGTTACTTTCGCTGCCTGCATGAGCTGCTTCACTTTGTTTATGCTGTGTACATATTCATACGCCAACAGCAAATAAAATGAAATCGCTTTTCATCACTGTCAAATAAACTTATCTCTTTTTTTTATTTAAGGTTTACCATTAATAATGTGAAATAATTCATTTATGCACGGGATAAAAATAAAACTAATATCGTCCTGAGGCTGCCATACCAGACTGCATTCCATATCATACGTGCCTTTCAGACTTGTGGTCGTCTACTCATGTAATCTGGCATCCTACGGACTCACCTAGTTTTATTATTGTACATATTTCAGTAAATGATTCTATAATGATGAATTTGGAGCCAATGTACACCTCAGTTATAGTACAAACGCTATTTATCAGCTTTAAAAATTAATACAATTCTAAGTGGCACGGATGGAACAATACATAGGGTGGCGCATGTTGATACCAAAGAGGATTTTTGTTTGAACGGGTATGTCATGTGGGTGCATTAATAGCCACCCATGGGTCAGTAGGCAGGTCTTTATTTTATGTTAAATTTGTTTCAAATTGATGTTGCCTTCTCTGATGTCGCAAGCATAACGCCACTTTTGTCGAAATATTTTTGTGGTAGGTGAACAAGTAATTGGAAGCAGAAGTTTATCATGGCCATAGATGGGAGGAGGGGGTGGGGTTAAAGAGACACCCACCCCTTTGGATTGAACCCAGTCTTCTCAAGTGACCTCCCGCAGACCAATGCATCAAGCTACTGTGTCATCCAGTAATGTAATATTTCATTTGCAATATGTTAAAAAAAATAATAGGGTTAATTCTATCAAGAGCACATGATTACACGCTGGCGTGGGTAAGTTATTGAAACCTGATAATCAAGCCTTGCATCAATATACTAGCGTTGGCGTAGCCCTTACGCCTTAAAGCTAAAATGGGAAACAGCTGCTTGTTGAAGTTGCACTTTATTTTGGCGACATTTGTGGTGCGTAAAAAAGTATATAGAATATCCCTGTCAATTAATAAACTGAATTCAATATCATGTATCTGAAAATGAAATATATCTTAATCAAAAATTCATGTCTTGTAAAATGCAATGTAAGATAAATGGTACTTTTTGAACTATAATTTATTTCCATGCAAACATTTTTTTCGTCAAATTTACCAAACATTCTAGCATTTTCCTGAGCAGGTATAATAATGGTTAAAGTGTATTTGGCTACCCCAAGAGCCAAATGGCAACTTAATATGCCCTACCCCAAAGATTTCAAGAGTTTTGCAGTCGTTAGACCAAACAAATAAAATTTTATTTTGATGAAGAAATGGCTGAAAGTTTTCAAATGACAACAAATTCTCATCCTTGCATTAGTACCTATGTCTCCATTTGTGTCACTTACGCATATTTATAAAATACAAAGAAGCAAAGATTTAATTAATTCTCAAAGTACTGGTGACTCTTTTTCTTGTGTGTGACATGTTGCTTCTTCTCTTTGCCCTATATTCCTTTGTTTTTTTAATCTACTTTACAAAGGGCCTAATCATAGCGACCAAATAACATACTTTCCACTGAAACTTCACCTTTGTAACAAAAATGTTTGGAGATTAATCTTTCTTCTAAGTTTTTTTCTCGGCACATGCAATATGTACAAAGCTTTTTGCAGAAATTTGATCTTTGCCGTACTGTTGTATTTAACATTACGTCATTTTTCATTACTTCTTTATAAATCAATACCCAAAATATGCAGGCCTACGCTGGAAATTATTCTGTGCATTTGCTGTTCTTCAATTTAAATCAAGCAAATAATTTTATAGGGAAACGTGAACTTTTAACTTTTTCTGTGAAAAATGTAAGACAGCTTTCCTGGGCACGCCAAAAAAGTGTGCTGAGGAAAGCTTTTCACCTGGGTTATTCTCTCTTGAACTATAAGCATGGTGGTGCTTGAATGAATGGTCTTTGCAGAAGGAATATGAATCTAGTATCCTATATCATCATGCAATTTAATTCTGCGTCAGTAGTTTGACTGAAGCCTCAAATGCTTGACAGGGGTCTTGCAGGCCCCCTAATGAAAAATTTAAGCTCTTTCAAAATGTAGATGAAAAACTGAGAGGCTTCCAACCTGTGTAATATGAGCTTGCGCTCAGTAAATTAATGCCCATGTGGCACTAGGCATTTCTGCATTTTCTTAGGTGATAAAATTGATGGTCTACCAAATCGCCCCTTAATCCGACTGATGGGTGCCTCTTCAGTTCAACTTGTAAAACGTTACATTTTGTAGTGTCTAACGATGGTGCGACTCATCCTCTGTATCAGTTGATGACTTCAAACATGGCAAGCTGCAGAGCTAACAATTTTGAAATTATGCAGAATGTGCTATTTGAAAAAGGAGGCGATTGTGATAGTTCTGATGAATCAGATAAAAGGGAAAACAGTGATGAGACTATGAACCACCACCAAATTTGAGTTTTTCTGAATCTGAGGGGTCAACCTTTTTATTATTATCTCTATTGCTTATAGAGACAAATTATACAAGCGGCTAAAAATGACCCAGGTTGATTCCATAGAATACAATCAACGTAAAACAAACTTAGGTACATACAATAATATCTTCAGAAACAGCATAAATCACGCAAAGAAGAATTACTATAGTGCATGCTTCAATAATACAAAGGCGATTTAAGAAATACTTGGAAAACTATAAAAGATGTGTTAAACAAAACAGAAAAGAAAGCTTAGTTTCCAGATTTCTTCAAAATCAATGATGAAGTAATTACTGATAAACAAAAAATAGCATATAACTTCAACACATTTTTCACTAAAATTGGACCTAAACTTGCTCAACAGATTGGTCCTGCACATAACGACACATGTAACTTAGAACATGTTTACAAAATCCAAGTAGACATAATTTTACTTTCAAAACAGTATCAGAAGATGATGTCCGAAAAGTTATCGACTCCCTAAAAAGTAAAACTAGTTGTGGTCATGATGGAATATCAGTCAAAATAAATGAAATTAATGAAATCAGCAATAATCAGGCCACTAGCAGTCATAGTAAATCAGTCACCAGTCACAGGCACATTTCTGAAAAATTCCAAAATAGAGAAGGTAATCCCAATTTATGAAAAAGATGAAAGTTTATTTGAAAACTACAGACCAATTTTTCTACTGCCTTTGTTTTTCTAAAGTTTTTGAGAAAATTATGTTTCGCCAACTTCATGAATATCTCAAAACCTATAAACTATACTACAATCATCAATATGGTTTTAGGGAGCTACATTCTACTGAACTTGCCTGCCTTGAATTAGTAGACAGATTAGTAATAGATATAAATGAAAATGATATCCCAATGTGCATATTCATGGATTAATCTAAAGCATTCGATACGCTCAATCACCGTATACTTATTGAAAAGCTAAAATATCATGGTGTAACAGGCACTTCTCTTAAACTTTTTCAAAATTATTTGACAAAGCGTAAACAATATGTCGAATTTGATGGTACCAATTCTTCTTTAGAAGACATTACAACAGGCATGCCACAAGGGTCCTTCCGTGGCCCACTGTTGTTCATAATCTACATAAATGATTTATGCCATGTTTCTTTTTCTTCCACCCACTCGTTTATGCTGATGACACGACTCTTCTTAGCACTTAAGGTGTCTTTCAAACTCGTGATCTAGCATTGAATCCATCCACAAAAAATTAATGAAGAGTTGTTAAAAATAATAAAATGGATGAAATTAAACAAATTATCCTTAAATGCGAAGAAAACAAAGTTCATGATCATCTCAAATCCTAAAAAAGTTGTAACAACTCCTGAAATATTCATAGACAACACAAAACTTGAATGTGTAGATAACTTTAATTTCCTTGTTAACATTTTTAGATAAACATCTCAGGTGGAATGCCCACTTGGAAAAAGTAGCAACAAAACTATCCAAAATCATTGGTATCATGTACAAGCTAAAAGAATATCTTCCTCGGAATATCATGAAAATAATTTATAACTCTCTGCTACTGCCACATTTGAATTATGGTATATTAGCCTGGGTTCGCAAAAGCTCAAGGGTTGTGTCTCTGCAAAAGAAAGCAGTAAGAAAGGTAACATGCAGTAAATACTTCGCACATACTGAACCAATTTTCAAAAGGCTAAAATTGTTAAAATTAAATGACATTTTTCTTCATCAACAACTTAAGTTTTATTACAAATTTGTTACAGTTACCAGTATACTTCAGTAATCTACCTTTAACACCAGCCTCTCTTATTCATGGATATCAGACAAGACATAATAATATATTTTTTACAATGAGGACCAGAGTATCTAGCACGAGAAATTGCATAAGATATGACATAGTTAATACATTAAACTGCACTCCAGATATTGGCAAGGATAAAGTCCACACTGATAGCAAGGCTGGATTTTCTTTTTAATACCAAAATGTATTTTTTTTTTGGATAATTATACTCGTATATGTACAGAGCCAAACTGTTATGTTTGCAACTTATATTAATGACCATTTCTCATGGCTTCAAAATACCATTCCTCATAGTTCCTTTCAAGTCAACTTAATAGGAATATTTATAGAATTACACCTATCTACCTTTATTATGTCAATTTTACAAAGTAATTACCATTTTAAGGTGGCTCTCATGACAGCGGCATTCTATGCCTTTATGGGAGTCTCCCCAACCAGCAATTAATAGCATTACTTTACTTTATTTCTGTTATCTAACATGCATTATTGATGGTGAAATAAAAGTATGTCTGAGTCTGAGTCTGAGTCAAAGCCTTTATTGGTTTTCCTTTTATCCATGGCAACCTACAGTCAAACCATTTACCGTATGAGGTCCTGGGTCTTCTTCTTGTGGACCACCAATACTGCATGCCACTATGAGTAGAAATAGGTTAAAGGCTACACTTAGATTCATGAGATTTGATGACAAAACAACACAGGTGCAGAGGAGGACAAGTGACAAGTTAGCTCCCACTTGGGGTGTGTGAGAGAAATTCCTGAAGAACTTGGTATACAATTTTGTTCCAAGTGCAGACCTTACAGTTAATGAGCAACTAATCCCATTCAAGGGACAGTGTTCATTCAGGCAGTACATTAAATCAAAGCCTGTTAGATAAGTTTTTTTACTGTGATTCCTGTACCTTTTTCTATCCCATGGTTGCAAAGGCATATCTTGGGGAAACAAAGGAATGTAAGACAAACTGGATTTGGTGCAAAGGTTAGTTTACCACTCTCAGAGTCATATAAACAAAGCAATCACTGCTGATAGTCCTTCTGTCCTCCATGCATCATGATTCTTCGGTAAACCAAGAAAAAACAAGCCTGAGATCATTCAGTATTGCAAAAGCACCAAGAAAGGAGTTGAGCGCCTCAACCAGCTTGACCATATTTACATGCCCAAGCACAAGACCAACAGGCAGCCCATGGCATTTTGATAAACATGGTTGATGTTGGGCAGTTGCAGCATTAGTCATCTGACTGGCATTGTAGCCCAACTGGCATCCTAAAAGGCCAGTTTCCAATATGATTATAATTAAGAAATGAATGTCGTTTGTGTTAGTGTTATGGCCTTATGAGCCATGTGACTCAGGCTGGCATCGTGGTCTTGAAGCGCACTAGCGCTTCTCGACTGATGCCAGCCTGAGTCATGCCTGTCATAAGGCCATAACACCAACACAAACGACACTCAGTACTTATATTTACATTCCTTTCAATTCTTTTGCACAATTCATAGCCGAAAACTGCAAATTTAGGCCTAATATTAGGAGACACTGATTGTTCCCAGGCATGTCCAAGTTGTTTCCAGAAATAGAAGTGGGTGGGGCGTAATCTTTACTTTGAAACAAGACAGAAATGAACAAACAAACAAATTCCCATAACATTCCTTATTTGTATTTGTATCACATTCAAGAAGCAATACAATTTGTACTGCACAATTCATAAAATGTATTTTAATTTAAGAAAAAAATTTCAAAGCTAATGCACAGCAACAAGTCTCCTCAATATTCATGGATGTCCAATTTTACGCCTTGAAGCTGATGGGGATGTATAAAGTTACATGCCGTGGAGTGTGACGCGGCTCAGGCACTTTCCTCATGCTTGGCTGCATCAGTTTACTATTTGGCTACAGTGGCAGTTGCATGTGAAAGTGCAGTCTGTAAATGAACTTTGTGCTATTATGCCAGTGTATCTACTGGACTTTGCTAGGAATACGACAGTGCCCACTACAGTGCCGAGAACTTGGTTGGGAATCTGAAGAGTACCCAGAGAAAGAGGCCAAGAAGGAGTAGGCCTACCCATATGGCTAGTACTAGTGACGTAACTACTGCCGCTGGGCGCGGCATATCCATCTACAAGGTCACTCAAGCTGCTGTTTACGTTAAGCTTTTTGGCTGGTTGAGAGAATCTAGTGTATGATCTGGTGGAGGCCAGACATAAACATAATGTGTCTGGCCTCAAGGTCACACTTGCGTAAGTGCTGAATGGTTGTTGCCCGTAGACAGTGAGAAGTGTAGCGTTGTGTGCAGGCATGGGTACAGATGTCTGGTAAAAAATTTGCAAAAATGTGTTATGCCAATGGCTTTGAGGTGAACCAGAAATAATGTGTAGCAGGGCTTTTGACAGCCCTGGAAGTTACTTGATTAAACAGAATTGTTGTGCTACTGTCTGTTTTCTCGATGAGTAGTTGAAGCAATTTCACAGGGCAGGAATCGGAATTTGTTGCATACATTCTACGATCAGTGGGTGCTTCTTTGCTGTACAAGTCACCCTGGAAGTGTTTTTTGTTGTGCTTCATGTGAAATGGTTACAAATTCACTGTGTTCATCAGATTTGAATTCAAAAGAGTCGGGACGGCATTCATGATGATATACCATGCCAAGGCTTACAAAGTGGATTGCTGTTATACCAAATGGCATGTCTAAGGATCACAGGATCTTTACTGGCATGACTGAGGTAAGTGGATACTTTATTGAGATCATTGGACTGAATTATTTGTTTATGTGCGGTTGGCTTGGAATTGCCACTTTTAATTCTTTTTTTCAAGTAGCCATCAAGCGCTCTGTTTGCTTGTTTTAATTCTCCATCACGGACAATGTCAATTTTTCGTCCAATGTCCTGGAGATGGCCATTCACCCCCACTCGTATGTTTGTCAGAGTGTTCTCATGGTACCCTGCCGCAAATGTCCACGCCATAGGTTTAGTTCTGGAGCCTACATCCTTTGGCTTGGCCCCACTGTCGAATTTCAACAAAGCTCTGTTGAGGTTGGCAGGAGAGACTGCAGGAGCGTCCATCAAATGCCCATACGTCTCCATATGCCAGTCTGCAGGGGAGAATGAGGAAAGATGCCGTGAGTGGACTACACAGAAGAAATGAAATCCTGTGTGTAACAGTCAAAATGAATGGTTGATTGCGTGCATGAAAAACAGCAACAATCAGTTTATTTTGTCTGATTTTATGCACAGCGATAATGACTTCATTCAACATTGATTAAAATTAAGTATTATCCACGTAAATATTTATTATTTAACAACTTTTTAAATTTTCTTTAAAGGTCACTTATTATTTAATTTTTACTGGATAAATAGGTTTTGCTGAAATAGGTTTTGCTCATTAAAATTTCCCTTGAAATATATTCATGCCCCATTGTGTGTTGCGTTTTGCATTGGAGCTCTGGTGAGACTTTTGGAAATGTTCCACATCTGCATCACTGACGTTTTTGAACTGACATTTTGGGGGGATGGTTTGGGCATCGGGAGATGCATTTTACATGGATTCAGTAGGCATTTTTGTTTGAGTTGGGTCTGTGTTTTCCTGTTGGGGCTGGATATCGAGTGCTGAAGTTTGCATAGAGTCTATGATAGACTGGGCAGGCGTTTCACGTAGATCCAGTCCTGGTATTTCTTGCGGCATGTCACCAATGGCAAACAAGTCCTCGGCCACGGCAAGGTCAGGGCCATACAACGGCTGCACGGGTTCTAGAGTTACATCGTCATTGTCACTGAGAAGTTGACTCAGATCAACTGTTTGCAAAATATCATTGGTCTCAGAATCGGACAAATGATAGACTGAGCAGGCGTTTGACATAGATCCAGTCCTGGTATTTCTTGCGGCATGTCACCAATGGCAAACAAGTCCTTGGCCGCGGCAAGGTCAGGGTCATACAACGGCTGCATGGGTTCTAGAGTTACATCGTCATTGTCACTGAGTTGATTCAGATCAATTGTTTGCAAAATATCATTGGTCTCAGAATCGGACAAAGCATCCAGGAAGTCCATTTGTTCAAAATCAGCCTAAAAATATGGGAAATATCCATGTTAAAATTCCAGTAAAAATTCTTATTTCCTGCTCTTGTCGGGAAGCAGACGATTTTTTTTATTTATAAAGGAGTCTGTTTGTGAATGCCGGGATTTAAAAAAATATATATATATTTAAAGAATGGAAGTAGGGGGGCATGTGCACTTAACCGTACACTTCATGCTATTTTTGGTTTCCCTCCAGAATATAAATTACAGCATCATAGTGTAACTGCTGTTAGGAGAAAAATAACTAATTTGGTCTAAAAGTGGTGAGCCTCAATTGGTCGCAGTTACCTTTGGAAAAAAAATACCCCAGGTTCAATATAACATGGACTACACCAAACCAAGATTATCAAATAGTGTTAAAAATAGGGAATTTGTCTTACCATGCACTCCGCCAAATGTTATTAAATTAGAATTAAATTAATTTACTACTTTATGAACAATCAATTATTTTCCCCATTTCTAACATGGTAAAACACAACTGACTATCATAAAAATTAACATTTAAATTTCACTTTATTACATGATGATGTACACAAAATCGGTATCACTGCAAGTGATAATCCAACTAGATGGTAATGACGATGGTGATGATGACTTGATACACTTCGAGTGTCCAAGTATGGCACAAACCAGTGATGGGCAGGAAGCCGATGACAGCGTTCTTCTCACAGGAAGGAACAGCCTATGACAGCACAACCAGGACCTAGAAATGCAACATGAACATCAATGCGCTGTCACCGCTCTGCTTCCCAACCCTGTGTGTGTCCTACTCTACGACCTCCACCTCGTGGGTGACGCAATGACGTAGTGCATTATTTTTTCCCAAACAAAGATTAAATGAGATTATTTGATGTCGAAATATTCCTATTACAGCCAAAGAAAAAATTATTTTACAATTAATTAAAATTCCAGTGCTTAAGTAACGATATTTATGTTGAAATGGGCGAAAGTAAGATCATGTGCGTCCCCTATCAGCATTAATCAGCACTAATCTCAATCAGAACGTAAGTTACAGAATTTGCCACCAGCTGGCACTGCAGTCATCGCAAACAATTTGTGAAGCCAAACTTAGTAACTGAAAGTCTGAAGGACATGATGGTTACACCCACCCTTGTTTGAGAGGCGCAACACAGGAAGTACACTTTGCAGAGAATAAGAGGTACAGCGGTATTGATATGGTGAGATATAAAGACTATGGCATGATAATATAACAATACACATTAATCAAACTATATACAATCTTATATTCCAGATACATATACAACCATACTGCTGTGAGCAAGTATGAAGGTCAACACCAGGCTACGTATACATCATCAGATTGCTCTAAGCGAATATTAAAGTAAGAACCATACTGCTACAAGCACGTATGATTTCTTGGGAACTTCACTACAATGAACAGAATCTTATAAGAATGATAATCATACTGCCACGAGCAAGCATGAGAAATTTGCAACAGTTCAGAGTCACCCTGTGAACTTTGTTCTCAGGCGATTGATCTTCATCAGAGATGCCTTTCTCTCCTGCTCTTTGACAAGTTCTCCCTGAACAGGACACACATGACAATTGGAGTGCTTGGGAGGCACCACTTCCTCTCCTGCAAGAAGTTGCTTCAAACACATATCGATAGCTATTGTTCCCCTTGTATTGGGATGGACTGAGTCACAATGATACCATCCTGGACACAGATCACCTGGCAGCACACGATGTCCTTCAAGTATCATTTCCAAATCAAAGATGACAACCTGATCGGAAGCCATCTTCCTGATTTCAGAGTTCAAGAGAGCTCTTGGTCTTTGGAATTCATTGTAAGAGAAGGGAAGACTTTTCCCTTTCTTCCAAATTGTGTCAGGAACAGTACACAGAATAACTTTTCTGGCAAGATTCTCAGCTATCTGAACACTATTGCGAATGTTTCTGATAACTGCAGTAGTTTCTGGCCTTATAGTCATTTGAGCCTTCACTACTTATAACTGCTGTCATGCAACTGCCATAGACTTTGAAATACTCAGGGTTCTCATTTCCATCTAAGAAAGAATTAATATTTGATCTCACATCCTCAATTGGTGCTTCACTATCTACCAGATACAGTTCTGCACTTATCATACGATGATGTACTTTTATTTCTTGATTGGTCACATTTTGAACCATTACTTTCACCCGAGGTAATTGACCTATGGTTGGCACTAGTGTATTTATAATTTTGAGTCCTTGAGGTAAATTTTGACCTTGAGTCCCCTGTACTAATGCAACATCACGGGTTACATAAGAGCATTTACATAAACTCCGAAAATCATACAAGTCTCCAGGTCCAATGCTCACAGGTTTCTTACCCAAGATTTTAATTTTACCATGTTTCCCATTTTGGTCACCCTGTAAGTTCCTATAAGCATGCGCAACTTCACAGCACACTGCAAGTTGTGATTATGACTTTTTGCCACTTTTCTCACACAACTTTGCAAGGGTACGGAATGTGTTTGTTCCTACTATAATGGGTATCCTTTTAGAAAAACTAGTGTCAGGGCAAACCAAGGCAATCGTTTCCACTTCACTGTTTGTGTCAACTACATCTTTGGGAAATTTCATGTTGATCCTAACAAATCCATCATACTGAACAAGTTCACCACCTGCCCCTTCAACTTTCAAATCATTTAAACCAAATTTCTCAAGTGGTACATCCTGAGATAATAATACAGAAACACATGATCCATATTCATTAATTCCAAACCCAACAATGACAGCAAAGAGTTTCCAGACTTGCCAAAGTATCAACATTTCTCTTCCAATACCAATGTAAAGAAACAAATTTCACTCCTGACTTGAGACAGGCAGTCACCCATAAAAGGCAACTGGTGGTTTTAAAACGGTCCTCTCAACCGTAGAAATATTCATCATTAACTGCAGACACTAATTCTTTTCCAAAATGTATAGGCCTAGCCACCCAAAACACAAATTTCCTTTCTTCTGCCAAATATAAAAAGAGACCTGCTAGGCCTATCACCTTTTAGTTCCCCCGACTTGTCAGTCAGCTAAGTTTAAAGTAAAAGAGTAAAGTAGGCCTACATCGTTTTTGTGATATTTATGAATGTGGAACATTATAAACACACTCTACCTCCACTATAACTATGAGTCGGAGAACAAAGCCCACAGCACAACATAGCCAATGAAGTAATTTTCAAATAATACAGAAACACATGATTTTGATAGAATGTTCTACACAAAGTAGTGACCTGTGACCCACTATCTAAAAGAGCCCAACTGGTTATCCCATTTACTTGTGCCTGTGTTTCAAAAGCAGGTCCCACTACCCCATCAATTAACAAATTTTCCACTTTTCCATTGTCACTTCCATTAAACATCATGTGCAACTCTGCTAATATATCATTTGAAGATAAAACAATGGAAGAGCCAGAAGTATTATGAACTTTAAGGCTTATTGATGGGTTTCATGTTTCGTTATAAGCGAAACTGTAGCATCTGTGACCTTGACACTCCTCAGGTCACACGGCTCTATCTTAATTTTGCAATTTTTATCTAAGGGGCCACATTGAATGGAGCCCTTTAATTGCATACTCTCCCCAGCAGGTACTATTTCCGCATGGTTAGATAAAAGCCGTACTGGATGCATTTTCTCACCATCTGTCTCAGATAATTGATAAGAGGGACTATATGGAATAAACTTGTATGGGGCCTCTGACACTTCCTTTATTTTTACATCATCAGAGGCCCTTAATTGTTTAAATTAAGGACATCATTCTGGGTTTCGGCATTATCGAGGCCACTAGCATTATGATTTTGTCGCTCCAAAAGGCACCTCTGGACTAATTCCGCATTAGGTGCATTTGTACAATTTTGCATCAAATGGCCATCATTTAACCCACAATTGTAACAGAAAATAATTCTTTCTTGTCTGAAACCTGTTCAGTTTTGATGCTTGGCCCTAAAGTCACCTCCTGCAGGATTTCTCTTATGAGGACCTCCATGCGGTGGTCGATCTCTATGCTGGCTTGGTATCCTTGAAGTTGACTGCTCAGCAGGCATCATATTTTCCCACTCTTTGATTTGCTTTTCCAATTTTTGTAACCGGTCTTGGAGGTTACCCTCTCCTGAACTAACCATTTGAGACTTAATATTGGCCCTTGTTGCACTAGATTCCTTTTTAACAGGGCATCTGAAATCCTCTTCAGTACGCTTTACTTCCCCTTATTAATTCTGCCAAAGGGGGGTATGTGTCATCATACTTTACATGTAATATTAGACTTGTTCTTTCATCCTGGCAACTTGATTTAAAATGAGTTAGGAGAGTTTCATTTACTTGCTCATCCTTTAACCCACCTCGTTTTACCACCTTTTTCACTTTTATGGCCAAACGCTATAGATAGTCGCTCATTTTTTCATTGCTCCCTTCTCAGGCCAAAAAACTTGTGTAACAATTTGACTCCATTTTCAACTGACCCATACAATTCATTCAGATAGCTCACAATATCTTGGGCAGATGCTTCAGCACAGAGGCTTCGAGCTAAATCTAGTGCTGGGGCATGGAGGCTATTTAAGATTTTCTGCTTCTTCCCTTTATCTGAGAGAGAATCATGTTCAAGGACCAATTCAACTTGATTCTCCCATTCCTCAAAGGAAATTTCCCCATTCTTTGAATTTCCTGAGAAGGGTTTAATTCTATAGTTGAAAGATACTCCATGGTCCCCCCCCCCCCCCCCTCACTTTATGTTCAACCTGAACATTGCTAGATTTTTGGGAATCAGGGGTATGGTTACCTCTGGTCTTTCATCACTCACAACTGCGATATCAGAGCCCTTTTTTTTCACCCTAAGCCACCTCTAATTTCTCTTAGCAGGCTTCCCAGTCACATTTTGACTTTGCAAACTCATTCTCCGAAGCTGTTTTTTCTGCTAAAAGATCTTCAATCTTTTTAGTCAAATTAACCATTTCAGAACTACTCTGTTCTTCTTTACATGTCATATTGATAACAGAATACTAATTATCAAATGTGAAAATTTGGAAAACAAAATTCAATTTTTTCAATCCAAATATAGACAGACTACGAATATGTGAATAAATACGACTTTTTCTCTCTTTTCACATAGGATATAGAAACTATGAATATCTATTCCACCGATATATTTTATCAAACTATAGAGAGACTACAAACTTCAGATGATAACAAAACTTACTCTAATTCAAAATTTTAATGAATGAAAATCATCCCGGACGAGCCCCCATTTTGTAACTGCTGTTAGAAGAAAAATAACTAATTTGGTCTAAAAGTGGTGAGCCTCAATTGGTCGCAGTTAGCTTTGGAAAATAAATACCTCAGGTTCAATACAACATGGACTACACCAAACCAAGATTATCAAATAGTGTTAAAAATAGGGAATTTGTCTTATCATGCACTCCGCCAAATGTAATTAAATTAGAATCAAATTAGTTTACTAATTTATGAACAGTCAATTATATTCCCCATTTCTAACATGGTAAAACACGACTGACTATTATAAAAATTAACATTTAAATTTCACTTTATTACATGATGATGTACACAAAATCGGTATCACTGCGAGTGATAATCCAACTGGATGGTAATGACGATGGTGATGATGACTTGATACACTTCGAGTGTCCAAGTATGGCACAAACCAGTGATGGGCAGGAAGCCGATGACAGCGTTCTTCTCACAGGAAGGAACAGCCTATGACAGCACAACCAGGACCTAGAAATGCAACATGAACATCAATGCGCTGTCACCGCTCTGCTTCCCAACCCTGTGTGTGTCCTACTCTACGACATCCACCTCGTGGGTGACGCAATGACCTAGTGCATTATTTTTTTCCCAAACAAAGATTAAATGAGATTATTTGATGTCGAAATATTCCTATTACAGCCAAAGAAAAAATTATTTTACAATTAATTAAAATTCCAGTGCTTGAGTGACGATTTTTATGTTGAAATGTGCGTCCCCTATCAGCATTAATCAGCACTAATCTCAATCAGAACGTAAGTTACAGAATTTGCCACCAGCTGGCACTGCAGTCATCGCAAACAATTTGTGAAGCCAAACTTAGTAACTGAATGTCTGAAGGACATGGTGGTTACAGTAGTGTCTTAGAATCCAGAGAGCAACCTTCTCAAATCAGTGTACCTCATTCTCTGATCAGCCCTTTCCATACATGGCATGTAACATATTTTTCAAAAACTGAATATTCAGCGATATCTCCTCCGGTGAGTCATCTGTGAGTTAAAATTTATATTAAGTTAACTAAAATGATGGAATAAAGTTGTATGGTGTTATAGGCTTCACAAGATACGATTCTGGTTCAATAATAGTTAAAACGAGTAAAACTATGGCGCCTTTAGGGAGAAAATGCTTTAGAATTCAGCGTATCATTTTCAATAAACTTGTTGTTTCAACACTATACTTGTTAAATATTCCTATAGTTTATGTTTTACTGCTCAAACATATTGTAGCTAACCAGGCTGCGCCCCAAAATAGTAATGGAATAGCTGTAAAATTTACAGATGGTTATTTTTGTACTGGTTTTACCCCTACCCCTTAACGTAAAAAACACATCAATGCAACGACAATGTACATTTTGTTCTACATTGAAAAATAGTAATAACAGTTGAACAGATTACCATATTGACTTCTCAAATCACGTGTTGACAATTTTTAAATACAGTCCAGGGGTCACTGTTGACCTCAAGTTGACCCTGTAATTTGACACCACCAGGGTTAACTTTTCGATTTTTTTTCAGTTTCAGTTTCAGTTTCAATGGACGCCCCATAAATTTACATGCAAAAAAGCAATCGATTTTTGTGCCCCCTGCAGGGTGCATTCAGTTTCATTTTTTTTTCAAGGAAACCAAGAACAGCATTATTACCCACCAGCAATATTATAAAAATCTGATCTAGTAACTGGAATTTCATCGTCACTTGATGGCATCTTTACAATCTCATTGAGATGTGCAGTGATGGCCAAGGAGACCCTTCGGATGAACCTACAAACAGACGATGCAGACAGGCCGATTTTTGTGTCCCCAACAACCAGTTAAAAGGCCCCGCATGCGTAAAACCGCAAGGTTACAGCAACTTCAAGGACGGGAGTTAGAGGGCATCCATGATTTGAAGCTCTTTCTAAGTCAGAGGATATTATATTCATGATACGATGCATACAATTTGAGGAAAACCTATATCGCTGAATCGTCAGATAATTAATAATTCAAGAGGGTTATAATAATCTACAATACGGCGACGATGTAGGCCTACATGTGAAATTGATAGACGGTAACGGCAAATACGGTATGAAGCATCCAAAACTCCACACATATTCAAGATGATGATGATAATGACTTAATCCGGGACTGATTTCAATCACGCCGAGTGGGGTCTGCAGCTAACTCAAAAACGCGAGTTTGAAACTCAATAATTTTATTTGAAAAAAAACCCTCAAACTCAGGTTATGACAGCACTTAGGAATGAACTCAACTTCCGGATCTGAGTTCAAACTCGAAATTGAGTAGGGGAGACCGGGGCTAGTTGTAACATTTTACCCAAATTCTTCATCATCTCTCATGTTTTTTGGGTATTTCAAATATATTTCAAATATATTTAAAATTTTGCATAAACCATGAATTTGGATGCCAAGAAAAAAAATCGAGATGATGCATTATTTTCAAGCATCAATATAAAACAAATAATGACCCTTAGGTTATTAATTGCTTGTTATAAGAAGCTGGCTTTTAGAGTCCACACATACATAGATCATACTTTAGAATATGATTGTAGAGTACAAGGAAAGTATTTTCTGGAAGAAATAGTTCAAGATATTAACCAAAATGATTACAGTATTTATATTGTTGATCTGTTATGTCCTTGACTACAGAGGAGGTTCCAGCTCACTACCACTGTAGAGTATCATAAGTTTGGATACACAGAAGGGTCCATAATGCAATTAGTAATTCCTTGATAAAGACATTGAATATCTTTAAAAACAGATTTATTTAACTTCTCATCGGAACAACATCAAATGAGGCTGGCAATGTAATGTTCTTCATTCACTGTCACGACATTATCATTTTAATGCTATCATATTTATGTTAACCTAAAAACTAAGTGAATCCTGGTTTAATAATAATGTAATATTATTCATCATTAAATAATTCTGAATGATAAACACTAGCAATTAATAATTTAATTATTGGCAATTAATATTTTAACTTATTCATCGACATGTAGAACAATTCAATTCAATTAACCAATGACTAATTCCTGCAAGAGAATTTAAAGTCACTTTGACAATTATTTGATGTACTTTAAAATCAATTTGACCATTATGTCAGTACTTCTAATGTAATTTTGTAATGTGCAACAATAATAGCAAGTCTTATCTTTGTCATCTCCATGATAACCAATGACAATTTTCTAGTAAACGATGATAGCAAAGTCATTTTGTAAATACACAGTCTTTCGAATCTTTTTGACCATTTTAGGTCTTTCACTTAGAGTCGTTTTGACAACTTTTTTAAAGGAAACGTATGACATTCTTAACAAGACTAGTTCCTGTAAGACAACATGATCAAGTCACTTCAACAGTAATTCAATATATTTCAAAACCAATTTGACCATTATGTTAGTATTTCTAACATACCGGTAATTTTGTAATTTGCAATGATGATAATATTCTTATCATTGTCATCTTTATGATAGACAGTGACTATTTCTTGTGAAATATGGTAACAAAGTCATTTTGTAATTATACAGTGTCTTTCAAATATTTTTGACCTTTTGAGGTATTTCAATTAGAGTCATTTTGACAACTTTGTAGGATAAATATGAATTTCTTATTCTAACATTGTAATATACTGTCTTTAACAGCAAAACGTTCCAAATTCCAAACTTGGATATGAAAATAACCTAACATAGGGTGAAACACAGCACTAGATCAGTTGCCCATTTGCTCAATTTGTAAGAAGCTAGTGACACTGGGAAGGTGATATAGCCATTGCGCCTCTTGGAGCCACCTAGTTCCTTCAGCTTTGGTAACTTCTGGACAATATCATCCTTGGGATGAACAGATATGTCTTTCTTTTCAGGAAAAATAAAGGCACTCTGTTTGCCTCTTTGGCGTCTCATGAAATCAGTTTCCACTTCATCTGCATCAATTTCAAGGATCTTCCCCACATAGTACTTGATGGGTTTCTTTGTAGCAAATATCACCAACACATGATCGCCCTCCTGCACACTGATCTCATCTGCACTTTCCAGGTCATCACTATCGGACTCATCATGCAAACTCATAACAGTTTCATCCTCCTCACTAGAGGAATCATCCATATCACTTTCAACTGTTCTCCTCTTCTTTGACTGGCATTGAGGCTTTGTTTTGGTTTTGCTCATACTCAGCTTTCTCTTTGCACTATTTGATTTTGCTTAAAGGCTGGCAAGCTCATTTCTGGTTGGTGTATCCGTCAAGATTCTGGTTTTACCCCTATGCCTGTTAGATGCAGGTTTCCTGGCAGGTGCTTTAGGCAGAGGACAGATCTCTTCTGGGGACATTAGGGCACTGGAAGCTGAGGTAGGCCTACTCACTTGTGGCTCACCTTCATCAGTGCTATTGTCTTCTGCAGACATGCCTGGTTGTGGTTCTCTGGATTGACCCATGCTACTTTGCTCAGATGTGCTTGGATGTGGTTCTCTGTCATCCATGACACTGCCTTGAGGGGTGCATCCTGTGTTGGCATCCTGGGTTGTGCTGTTCTGTGGCTGTTCATCGTGGGCTGCTGCAGGATCAGGTCTATCTGTAACGAAGCCAGGCAGAAAGTCATCATCTTTGAATATTTCTCTGTCAAAGGGGAATATTCCTGTCACTTGAAACCCAAATGATATCTTACGTTGTGTGAGTGCCAATGGAAAAGCATATCGCACAATGCCTGGAACATCATGCACAGTCATAGTTTTCCCAGGATTGTTAGCCATCCACTGATCACAGGCTGTGTTTACATGCTTCTTGAAAGGTCCAAAGACTGAAGGCCACAGACCACAGTTATAAATCCTTCTATTTTTCATATTAGCATTTTTCAGTCTAAAAAATCAGCATTTTGGTATTTTAAAATTCTGTGAACGGCATTTAACAGATAAAAATGTCAGAAAAATATGGATGGATTTTTGTCATACAATTCCCAGCTCATTAATTTGTGATAATTGAAATACGAAACAACACCTGGATGTCAGCTTTATACAGGTGTATGAACTGTGCTCTTGCAAGGGTCACATCATTGTCCTTCCCCACCATCAAGTTCCCACCTGGCCTGGAAGACAGTGCACCTATATGACCACCAATGAAGCAACTCTGTGATGCAGCAAACCTGACTTTGCTAACTTTATTTAAACAGAAGCTACAGCACTCTGAAAACACAGTATTTCACAATTATGGGCTATCTCCGTTGGGATGCGCAACCAGCCAATCACAACTGTAGTCTGTAACCTAATAGACTTATCAAAATTTTTAAAACTTGTTTAACTGAAGCCACAACTTGTTTTCTGCAAAGGATTTGCATTAACTTTACCAAACTTCAATATTAAGGAAAATATCAACTTTTTTGCAAGCAACCTTTAAATCTGAAAAATCAGTTTTTATGACCAAAAAAAATTTTTAATTAAAATTTTGAGGAAAATTATATAATTGCATCGAATCAATTCTTTTCTGTCCAATATGAATACGATACACAATGGGCTATGATGCAAACCCATAATCACTTGCCTGCATGTCCTGCCCTTACAATGTCAGATCAAATTACAATGCCCCACCCCTTAATTTTAACCCCAAATTTGAATATATTGCTAAAATTTTATGAATTTTTAGGTGAAATTGGTAATTTGTTTACTATTTATGGATAGATTCGTAACATTTGTCTACAAAAAATATGACATCTATCACTGCTGAGGCATTAATGGGGGATGGGGGGGAGTATCAGTTTCACCAAGTCAGCATGTAATACCAGTCATTATGACAGTATTTTCCTGATATAATCTGAATTATGGCAGACAATGGAACAGTTTCAGTGTTTAAACATCATTGGCCCATTATAGTGCACAGTTTAAGACTAAATTATGGAATTTTAACGCGCCCATTGTTTGAATATTAGGAGGGCAGTTGGGTGATCCAGCTTCCACAAACCAATACTAGTGCTATGCCTTTTTTCTGCCGTAGGCTGTATAAGTTGTGGTTTATTGACATGGTTTCTGATGTATGTGCACATATTAGAAAGAAAATGACAAAAGTTTGTACAGCTACTCCAATATCATAGATACATATTTTTTTCACAAGTGCTCTGATTTTAAATTTGATAAGCATCCAATTATCAATCCAATTAGCAGGCACAAGTGTTTTCAGGCAAGTGTTTAATGGAAGCTAACTATTTTTCCCTTGTTTCACTTTCTGAAACTCTTATAATTATATGTGGTTGTATGTCGAAGTTCAAATGTTTTGCCACCTATGTACACTAGCTTGGTAAAAGTTATAAAATCTGCAGTTCATAAGTGCTGTCATCCATATTCATGGATATAAATTGAATCATTTATGTGAAAATAATATGCTGATGAACTCAACAGCTCAACAAAGTCAGCATGCCTGTTTTTAAATGATTTACCCCAGTCAAATGACACACATATATGAAAAAATAAAAAATAAAATAAAAGGAGGGTGGGGGGGGGGGGGAACAAAACCAAAAAACAAAGAAATTTACATTTTTACCTAAAATTTGTACAGCTCTACAGACAGACAATGCACATTTTTTCTGGTATGCTCAAAATCCCTTTGACATGGTTTTGCATAAACAGCTCTGCATATGAGTGGAGGCTATAGGCCTACAATGACAGTGCCACAAAATTAAAAGTTTGAAACAGAGGGTTACTAAGTTTCATATTAATGGGATAAGCATAATTTATTCATATCATATTAGCATTGTTAATTTCTCATACACACATATGATTACCTGTGTGGTACCTCTGAGGTATCGCTAAATACAAAGGGCCATGGAAGCTATCTATCTACCAAGCAGTCAGCAAAGGAGGCATGGCCTGTGCAACTGTTAAATGTCTTGCAGCGAATCCTGTTATTATTTATGCAGTGTGGTTCCACTGATAGGTACAATATGTCTATGCACAATGATTTGTGACATAAATGTGATACTTCATGAATTTTTGGAATATTGAGACTGTTTAAGTTGTTTAAGCAGTGAAGTTAAATAAAATATAATTGGGGCATATTGTAACAGTTGGGGTATTATTTACCAGAGCACAAAACAGTTTTTCTTGGCTCCCGCCTCTCTGTCTTGATGAACAAAACGGCCGAATCACATGATAGTCATATGACCATACGTGCACATGAACACACCTGGTGGATGATTCAAACACTAATTGGTTTTGAGATATCAGCCCTGTTACAACCAGCCCCGGTCTCCCCTACCTACTCAGGGTTTGAGCTCGAACTCGCGTCTTAGGAATCCGGCCCAGGGCCTCGCTGCTGGCATGCCCCCTGCTGTACCTCCGCTTGGTACCAAATTTGGACTCCTCCAATTTCACAAGTTTTCCTGGTCCACCAAGAAGTAAGCCAATTGGATTGTCATTCATGTCTTGCAAGAGAAGTCTGAAAACTTGTTCCAGTCAGTGACTTAACTGTGGGAAACTAATCCACTAAACATAGCTTTCACAGTAGTCTTCGAAACTTTCTGTGCAAACTGATATAGGCCTAAGTTCAAAAGCACATCTCCAGCGGTAATTGCTTTTGTAGAAAAAACTTGCATTTCAAATTAAAACTTTTTTCGTGCATTGCCTTCACCTCCACACATTGCTGTTAATGATTCTGCTGTTGTGTTGTCTCTTTGGCGGCTCACCCACACGTTGCAGTTTGCGCACAGTTGGCCACTCTTCAACATTCCCAACTCTATAAAATGCAAGGGTTCTTTATAGAATTGGTATTTTTTTCATAGCTCAAGCAAAGCATTTTGAAGTCCCAAATCAGTGTCAAATACACTTTCATTGAGCACATGGCCGGATTTTTTACAAACCTGGTAAACAACGGCTGTGACGGTAGTAACGATGCCTTGGGAGTGGTGCTACATGACCCCTGGTTGTTCTCTAACTCTACCCGCATTTCTAGTTTCGGGGCCTTTGGAAGCTTGTGCGAGTTATACACACACGCTTACATGTGTGGGATAAATTATGATGTGAAAAATAGATATAAAGTTACTAGAAGAAACACATTTATTCCGTCACGTTACGTACATTAGAAATTAACTTTTTTCTTAGTGGAACTATAATTCTTATCAACTTAAGTGCAAAATACAGTTACTCAATGTGGCCAAATAGTGGATCACATTGTCTGTAAATGCCAGTGTCTTCCCGAGATAACTATGCCCGTCAGATATAAAATTCAGATGCAAGTACCTGGTTCTGACGGAATAAAAGCCAAATTATCATGAAGAAGAATGGTAATTCAAAAAAAAAAAAGAAAAAAAAAAAAGAGTTTACGAAGTTTAAAGGCAAAGTAGGCCCGCAATAATCAGAACACCGTAGCCCAGCTAGTCAACATGCAAAACCACTGCCTGCTATGGAACCTGCTGTCCTGCGTGAATAACATGGCAGACTTGGTTTTGTATTCGCACAATTCATACTACACGTAACTGTGGCCGCAGCAATACGTTTGGGACCACTTATGGGGCCACATTTTCCCCGGTAACCGGCCATTTAGTGTGTCTACTGGTCACTGGAAATCCATTATAGGCTCTGGGACCACATATCTAATATGACCAAAAACTGTGCCGTTTGCGCGTTTACCTCACGCCTAAAGCCCACTCTTAAAACGTGACATTTGAATTTAAAATAAACCTAAGGTTTAACTATTTTGGGTTGGTTGTAGTCCTCTTGAGTACCCAGATTATGTGTGTAGGGCCTAGGCTACAGACCTACTGACTGTTAAGTGGCCGTGTCGTCATTGGCATTTCTTTATGCCAACTTTTTCGTGCTCTCAGTTCAACATCCATTTCAATAGTTCTCTCCACACAAAGCCCTTCCGAAGCCAAGGCCTAGGGCATGCTGCAAGTTAGACCTAGGCCTATGGTAGTGATATTGGGCCATTTTCAACATGTATTTTATTATAAGTATATGATTATAACCACTGCTGAACAATTTGGTAATAATGGGCCTTCGAAAAGTGTCAATTTTGTTTTTTCAAAATTTTCTGCTGTTTCAATAGTTTATACATTTAGTACAAACCGCATGTAAACATGTCATTTAAACATTTTCACGGGTATAATGTAATGTTATGTTTGGTCACACATATAAAATACACATCTCAACTTAAAATACGCAAAGAGTTGGCTGCAATGTCCTCTTCTAATTTATATGTATATAGGGCAGGATCCTCCTCGTATTTCAGGTGGTGGCACTCTCTGTAGCCTGGCACCTGAAACTAAATGTGATACACAAACACATTCTTTCATTTGGATACAGCTGACGAACTTTAATGTACGGATGGAACTACTGCTGTAAATGGAACCAACAATTTTATTTTATCATATGTATGGATAAGTCTTGCATGTAAATAACCAGGTATTTCAGATAGTGAATTATATGTTGTTGTTTTTTCACTTGCCGACTCCCTCTGTCTCTCAAATATATAAATATATATGAACAGGATTTATACACTGAGACAGTTTGAAATTCAACGACATTAGAAGCACTTTCAAGTTAAGAGACATTTTAACGTGCTCTGGGCATTACCGAGGCAGGCCCGCACTTTGAGGAAAAATCATACATTTAAAAAATGCTTGGTGTTAATAATTTTCCAGGACTTGGAGGCCTTGAAAATGTAAAATGAAATTCAAAGACTTCCAAGGTACAAATAAACCCTGATATATATATATATATATATATATATATATATATATATATATATATATATATATATATATATATATATATATATATGTATATACATACATATATGTGTGTCTGTGTGTGTGTGTGTGTGTACATATGTCTGTGAGTGCCCAGAAACATTGAAAATTTAATATTACACTTGTATCCTTAAATCTCCAACAGTTAGAGTACAAGTGTAAATGAAAAATCAAATATATTTCAGCTAATACAAATGACATAATTTTAATGAAACTCTTACAGAATAAATAGTACGCCAAGATGCATCTTATTATTTTAATACTTTGCTATCATAATGCTACGTATCTGATTACATGTGCTGCTTTCTATATGCAAATAATCAAATTCCAATTATTGTGCCGAAGATATCATTCTGACAAGCAAATAGTTAACAGGAAGCACATAGAGAAAAAGGTTAAAAGCTGTTATTTCTTCATTATATTAAGAATACAAAAATGATATGGAGACTGTATTTCAAAGAAATTTACAATGTGGATAAATGTTGAAATCCAAAATGTAAAGAGTAACGGTTTCACATGTCTACATATAAAGTGTTATCTTTGTTGCAAGCACAACCTTTAAAATAGCAGGGATCATCAAACTATCAATAAATTTTTGTCTGCAACAGTAGATGCTCCTTGAATATTTTGTATAAGGAAGCTTGAAATATTAAATAGCAATACCTTTTTTACAATATTACATGATCCTGCGATACTACTGCATGATGGTTGGCGCAATGTATACAGGTTAAGTTACCTACGCGTAGCTCCCACTTATCTTTTTGATCTAGGAGACAATTATAGCCGTGTTCATCCTGTAATGCAATGACTTTGTTTTATGTGACTGATAAACTGGCTGGTCTTGCAAAGCCATATTTTGAACAAGAGGGTTTATTCATACCCGACTCGCTAAACATATATGCGCATCTCTACGAAATCCATGGAGCACAGTTCGTGCTCGATCGTTTTACTTGGTTCATATCTATATGTTCTGTGTTATTTGTTTCCTTTCCGTGTTGGGGCAGCATTAGTTACTTTTTATATTATGTTGATCCTGGTATTAGTTCGTAAAGTAGAGAAAATTTTGCAGTCTGTTATTTTTGATTTGCTTAGTGTATTCGCAGTCTCGTTTGATTATATCAAAGAATTTTGTTTTACACTGCTTATTTATTCTTTTTGTCTGTTTTCAGGTTTATTTATGATTTACTTTCCAATTATTATTCATATAATTTATTACCTATATCTATGTTCGTTTCCAGACTGTTTATCTATTTATATTTCGGTGCTGATGGCACCTGATATTTACTTTTATACCAGGCTAGTACTCATATTGGAAATTCTATTTACATATGTGATATGTTTCGATAAAATCTGGGTACGTAAATTTGAAATTATGTTAACTTCATTCTTTAATGTTATATCCTTAATAATTTACCTTTTTCGGTTAAGTGTGAAAAACTTGCTGTTTTACCCTCTAGTAGTTTTTGCTGTGTCAGATGTATATTTTGCTGACATTTTCGACACGTTCTACCTATATAACTTACCGTCTATAATATTGGTGATTGATATTTACCTGTTTTCTTTTTATTTTCTTTTTTTCTCTATTCCGATATCCGTTCATAGGAAAATGAATGATCTTTATACGTTGTCAGTAATGTGCAATAGGGACAGAATGGATTGTGGATATATTATCACTTTTTCCTTACTGTTACTGTTATTAGCAGGTGATATCCACCCCAATCCTGGTCCCGTATGCGGACATCGCAATGTTTCATTCTGTCATGCAAATGTCAGGAGTTTATCAGCTGACAAATTGAGACATATTTCATCAGACCTCGTCAATGATTTTGACATCATAAGCTTGTCTGAAACTTTTCTGACCGATAACATCGACTCTCAAAACTTGAAGCTAAATGGTTACCACGAAATTATTCGTCGAGATCGACCCGGCGGCACCGGTGGTGGTGTCGCCCTTTATGTCTCCACTCGGTTCCACGTCTTACGTCGTATTGATTTAGAGGTAGCTGACCTGGAACTTCTATGGTGCGAAATAAGGTTACATAATCATAAATTCTTATTAGGAGTTATTTACCGTCCTCCGAATTCTTCTGTCTCTTTCTGGGATAAATTCCAAGACAGTCTAGACCTCGCTAGGAACTCGGGTTTCTCAAATATTTTACTAACTGGTGATTTAAATTCAGATTTTTATGCTACATCTGGTCATAAACTTGTTAACTTTGCTCAAATGAACTCCCTTACAATTCATGTTCACGAGCCCACGCGTATCACATTGAACTCTGCAACATGTCTAGATCAGATAATTTCTAGTTTTCCCAATTTTGTTTGCGACGTTTGTGTGCTGCCCCCGTTAGCTAATTGCGACCACTCTGTCGTTGGGGCTAAGTTAATATTTCGTCAGCCGACGGAGGCGGCATACAAACGTCATATTTGGGAATATAGCAAAGCGGATTTCAATACGTTTAGATCATATCTTTATTCTTTAAATTGGGACTCTTGTTTTACTAGTCACGATGTTGATTCTTGTTGCGAAGCATGGTCAGATCTTTTTATGGAAGCGGCTATTCGATCTATTCCGAACAAAGTGGTGGAGATTCGTCCATGGGATTTGCCATGGTATAACAGTAGACTTCGTTCGCTTAAGAGACAAGTAAAACGGAAATATGATCAAGCCAAAAGATTAAATTTTGAACAAAATGCATGGTGTTCATTCTGTCATATTAGGAATCTTTATCAAGACGAACTAAAGTGTGCCGAGAGGGATTATAACGATAAATTACGAATTGATTTAAATGATTCTTCAAGGAATAGCAAATGCTGGTGGCGCACCGTCAAATATTTTCTTCACGGAACACAGTCAACTAGTATACCTTCTCTTCTACATGATGACAAGGTTGTCTCTGATAGCGCGGGCAAAGCGAATATTTTTAATTCATTCTTCTTGCAGCAATGTAATATCGATTGTAGCACAGCCACTCAACCCGGAATTTCTGACCCATCTGATGCCTGCCTGAATTCTATAACAATAACCGAGTCCGAAGTATGCGAAACTCTTCGCAGCCTTGATACGTCTAAAGCATCTGGTCCGGATGGCATCAGTGCAAAGCTTCTTAGAGAAGCTGCTCCTGCGATTTCTTTTTCCCTTACTCACCTTTTCAATCTCTCACTTTCCAAGAAGGAATTTCCTTCAAAATGGAAAAATGCTAATGTGTCACCTCTGTATAAAAAAGGCACTGAATCCTTATGCAACAATTATAGACCAATATCTCTCCTTAGTTGTACTGGCAAAGTTTTTGAAAAAATTGTGTTTAAACATGTTTTTAATTTTTTTCGTGAAAACTTGATAATTTCTGCCCACCAGTCAGGCTTTATACCAGGCGACTCTACAGTCAACCAGCTGCTTGCTCTTTACCATCAACTATGTCTTGCTGTTGATCAACAAAAGGAAGTTAGAGTTATTTTTTTAGATATCAGTAAAGCTTTTGACAAAGTGTGGCACCCCGCGTTATTGTACAAGCTCAGTAAAGCCGGAGTTTCTGGAAATCTCTTGCATTGGTTTGGCAATTATCTTTCGAATCGTTATCAACGGGTGGTTATCAATGGTCAGTCTTCTTCTTGGGGACATATCCAAGCAGGCGTGCCTCAGGGTTCTGTCCTCGGGCCTTTACTTTTTCTTATATATATCAATGATATTGTAGATATTATTCGATCTGATATAAAAATGTTTGCTGACGATACGTCTCTTTACCTTACTGTTGAAAACCCTATTACTGCAGCAGATACACTCAATGCCGATCTGTCTGACATTGAACAGTGGTCTAAAGACTGGCTTGTAACTTTTAATGCTAAAAAAACTCAATCCATGCTGGTTTCTCGGAAAAGTGTCTCTCCCTCTCACCCGCCAATTATTTTTCAGGGTCATGTTCTGGATGACAATTTCGAACACAAACATCTTGGAGTATTATTACGTTCAGATCTCCGATGGAATGGCCATATAAATGAAATTATAATAAAAGCGAATAAATTGATTAACATTATGAAAGGTTTGAAATATATTTTGGATCGAAGAACATTAGAGACAATATATATTTCTTTCATTCGGCCTATTTTGGAGTATGCTAGTCCTGTGTGGAGTGGCTGCACTAATTCAGATATTGAAAGACTTGAAGATGTTCAACTTTCGGCTGCTCGCATTGTGACGGGTGCTATGCACGGAACAAGCATTGAAAGGTTATATGAAGAAGTTGGCTGGCACACTTTGGCTCAGCGTAGAGAGTCGGCCAAACTAGTCCTTATGTACAAAATTGTTAATAAGCTTGTACCAGATATGTTATGCTCTCTTATACCTTCCAGTGTGCCATCTTTCAATACCCGTCGCCCATTCGACCTTTCCCATTTCCAAGCTCGAACAGATTTATTCCATAAGTCATTCTTTCCTTCTACTGTTAGACTCTGGAATCAGCTACCACTTGCAACACGTAACTCAAACTCTGTATCTGTATTTAAATCCAAGATTTATAAAGTGGTGTCCCGATCCTCTAAATATCCAGAATTGTTTACTGTCGGCAATAGATTTAACGCTATTCAACACACTCGCCTTCGTTTAGGAGCCAGCCCTCTTAACTCCTATCTGTTCAAAATTGGGGTAAAAGATTCACCTGACTGCGTGTGCGGTTCATCTATTGAAGATACCTTTCATTATTTTTTCACTTGTCCAAACTTTGACCAATTTCGGCGAAGTTTACACTCCAAAATTGTCCATATTGCTCCATTTACCCTTCAGACTCTGCTTCATGGCTCACCCGATTGCTCTTTTGAAGAAAATAGAGACATTTTTTTAGCTGTCCATGAATATATATCTGCCACGGAGCGTTTTAAAACTGTAGGCATTGGTTAAATTTACGCTGTATCTTTCATGGGATCCCCGTGGGTATGATTGCTGTGCTTGGGTTTGTTGTTGTTCTTCTTCCTATCATTATTATCATCGATTCCCTAGTTAGTAAATTTATGAATTTCTTTTTCTTCTTTTTTTTCAGCTGACGCCCCACTTTCTGTCTTGTCCATGTTTGTCCTTCCTTCTGTTTGTTCTGGTTTGTTCTGTCTGTCCTGTATATTTTGTCTCACTTTCTGCAAGAGGGATTTGCATAGGGCCATGCCCTTTTTCCCAATTGCTCAATTGAATTGAGTAAGTATGTAATTTTTTGGCAATAATAAAAAATATGTTTAAACCAATACCTTTTTTGAAATTTTGGTTGTATAAGACCGATTCCCTTGACAGGGTTTTTTTGAGAGCGGGACCACAGCGTTACCTGTGAAATAACTTTCCTCCTGAAATCTTTTAAGCCAGGAGATGTCTCAAATATGTGCAAGAAACTTTTGTTCAGTAATACTGAAAGTGTGATCTGAGTCATACTTCCTTTGTTAATGCATGTGACAGAATTGCTTTTAAATTGGTTGTATTCTGTTTGACGGACACAGCTTTCCCCTTATTTGATATCGGGAATGTATTGTCTGATGGCATTTGCCTGAATACTTTCTATCGAAACCAAATCTGAGCTGTTAAATTTCTCATTTTCTCGGCTAAAAGTTAACATTGTATGTTGTTCTTCCACATTTTTGTGTCTGACTGCCACCTGCCGTAATGTATAATGCTATTTGTATGTGTTTCTTTTTCTCTAATACTCTTTTGTTTGAGTTCTCCCTCCATTAGAATTGTTGCTTCCATGTTCACCTTTCTAGCAGTCGCAATTTCTCTTTGGTTCAGCTGAAATTACTCTCTCTTATTTTCAACATTTTTCATAGCCTTTGTTATCAATTATTTTTGTTCATCACTTTTGTATTCATTTAACCACCTTTCTGTTTGGTTGTGGCAGAACATAATATGTCTCCACAGCAAATGTGGAGATATTCGGGCTAACTTTTAGGACGTGATCTAATAGTCCAAAAACTGTCTCCGAGAATTTATTTGTCTTGGGAACTGAAAGACTGTCACCAAATACACTGTCAGTGGGTTGATCCCATTTGCCTCCCGGCACATGATGGACGTACAAATGTCTGCATACTGTAATAGTCACTTCATATTACTTGTGAAGAATGTGTAATGAACCGTCACTTTAAATATTTGGTATGTTTAGAGTTATGTGTACATGTCTGAAGTTAGTATTATGACAGTCACCTCCTGTCATTTGAATGATTGATAATACAATAGATTGTATTTATGTAAAACCAGACCCTTCATGCTGTGGAACACCATACATGTACTTGTAACATTTAAATCTTTGTGATGTTGAAGTAGAAATTTAACTTTGCATTGAGGAGATCAAAGTCATGGTATATTGTGTGCAGTACAGCATGCAATGTTATTCATTTAGATATAGTTCACGGTGTGAAACGAGGCTGCATCTGAAATATTAGGTTACAGACCACAGTTGTGATTGGCCGGTTGCGCATCCCAACGGAGATAGTCCGTAATTGTGAAAATACTGTGTTTTCTGCTTCATGCTGTAGCTTCTGTTTAAATAAAGTAAGCTAAGTCAGGTTTGCTGCATCACAGAGTTGCTTCATTGGTGGTCATATAGGTGCACTGTCTTCCAGGCCAGGTGGGAACTTTTTGGTGGGGAAGGACAATGATGTGACCCTGGCAAGAGCACAGTCCATACACATGTATAAAGCTGACATCCAGGTGTTGTTTCGTATTTCAATTATCACAAATTAACGAGCTGGGAATTGTATGACAAATATCCATCCATGTTTTTCTGACATTTTTATCTGTTAAATACCGTTCACGGAATTTCAAAATACCAAAATGCTGATTTTTTAGACTGAAAAATGCTAATATGAAAAATAGAAGGATTTATAACTGTAGTCTGTGGCCATTACAGTGACTCTTCTTTTTGTTGTGCTTACCCCCACTTAATTACCATCCCATATGAGTCCTGGATAACTATTTCTCCATCATTAATAAAGTACAAGTTTATGGTTGCTTAGTTCATTTGATAAAGCAATTACAGCAAATGGTCACAAAATCTTTCCCGAAAATGCAATATTTACTTTTGGTTCCGCGTTCCTATGGTAGTTACCATGGTTGATAATAGATGGCACAGTAATTCAATCAAGTACATAATGTACTCACTGTCTGCGCTCGCCGCCAATGTAGCAAAAACCAAATGTGGCAAAGTTCCACACCTTACCATGCCATAACTGCACAATTATTATTCCAATGCTCTTCAAATATGTAATGACAAATCGATGCAAATGCATCCCTAGACACACTTGTTAAATAATCCTCCAGATGACCGCAACCACTGAACCAGTGCCAAGGCACTGTGTCAGTGAGTTACAGTAGGCCTGCCCGTGTCATGGCATTCAATTCGTCTGGCTCCACAGCAAACATGAAGTTTGCTGAGTACTCTCATAGTTGTTACATGGGCCTTGCACTTAAGAAACCTTTGCCCCGTGAAAAATAATTGAAATACAACGCGGACAATTTCGAAAAGTGCCCAACAAACGGCGAATTTCCCTGCTCACGATCAATACCTAGATCAACTGAGCGCAAACAGCCCTCTTGTTTGATATAAAAATTTTATTCCATGTATGTGATGTCCTGAGTAACCACGGACGGGCCATTCTGCACTATGTGGAATTTATAGCCCATCCAAACGCCCGTGTGGAACGGTCGCTTGCATGCCCTACTTTCGCGCTGTCCACTTTTTCATGCGTGCACACCCAGGATGTTGATTTATCGTGTGTTGCGGTATTTGTCGTTGGTCGCAGTTTCGACACAACACTATCATATTTTTTTCATGTGAAATCGTGGGGTATACTCTAAATAATAGGAGTGCGGTGCCTGCGTGCATGTGCCGTTGCTATTGAAACAATAGGAGAGCAATCCTTTCGTTTGTAGTCATAAATGGTGACAAATTCAGCTAAATCGAGCCATCCCTTTGATGGACATTATGTCCCCAAAAGTGCAAGACACTGCTCAGGTACATACTGTGAACTCTGAATATAGCTTTGGTATATTGGCAAAATGCAGTCATTGAAATGATTTTATGTGAAATAATTTCGATCATTAGGGGAAAATTTTAATGAAAAATTTCGCATACCATTTTATTTTTTCAATACTGGACTAAGGATATATATATATATATATATACAGCAAAACCCTGTCTGATGGACTGTTGAAGAAGGGTCTCATTATGTTTGAACCAACTATATTAATCTTTGATTTATATCTGTTATGTGTGCAGAGTGCTTGAAGACAAAGTGACGTACTGTATAAAGGTCTGTAACAAGCTCGTAAACTGTGATTTCCATAGAATTCAGGATATGTCAGTTTTACTTTTGCGGAAAAAGCCATATCATACACTACTGAAGATACAATAGAAAAATATGAATTATTGAAAATTACGTAAATCATAGATGTGAATTAAAAACATTTTTGCAAATTATTTTTGTCTGACGTATATAGGTTATGTACGAATGATAAATCTAGTTACCAACACAGCCGTACCATTCCCATGAAGCAAAATTGTGGTATATTTCGGTCAAGAAAGTCCCCGTCAAAGTCGCCGTCGTTCTGCAGCTGGTAGAAAAGGTCAAGCGAAGATTCGATACATTGTTTGCGCAACTCAGCCCCATAACTTCCCTTTCGTTGATTTGCTGTACTGACACCTTCGATGTAGCTTCTTCTGTCGATTTGGCCATCTGTTTTTTTCTCCAAACATATTGTTATTTTTTCACTGTTGTGTTCTCAGTTCCTCGATCTCCTCTGATTTTGACCGGCAACCTTTAAATTGTTGTATAGTATCTCTGAACTATGCCGCAATAACTCTTAGGTCACTGTTGGTAGTATTTACATTCAACAATAACAATTTTGTGGCAAACCCTTCAATACATTCATTCGTACATAAACCGAAGAGTTTTGGCTTATAGGAATCAATATGCCAGACGTAATTGGGACCTTTGGCATGGTAAGCTCGTCGCTGGAGACGCCTGGATTATCGCAATTAAACTCCAATGGAGTCCAATTCGGACAATATTATCCGGACATCCTCTTTACAAACAAAAGGTCCGTGTTCAAAGCACTGAGCATGCATTTACCGATGGCTATGATTATTTACATCAGTTAGATCAATGATCATATGTATGAACGTAAGGATATCCCCCAAACCCTTGCATCTTTTCGGTCTCGATAAATTTGCAGCTTTCAAATTCCGCTTTTAGTAACGTTCGCTGAGTATAATTTGATGTTTTGCCGCCAACACGGCCAGAATATCTTTGTATTCCATACCAAGGTCAAAATATGTTTTGGTGGGCATAGTATGTGGTGTCGGCCATGACCGGAAAGATTTACAAAATCTGACACCTAAAAAGAAATAAATAAAAAGGTCTTGATTAGATCTTTCCTAGCTTGCCTGCGAAACAGACTAAATGTCTTAACGTTTCGATTATTTCTACACGATACGTCAAGGTGCAGACGCAAAGCCACATTGCACGTTTTCTCACCAAAGACATGTAGCTCCATTTTTGATATATAAAAAAATATGATTGATCATTTCACAGTGGCAATAAACTCACTGAAGTTATATTTTTTCACAGCTAGAATGTCTTTGCTGACCCTAGCCCCATGGTGTCTTTTATGATCCTTGTAAATTTTATTTATTCATTGATCTATCTAACAATAGCACATGTATTGCGAGGGAATGCAAGGATTTTTGCGAGTGAACGCATTTTTTTTTCTCTTTGATGTCCCCTCTGGTGCTCCATGAAATACAGCCAAAGGGAGGAGATTTAAGATTCACCGAAACATCAACATAAGGTGAAAAATCGGGCACACATCTGTGTTTCTCAACCCCTTTTTTCTATTACAGCCCGGTAAACTTTGACACCCCCCCCCTCCCAAATAAAAAGGGCTGTATCTTCTGTTCTATTCGGCCAACTTTCATGACCTTGGCTCATTTTTCTCCTTCTAGCAAATTCTTCAAGACTTTTACATTTAAATTAATAGGAAACATCACAATTTTGTGTTTTTTTACCCAAGTTCTTTTCAAGGTCAAACGAAAATAATTATTTTTAAGCAAAGGCTTAAGGCATAATCTTTTCGGGTTAAGCTTTAGACCAAGTCAACAGCTTTCCTCGGCGTGCCTAGGGCGCAATGAGCCAAAGTGCCAATTATCCTGTTTTATAACTGCAAGTTAGACAGTTTTTGCGATATGAACGACACAAGTTTCGTGTTTTAATGCGTGACGGACGGACAGGACCAAATCTATATGCACCCTCTCCCAAGAGGTGGAGACATAAAAGTAAAAGCAAATCAATGGAGCATGATGATGTTGACAAACTTGCCAGACACCCACCCAAGGTACATTCCCGCCAAGTTTGAAATGAACTTGGCTGACGGTTTTAGGCAAGTGGAAAATGTCAATATGTACTCAGCACATAACCTCATCAGACTTGCCAGTCTGCTAAGGTAAACATTTGTTTACACACGGAAGTACATAAGCATGGGTAAAATAATGTGTCACAAGGACTAGATTAATGAATGTGCACATGTGAAATTATGGAATAAAACAAGCAAAAATGTGTGTTTCTGCACATTGAAAAAAACACGTAATTCAACAGTGGTCCGAGCAAACTCCCGCTGAAATGAATAATTTTCAAAACCTGAGTGAGGCACAGCGCGGAATTCGGATATGTAAGCAAACCGAACTCTGTAATAATAATAATAATAATAATAATAATAATAATAATAATAATAATAATAATAATTTATTAGGATAAATTCCCCTTTACAGCGGGGGCACCAACGGAACCGGGGAAATTCCATGATACGTCCAAGATATACACAAATAATCAGGCATCCTCATTATCAATCAAATAATCTTCGTATGTTGAAATAAGTATAGTAGCTATAATAGGACAAGTAATAATCTATGTCCTCCGCACCAAACCTGGAGATAAACCACTCATTGGGACAAAACTCTAGAAAGCGTGAGGACATGTACATTATACACGTTTCATACACAATGCAGAACATATGGCCTCCAGCGTCCTTATTAAGAAAAATAAATCAGGTATATATACATTGGAGCAGGTCTATTTACAAGAGGTACATGTAGAACAATGATAAATCTTTCATTCCGAGAAGTCATTAAGTGACTGTCTCCTGTAATGCCAAGCCTCAACCAAATATGTTTTACATGTTTGGTCAAATAATTCACCAATGTCCTGTCCAAGATCATATGCGTGCTCGCCAAGGAACCAACATACTTTATTTTTCAGTATATGTATATTTCTGTATATGCTTTGGACCCTTTTACAGAAAGAGATTGGAGGTGGAGTATACTGCGTTGACTGCCAAGCTTTCGCATGTGTTTGAGCATCTCGTCACACCCGCAGACTGTGAGCCTATCCGAAAAAAAACCACCTCCAAATCATGGAATTTTGGCATGCTTCTCAAATTAAATAATGAGTTTTTACCAACTACCATTGAACGGATTTCGGAGATTTGAACAGGCATATTGGTATTCCATTATTTTCATTTTTTCCCTTTAAATTATTATTATTGTTTCTTTTTGTTACGCGGACGAACTTGCTTTTTAAATCCACCTGATTTAATCTCTGTTGTTCCGCTTGGTAGTGCATATATACATTTCAGAACTACTTGAACCGACACTTTATAGCATAACCACGTCAGTGCAATGAGGCCCCAAAATTACACAGCGAGCAACTTGAACTTTAAATACCTGGATACGCACAAAACCAAAACCCTGCCAACAGGCCATGGCTCTAATCGTCTTATGTAAACATAAATACCGTTACACAATGTAAATAGCAGGTAAAATTGATTAATCACAAAGGCGTTTCATTGCAGAATAAGAGGTCGTGTCTCGGCCGTCCCGTGGGTCATTCATTTGCATTCTGTGGTCGATAAATGCGTCCAGGAGAATCCAAGCTGGACATACGTTTATTTTGGTATGGGTTGAGCAGCCTGCTTGGGCGACAGGATAAGCTCGGGACCAACTCACTCATTTGGTCATTATCAAGTAAGTATACCGCCTATGTAGATATTTTTTGTCTGGAAATAGGTTTAGATACTTTTTGGTATCACAGAACAATTGATTAGACATGCTGGTACTTCATTGAAAGATTTTTTTTTTATCAGGAATGTGAATATGAAATCATTACAATTCAAATGAGTACGACTTGTCCGGTAATAAGCGAACAAGACGACATAAAGTACAAAAGAGTGTATCCCTGCAAACACAAGGGATACCCTCTTTTTTAACACCCCTGTAATGCCCACTCATATTTTAAGTCTGCGCAAACAAGTCTTCTGGCTGAGTTGCATGCAATACGACAGGCTAAGCAAAGGAAGGCAGGTTAACATGTCAGACTTTTCTGAAATATAAAAACTACTTTGAGAGAGATGTTTACTATAAATAACTGGTCTATGTAGAGCAGATTAGCCTATGGAGATAAAGGTCGAGATTTGGCGAGGAAAATATGCAAAGGGTAACTTCAATGGCATATTATCCATATATATATACGTGCAATAATGTTCTGTACCCTGTGTTCCCACGCAAATGATATCTGATTTCCCCGCATCACTTTCATTCATTCCAAACAGGCATTCGTGATTGGAAACATTAGGTATGAATTATTAATGTAACGACAACGTCAGTGACTCCCAATTACCGATCACGCAGATCATTACATTATGGCCCAAAGTCGCTGCTTCAAATACACAACTGGTGATCATGACCAGAACAGTGTTGTCACATAATAGTTACAGGTTAAATTGCTGTACCTCCTTGAGACGCCAAGACAGCAGGTCACCTATGTTTTGTGTCAAGATGGTCATAAAGGCGCTCACTATGTAAAGACGCAGTATACTTGACAACATATTGAATGCGTGGAATGCATGCGCCCCCGTCAGTGTTTCTTTTCTTGGATTTTATTCTGCGTGTTGAACACGATCCAAATATTCATAAACTGACCGTGGCGCGATGCTAAGTAGTCACGGAAATAAAATTAATGCACATTTCCTTAACATACATACATACATACATACATACATACATACACACACACACACACACACACACACACACACACACGCACGCACGCACGCACACACACATACATACATACATACATACATACATACATACATATTTATGGTTATCTCGACCTTCATGTCGTAACAGACCTTGATAACCATATACAGACTGGAGCTAACGAAAGAGTATCTATATATAAACAGAAAAGTGCTGGGGGTAGGGTCTACAATATCTGAAGACGGAGTGTATGGCAAATTTTGGAAACTGCCAACGGCATATTTAATATCATGGAGATTTACTAAGACACGGGTTACGAATGATTTCCATGAGGTGAGGATTCAAAATATGATTTTATTTGATTCGGGGAATGACCGTTTATTATCTGACATTTATGAAAATACAAATTCTTGAGAATTGAACAGCAACATTTTAAAATTCGATGAGCGTAATTTTCGTTTACATCAAAGCTCTGACAATGCAGTTATATCTTGGAATTGCGAAGTTGAGGACTTATTTGCTCGGAATTTATTTAAATATGTTTAGCAATTGAGAAGAAGGACTTTGGTCTAAATGAACCTCTTTTGCGCGAAAAGACAGAAAACGGGGCAAACGTAACATCACTGCGGAAGGTCCGTGTCCCTTGTCCAAACTGGACCACAATGCGAGACAGATGGTGGGGCGATCGAGAAAAGCAGAAACGCTAGAATTGAAAGCAATTGTGTGTAATGAATAACTCCCACAAATAAATCCCGTGGTTTCTAACTAGTTACCATGTAATCATTTGGATTGTTCTCTAAATCATGCACAGGGAGAAACTCAGTTTGTTTTGGTCCCATGTGGCTTCGGTGGCACCATAAAGTACAGTTGACAGCATACAAGTAGCTTTGCTTATAACAAAGGAATAAAGTTTCTTGCAAGGTGCTACGTAAATAGGACAGTTAAAGAAATAAAGGAAAACATCTTCCGAAATATGACCACAAATATATTTGGCGTATCTATCACTTCAAGAAGACTATTCAGCTGGCTCCGGTCATCTCCTAATCGAGCATAAAAAAAAATGATTATTTATATTTGGGAATTGAGGTCGGGACCACCACCACCCCCACCTCCCTAGACCTTTTCATAAATTCTTAACCTCGATTTTCCCAACGACTGAAATTTCTATCTTCAGGTCAGATTCCAACACGAAAGAAATCAAAGGAATTTTACATTTCATTTTCGAAGGTTTTAAGTCTACATTACGTCTTCCCCACCTGCACATCTTTTCCAGTGCGGACGACATTTTATATGTTCAAAAGAGCAAAATAAAATAAAAGTTGAAACAAAAAAGAAAAAGAAACAATCAATTCCTGGCATGAAGGTTAGCATACTACTGATGATATGCAGGAATGTTATATTTGTTGTTATAAAATATCATCCAGTAGGTGAAAAATTCTGCCACACTTTCGCCACCATTTGGAAGTGAGTGCTTCATCTTGTAGATATTTTGTTTTCTGTATCCCCCGTATGTACAACTGTTTCACCAGTAAGCAGTGAAAGCAAGCATGAGGTAAACATCATGTGTTCTACGATATGAAACGATGAACTTGGCCCCTCCTACCTTTTTTCGGGGGCTACCATGCAGCAACTTCAGTTATATATATATATATATATATATATATATATATATATATATATATATATATATATATATATATATATATATATATATATATATATATATATATATATATATATATATATATATATATATATATATATATATATATATATATATATATACACACTTTGCTGGGTGTGGGAATATGTACAATTTTGGTGTCTGCAAATTTCGACTTCAGGTTTCGTAAAACCTGCGCCCATCAATCGGTACATATTATGCCAGCGGTAGTTTTGAAAATATAACGACAAATTACCTGCAAAACGACACAGATCGTCAAGCCAGACCTTGTTTCACTGAAGAATTGTATGATGTAAGAGATCATAAATTGCGCAGACGGTTTCATGGTTGATAAATAGAAAGCTTATAACCATATTTCATGTCAACTATCCAAAGCCTTTAAGATGGGCTTTGAAGTTTAATCATGTGTAACGCCTATGGGGGTATTTTAAAGCGTATGTTTGGAAAAGCTAAAGGATACAGGTATCAACTATCTTCCTAGTGTGCATTTGATCCTTCAAGGGATACGTGCGCTCATTCTAATCTTTAAACGCATTAATCGAACATACGTTGTTATATATATATATACAGATACATACATACATACATACATACATACATATACATACATAAAATGAAGTGCTTGACTTTTCACGTCATTTATACATTACTTCAAAACGCAGTTAATACCAGCATCACATTTAATGGACTTGAAGCCAAACTTTTGATATTTTGCAGAGCCGGGGGTTATTGAGCAAGCTTCACAATAATGTCAACATTACCATTTCCACCAGAGAGGGGCCCTTATAGAAAAGTGAACCGACCCTTAACGTTTGAAATTGCCTCATATCACGACTGGTCATGTGGCACCAAGGTGCCTTATACTGTGCCTCGGTACACGTTTGGGGCTGTACCGAACCCGCCCGAAAAAGCATGGAATTCCACGGTGTATCAGAAAACTTTCATCAACCCAGATTACAGGCAAAGTACAAAGAAGAGGCGTGACGACTCAGAAGAAGGGACACTTTTACTCGCAAGTGAACAATCTAGTGTCTCCAGTGCATCCGAAAGGAATTCTTTGGTACCTAGCTCACCAGATGAGAAACATGCATCGGATCCGTTAAAAGGTTACGGCGACCCATGGAAGACGTGGCGAAACAGACCAGCAAGGAAAAACAGCGAGAGTGATTTATTGCAGCAAGCAGGTCATTCTCTGGGATTACACCTGGTTACCTATAAGTTACCAAAACAGAGAAAAGAGCCAATGGATAAAAGATTGTCCTTCAGTGCAGAGTCTCTCGTTTCGTTGGACGATTCACAACGTTATCCAATCACAGCTGAATCACCTTTCATGGTGCAGAGATACAACTGGTTGAGCGCCAGACATACACAACGTTGGTATTGGAAGGGCAAGAAACCAAACGGACCAATAAATGGATACCTGTGGAGCAAAAAGAATAACTTTGATGTCCTTACAAAATCAGGAAATTATTACTTTCCCGCTCGTCTAACAGCACGATGAAGTATTCCGGAAGTAGAGTCACTGACCCCATTTTACCACAATGCAACATTTTTCTCTAGGAAAGAAACACTATCATGATAACATATCGACATGTACAAGTGTAAATATATGTGTGCATTTCAATGTCACAGAAAATACCTGTAGATAGTATATGCAGCATCAAAATGCACAAGTGTAAATATATGTGTGTATTTATATAATAATCTCACAGAAAATATTTGTAGATGGTACAAGCAGCAGAGACTTGCATGCAGAAGGAACATTGTCTGGTGGCCTTCAGAGGGCAGCAACCAAGGCCCGCCCGGTGACCTGTGCGTATCACTGCCTTGGCTGGTTAATCAGGATTTCGTCAAATTTCCGTGAAGTTCGGATGGTTTGCACTGAAAAGAGCATGTTCAAGTTTTTAATAATGACTACGCTGCATTTGTAAGCATTCCAAAAATAACTACCGATACACGATCGAGAGAATGCCCTCTGCAGTTACGTAAAACTTGATTTTGCATGCGTTTCTTAATTTTTTATCCAGCAGGAACCAGGGAAAAATTCCCTTTCTGTGATTCCAGGGAGAGGACCATAAGCTCGACAGTATTGTAATAAAAAGTGCATATTAAAGTTTCTAATAACTTGGCTAAATTTGTATAAAGTCAAAAAACGTTTGTACCATTGTATGGTCTGAACAATGCCCTGTGCAGTGATGTTACTGTATTTAGCGTACGATTCCTAGTTCTGTCACAGTAGGAACTAAAAAAATTCCCTATATTACGATATTTTAGAATGGATAATTGAAAAAAAAATTGTCACCAACAAGAACCGTAAAAATTTCGTGTCGCACTCATGTTGTTGAATTATACAGCTTTAAAAGCAGAATGCCAGGCAGTGATTCACTTCAAAGGAGCAAAATAATTAAAGAATGAACCGTTCCTGCTTTGGTACTGCCGATCACGTGACAGCTTAATTGCTAATAAATGGAATCGATATTTTCATCGCCTTGCTTTTGGAAGGTGACGTCCGATGGCACCCAATAAATAGAATTAAGCCTCCTGTGTGAGGCATGTAAAAACTGCGATGATGTTTTTTACATTACGCTGAAGTGCCTACCTGAGGTTATGTCGGCGTCCTTAACTACTTCTCCCTGGTCACGACGTACAAAAACAAAAACAAAAAAAAACAACAAAAAACAAAAAAAACAAAAAACAAAAAAAAAACAAAAAAACAGACCAGAGGTGGACAAACTAACAGCGGATTTTGGTCACATTCATGTATTTGTTTGTCCACCACCAGTGCTTATATTTGCTTACCGTACTCACACTCCTAAAAAGTTTGAATGTCAGGTCATGTGGACATCTGGAATTTATCATCATCATCATCATCATCATCATCATCATCATCATCATCATCATCATCATTTGGCATGTGTGCCGCTTTTCGATCTTATTCACAGTGAACTTCAAAGACTACTAGACCCTATTAGGTTACGTCACCTCTTAAAGGATTACCCACAGTTAAGATAAGGAAAGATTTCATGAGCCTATTTAACCTACTCTTCAGTCGTGACCTCACGGACACATGTTGCCCATCATTGAAAAAAGTTTTCTTAAGGTAGGGGAGTTCAAGTGAATTTTTATTTTACATTCACTCATTTCATTTTGATATTCATAATAAAGTCATGACTCCAAGAAACACAGAACTGTTTTTATTTTTCAAAGTGGTGCATTCGTTTTGAAGTTACGCTACTTTGAAGATCAACAACTGTGACAATAGACGCCCATTCTTTACCATTGGTACTCATTGGTACTCTGGATTTGTACATGTCCCCACAGCATCTGTGTTTGCTCTCGTGTTCCTCTCAGCCCCATGTACAAAGTGCATTGTACCAAACCAAATTGGTTAACGCCACAGGATTATCTGTGGTAATTAAAAAATATATCGCTGTCTGTGTTTATTATTTGTCTTGTATTTTATTTCATCTATTAAATTCATTATTTTTTAGATAAAGGTATGTCTAATATCTGTGATCACGGCATAAAATAGAGAACAAGTATTCTCCTTAGCGCCCAGACAGTCCATCTTTAATTTACAAATCTACTGTGAGGACGCCACCTCTCAGTTGTATAACTACATTCTGCCACCATGTGGCTCCACTGTGCTTGGAAAAATGCACAACAGGGAAAACGTGATGACACAGTGTGAAACTATGAGACAACTTCAAGAGCAAAGATGGGATTTAGGCAAACATCTTTTGGTTGATTCTTGCATGGAAAGGATTAATAATGTACTTGATTTCAATAATGGAAATCAAATTTGCGGATAAGGACATGGAAGAAGCACAAAATTGATGGCCTTGACTTGTGGCAGTTCGGTGATGATCAGTGACATGTCGACATGGGACTTTTTCTGCTTTATAATGAGATGTGTTTGATATTTGAAGGACTTTTGTCTTTCTTGTATGTAGACGGAGAGGAACTTGGAAATATTGATATATTCTGCATTTTTGAAGATGAAAATCATAGTAATATGCATATTTCTAATAAGCATAATTTATACAAATAAAATATTGCTTCTCCAATGTACACTTTACTCTATTTGCCACAGCTGGACATAGAGAAAATTAGATACAAAAACAAATAATATATCCATTACAAAGAAGCTAGTGAGGAATGTAATTAGTTGAAATGTGTAGCCCCCCCCCCCCCTTTCCCAAATTTGGTCCATATCTTTGGTTGGGCATAGCTACTCTTACACCCAACAAACCGCAATGCCTATGGCTGTGGCAAGGAGGCTACGTTGTAACTGATAGTTTCATAGTATTGGATAAATGTATAAAATTAAGAACAATATATGCCTCGCCTGCCATGATAGGGGCATATGTTGCTACCCTACATCCTTCATGGTATAGTTGATGGTGCTAGTCATGGATTTATTTTCCATTCTCATATAAAATATTGACTTGAGAAAGAACAATAAATGACATTAAATGCGGTTAATGTGATTTAGCTAAATTGTTCAATTCTACTTGACAATTAAAAAAAAGGCAGAGGGAAGGGGGAAAACACTGGCCACAGGAAGAACTGCAAGTACAGCCATACATATGATTTTGTAATTTATTCAGACTCAGTTAAATTTTTAATCCTCAAGTCCCCTTTCTTCAAATCAAGTAACAATGGGGTTGCATTATTCCTGAAGGATTCATGGTTGCATCTCTACTATTTGGCAAGATGTGGCCTCTTGAATTGTGGCACAGAGGAGGCAGTCATTTCTTGTGTTAGACCCACTCCCCCTCCGAACCTCATAATGATGCCAATGAGGTGAAAATTTGAAATTTTAAGCTCATGAACAAGTCTAACACTCATACCAGGAATGAAGAAAATCTGAAATATGACGATGGACAATTTTCCTGAAGTTTGATGATCTGATGTGGAATAACCCTATAATTTTGCTGTTAATATCCAAAGATTATTAGAACGTTTGGCTACAATAATTTACAGTTATTAGACTAATCTGTTTTGCTACATAACTTTATCTTTTGGCATCATTCTGTTTTAATATTCACTTTCTGACATTTTAGGATAACATGTTTTCTGTCAGGTTAAACCCCACCTGGGGCTATCGGTAGCAAGCAGCGGCCTACGACCGTTACATGTTTGCCTAATTGTACTTAAAGTCCCGTTAAGAAAATTGTTTTGATGCATTAATGCTAATGACTTTCATTCTTTTCTGACATGCCTAATTGCACATTTACTTAATTATAAAGATACTCAACATTGACAGTATTTTCTCAAATGTTACAAACCTGACACATTACGCTGAGACATTGACTCAGGGTTGGCAGTGAAATAGAGCTTAACTGTTTGCAGACTTTCAAAGTGAGGAGTAGGTGACAACATGGAGTTTGTTTTACATTTCTGATGCAGGATGTCCATTGTTGCAGTCCTTGTTAAGGTTCCCCTTGATTTGTACAGGTGATCCAGCTGCAACTGTTTATTTTACAATCACTGGGACTGAATATAATGCCCTAGCTTGTATCCACTTCAGTTACACACTGGCGGGTGGTTTAACTAGGATAAGCTGCCCAGATAGAAAGGGTACATATTGGTTCAAGGGTAAGTCAAACTGTTCTTATCTGAACCTGTAAGATTCAAATATAGTAATTATGGATTTTTTGCACGTATTCTTCTTTCATAATGAAGCTCTGCATTTATAAGCAAAACTTTACGTATTTAGCTAATTCATCATTTGCCACGTTCATATTTATTCATTATTATGTGGGTTGTCTTTGCTGAATATTTAGCTTAGACAAGGAGCCGCTACTCACAGAGACATGTACAGGTAATAGGCTCCGAAACATGTTCTGAGTAGTAACCCGCTGAAGACCTTTTAATTCATTTGGGCTAATACAGCATATGTCAAAATTTTACAGAGGAACGTGTGCACTATGGAAAATAGTACTTCCATATGTATATAGGTTACACTGTGACAGGTTAGCTCATGGAGAGTAAAAAGTTTGGACTCTGGAATAGGGTTATGACTACTATGATGTGGTTCTGGACTAAAAGACACAAATACAATGGGAAATACCATGTGTCATTTGGGTTTCCTCATAAGTTACAAAGTATTCTGTTTTGATGGGGTCAGGAGTAAATATCTGAACTCAAGTTACTTTTGGATCAAACCACCGAACAATTCCATTATCAGCGCAGTTATCCAGCACAGGGTGTGCAACCAATCTATTTAAATATCTCAAAATATTTTGTTAATAGTTGCTGCTGTTGTTTATTCTGTTGCTGTTTTCTAGCATCCATAAGAGTTTCAAATATTTATTTCTTTTTGGTACCAGTTGCTTCCTTTGTGCTTGTGAAATGGCTTTGTACATCAATGTATGCCCCGCCTCCTCCTCTTGCTCTGCTCCCCCTCCAGCTCTAAGATAGCAAGCAAGTTTGCTTTACGTTTTTGTGAACTGAAGGCTTTCAGAGCACGCCTGAAACGAGATCCGATCAACTTTAACCCCGATGACTGTTTTATGAAACTTAATTTGTTTTAATAGAGCATCAGTCATTTATTTTTTTAGCATTTGTTGAATGTTCTCTGATGATATGCAACCTCTCCTCTACATCATTTTTCATCAGTAATCCTCCAATCTTTTAATTGTCATGAGTTACTTTAATTTTGTTGTTCATCTTTTTTCCTCTTGTCTTTCTTTCTCCAACTGTTTTCTCTTTAGCTTTACTGCTACTTGTGTCTTCAGCTGTTCCACGCTCTGTTTCATTTTTCTTTTGGTTCTGTTTACTTGATCTGTAGCCTCCTCTGTAACTAGATGTTTTTTTTCTTGTCAAATGTCAGGGGGTCAAACCAGAATGATGGTTTACTGGCCTGCTATCTCAATCTAGTTTCAACAGTTTAAGTGATAGCAGCAGGTTTTAATTTTATCATGTTATCCAAGCTTGCCATGTCTCTTTCAGATAAAACATTATTTTTGGCACATTAGATGCTTGTGCAATCGGATTTAATGATGGCTTATAGTATTTACCACCAGGCAGCTGGCTCTCAGCTTGACGTTCAACCAGAATTAACATTTCAGCAGGTGACCTCAACTGCTAGAGATGCCAAAGCATCGAAGTTAACACTATGCTGTGCAAATAACTGATGAAAAAGTTCAGCTTTCTTGACAGGCAACTCAACAAGGGGATTCTTCAGCTGAAAGAGAAAGTGCACCGTTTTCTGACCAACATTGCAGTGTGTTTCGTAGCTTTGCTAACAGTGGGCTCAGATCAAGAACCGACCCAGCAGAGCTGACCTCTGTTTGGAAGAGTCCTGTTATGAACTTATCAGTGATCCACAGGGCACGAAAGCTAGTAAAAAGGATGTCCTCGTTGATATCAAAGGAAACACCTTTAAGCAAGTTGTTTGGATTTGGCCATGTTCTCAGAAGTTCCTGTATGCCTCCTTTATGAAAATAAATTGCTGCGGTACCATGGAAAAGTATATTAAAACTGTGATCATGAAAAGTTAGAAGATGATTTGATACATTTCTGCTAGCTAAGAAAGAGTCAAAATATAAGTTAACACCAGCAGAGACGCTACCGCTCTGATTGAATGGTTTTGCACTAGTACGCACGAGACAAGCAGCTCCACTGGTTTTATCTGATGTAAAAGCAAAAGGATTTTTACCCACTACCACGCTTGTCTCAAATTGGCTTATTCCCTTGTCAGCAGCAGCAGCAGCCAAGTCCAGGTTTGCTAACAAGTGTAATCTGAATGCAAACTGACCAATTCCTGGATATCAGCCAACTGCTTTGGTATCAAGTCCTCAAAATTTATTCCAGTCTGTAACAGCTGGCATTCTAATTTTTTAGATGGACGCATTTAGTAATCTATTGCTTGCTCAGCTGCATAGATAGGTAACAATATGGAAAAATGAATTTAGAAGCTTTCATATTCATTGTTCTCAATTTTTCACTTATACCTTAAATCGTTGCCAGTTCAGCTAACTCTCAGGCCATTTTTGTACCTGGTTGGTGGCCTGTGGCCAAAAATAAGAATTTGAAATTCATAAAAGTAGACATACTTTCGACGCAAAGCATTGAGTGTTGACTGGAGGGTTTGCAATTTGCTCATATAAGGTCATGGCGACACCAAACTCTAATAAGGTCATCTTGCCAGGTAAGATAAGCATATTGCCAACTTTGAGCAAAATACAAGGAGGCATTTTGTACACATGGCAGTAACACTGTGGACATCCGGGCGGACAACCAGAAAACACAAACGTGCCCCATGGTGCGGACCCTTAATTATTCTTATCAAACTTTAACTAGAGCATAATACATGGGGTCATTCTGGAGATAATATGGTAAAGAGCTCTAAAAATATGTAATTAAGCTGTCATTTGCTCAAATACGGTCATAGTGACAACAAAATCTAATAAGTTCATATTGTCATGTAAGATAATTATATTGCAAAATGTGAACAGTATACATGGCAGCATTTTGGATATATTGTGGTAATGAGCCCTAACAAACATATAATTAGGCTGCTATTTGCTCACATTAAGTCATGATAACACCAAAATCCTAGCAGATCATCCTGGCATACAGGATAATCATGCTATAAAATTTGAGCAAAATATATGGAAGCATTCAGGAGATATCACAGTAAAGTAAGGTAAGCATATTGCCAAATTTGAGCAAAATACATAGGGGCATTCTGTACGTATCGCGGTAACGAGAATGCGAACATCCGAATGGACAACCCGAAAACAGAAGTGGGTCCTCCCTATGGGGTGGATCCTTAAAAATTCAAAAATCACTGCCGCGTGACTATTTGGACAAATTTGGTGGAGACCTACTAGTAGAATATTGGCACCAAGTTTGAAGTGAATGTGACTGACGGTTTGGGAAAAAGAAGTTGAATTGTGAACGGACGATGGATGGATGGACGACGGATCATCAGCATCCCATAAGCTCGGCTGGCTAGCTGAAGTCAGCTGAGCTTACAATTTTAAGCATGGAAGTAGGCAATTATTCTATTGTGAATAGACAAAAAAAGTTATGGCTCTTTTTTTCTCGGCTTTGTGATGTGATATTTGTTGTTTTAATACACAATCACAGAAACATTACATATAAAATATGAATTTCATTTATTATGTATGATAAATACAAATTAATTTTCAGTCTTGAAATTTCCATTAGTAAGGGATATCATTTTGAAGCAAAATGGGGAGAAGTTATTTTTCGGGTAATTTTCAGCAATCGGGGAGAATATTTTTTTAAAGGATACATTAATTCTCTGAATAATAATCATGTTACCTGTCACCCATACTGGCTTTTATTGATGTAATCAGATGAGCACGCAATTTTTCTTCTTGGGAATCTCCCCGGCAAAGAGATTCAGCTAGAACTTGAATTACCTCCTCAAACACTTAAATGTGTTTTTTTAGCATCACTCCCACATGTTCCCTAGAGACCAATGGAGAGCTGCTTTCTGTTGGATAGAGTTACCTCTGATAAAATCAGAAACCAAATATTGAGCATAAAAATTCAAATTATCTTATTTTTGATATGACTCATTCAAAATTGTATAAAGCAACAGATGTAATAGTTTTAATGTCATGTGGAATTAACTTTTGGTTCAATTTGTGAAAGCATGTGAAACATTAATTTGAGAAACACACCAAAATGATCAGCTAAATTATAATGGTCAGAGATGATAGAGACATATACATCTGCAGGTTTTATATTTACCAGGGAAGCTTCAAAATCATGAAAGACAAGACAACTGAAATAAAATATTCTATACACAGATTTGATAGATTTTTTTTTCTGTAACGTCTGTAATATATATTTTATGTCAGTAAATGAATGGACATATTTTCGAAAGGGAAAGTGGCCAATGCATGCTGTATAGTTTGCATCAAACCGTGTTTATTACTGAATTAATTATGACAAAATCTTTACGTCTTTCTTTAATTTGTCCTCCCTGTGTTTCACTTCCAATACTTGTTTTTTCAACTATGATTGTTTTTGTAGGTCCATTTTATTGTTATACAATTGTATTTTCTCATTTGTTTTCATGCTGTTGTTTGAGTACAGCATTTTCTTGAATGCAATGATTCATCCCCCTTTTTTATCTTCTTTTTAATGTATTTGAGGCTTGAACTTTGCATGGCTTGGCTGGCTTTGTAATATGCTTCTTTCAAATTATCATTCTCACTTTCTTCTTTGTGGTAAAATTCTGTTCAAACATGTACTCTCTATCTTTAGCTTTTTTAATTTCTGCATGTTTTACTTTGCTAACTAATTAATCTTCTACTTTTTCTCGCAGGGCATATATATTCATTTTAAAAAGTTCATTTTCGTGTCTTTTAGTTTCAAGTTCCTTTCTTTCAGCAGCAATATTTTTCTGAAGTGTTTTGGATGTTTTTTCTGTAGCTAAGCATTTACAAATCAGTCCATGTCTGTTGGTTGAAGTTGGAGGAATAAAATCTTTATTCATACACCCGTAATATTTCCGTGACTGATTTTTACCTTTCAGTGGTTTTTGCATTTTTTTCCATATTCACATTTTTTTCGGAGACTACCCTTGTTAGTTGTCCCCAAATATTTGCCAGGAGGTGTTCAAAACAATGACTGTCACTGTCCTATTTTCCCTTTTGCTTTTCCTGCATTATGTCACACCTTTGGCTTTGGCATATCTTAAATACAATAAAGTTGTGGATGACCTTGATATATGATTGAAAACATTGACAAATATGCTTCTTTGATGAAAAATCGTGAAACCTTTTTGGGTTTTGTTTAAAGTTGTTTCCAGTTAGACCAAAATTTATTTAAAATAATTTAGCTGGCAAATAAAAATACAGATATCAGAAAATGTAGTTTCATTCAAATGAATTTGAAACATCTTTCTTGGTACAGTATATAATCTACGTATTTAGCTATTAAGTACTCGTGAATTAAACCTGTGTTCATTGTCAGGTGCTGTCATTGCATTGCTTTCATCATATTTCAATCAATCACAATATTAATAAAGTCATCCTTACACATTCATGTTTATTATGTAACACTTACAAGTTAAAGCTTAATAAGAGTTGCCTGATTGGACAATTAACATGCCCATGCCAAGGCAAGGGCCAAACTTGGCCGAAGTTTTCATGTCAGTAATCGTGGTTCAATCAATGATAATTTCAATAATTCCTCAATTAATTTTTATTCACCTTGGCACTAAAATAGTTCCAGAATAACTGACTGCACAAAAAGAGCTAAATAGTGTCATCAAAGATGAAACGGCACACTATTGTCAAGTTTGCCATAAGACATTCAGTAGATTTGACAGCCTTAAAAGACATCAGATATCCATACATCAAAATATGTCACGTGTCTGAACAACAGAGTACATTTCAGCTGTTTGAACCCTCTGAGTTACAACAAATTTGGGTCACAAAAGAAAGTCATCAAATCATGGATGCTGATCATGGGTCACATGATCAGAAGTTGAGGGCTGCTTCAGAAAAGCCAGTTTCCAGCTAAAACGTCATTTTACTATGGTCATTACTACACCCACATGCTTTGGTGAATCAGTTTTTACCAAAGAAGTCTTGGAAGAGAACCTCATTGAACCAGTGCCTGACAGTGTTATGGACAGTGGCAATCATTGTATGCAGAGGTGCAGAGAAGTATATCTGCAATTAAATTTGTTCAGGTATACCACCAAATTTTGAAGATGACACTTTTTTTGATACAAGAATGAAAAATGTGATTGGGTTTGATGAGCTGATGAGCCAACTTGGGAGAGATACGAGAATCCCAGATTTATTTACCAGAGGAAGCCATCATCGTATTCTGAGTGTTATTATTCTGATGCAAAACTTTTATGAGCCACATACTGTAACTGTACGAAGAAACTGTCATTATCTTGTCTTGCTCAACATGCCAGCTGATCAACAACAAGTGGAAACACGAGTCAGTGCATGTTTCCACATGAACCAAATTATATGATGGAAGAATACAAGAAAGCCACAGCAAAACCATATATGCATATTTTTTGGTGGATCTTAAGGCGAAGACCCCCAAGCATGAGAGTCAAGAAGGTAGGAACCCCCCTGCAATCTCGGGAGAATACCAAAATCTATAAACACGAGCCCAACAAAATGTATGACCAACAAGGAAACAGAAAATATTCAAGCTATACGTTTTGGTCCACCAGAGAAACAGCAAACAGAAGCTACAGACAATGTCATTTTGGACCTCCGGGATCAAGGCATATGGACGAAGCAGACAGTCTGATGAAATCTTCAGACCTGATACCCTATGGTTATTGGGGTATTGTGTTTGTCAACGTGCACCAGTTGTAACATCACTTGAGTCATTGGTGTAGTGAGGTTCACGGAAAGAAGAAAATGGATGATGGCGATGAGTCACACACTCAACAGTCTAAGATAGATTGGCAGAGTGATCACGAAGAGTATGGTATTATAGGAGATGAGGATAAGGACAATTCTGTCTTTAATCCCTTTATTGAAAAAGTGCATGACGAAATGGAGGGTGAATATGAAACAAAGGTGAAACCCTATATTGAGGTTGGAAAAACACCAGAAGCACAGAAACAGGCAAAACAAGACTTGCTTCCCCAGCTCAACAGGTCCTTCAGGACCAAATATGCCAAATGATTAACTGTCCTGTATGACCTGGACAAAAACAAAATTCACAACACCATGAAGAGAACTATCGATAATCTGATGGACGAAGATAACATGGACTGGGACGAAAGCCCATGGCCTTGAAAAAGAGAAAATTTCTTTTCAATCAAATAATGCCAGATAACGAATCAGAGGTGTCAGATGAAGACGACGATGAAAACTAAATAGCAGGGCTCTAAATGCTAGCCCGGAAAGTAATAGACTTAAATATTCATGTTTATTTCATACAAAGAATATTATAACTAGAAACAAAATGCGATGGTAACTGTAAAAATTAAGAGTGCAGACTTCGATCTATAGAAGATACAAGATGACGTTCAGGCTTATCAAAAATAAAAAAGATTGGTCCAAATAGGTCACCTTTATTGACAACATGGCCCTGGGTATGGTCCCGCACTCTCCCCCTGATTATAACATAGGTGACGAAAATCAGGATTGAATGGAGTAAGAGATCGAGCAAGTCAAGTCAACAATAAACTTGGTCACTCCTGTGGCTCAATTCATTGCTACTATAGTTTTTGAGGCAAACAGATCTTGACTCCATCACTCGCTGGCTAAAATGTCCATTTATCGCTGGCACAAAGACAGATTTTCAGGGCATAGGTGTCTTTCTTTTTGATACATACATTGCAAATAAGTTTTACTAGTTAATGGCGACTTTTACAAATGTTCCACTGAAAAGTTGGAGTCATAACAGGAATATTTGACGAGATATTGATGGTCGCTGAAGAGAGACAAAGTCGTATTACGTAGTTCGAGATTGCGCAACAGGGCGGAATATCCATAGGGTCCATGAAATAAGTAAACAATGTTTAGCCTTCCAAAGAATACAGGTGTCGAAAGTTTTTACTGACCTCAGTCTAAAACAGAGAGGATCACTTTTGTTCCTCATTATTTTAATGGTGAACGCGTCATACGTACTCCCTAGTATTGTTTTTCTGTGACAATGAAAAAATACTTCAGAAAGATTTATTTCTATGAAACATAAGTTGAAAAAGCAGTCAGTTGGGACACTGGTTATTTTCTACAGTTCTGTTTCGCCACAAACTCAAGTTATAAAATGCCAGCAAAAAGATTATTCATATGTGATGTTTGATGATATAACTTCATCTATCCATCAGGCTTGTATTTTAAAATTGCTAGAAATTAATCAATATCAATTAAACACATTCACGTTTGAACGCCAGCAATAGTAAACCTCTAAAGTGTATACAATACATTCTTTCCTTATCATCAAACTTCATTCACGCATTCTCTTACCTATAGTAGACAATTTTATCATAACGATTCGGCCAATGGGCATATTCAATATGGCCAATAAAAATGATACCAGTATAATACCATGGGCCATCCGGTAACATTTTCATTGAATAAGCATTTTTTCCAAGTACATTAATGGAAAATAAATAGAAGTTGGTCCAAGAAACAAACAAAACTCCAGGTGCACATATTCATATTCATATATTGACAATGGATTCAATTAGGTTTTATAGCCTTTTATATATATATATATATATATATATATATATATATATATATATATATATATATATATATATATATATATATATATATATATATATATATATATATATATAACTTCTGGAAATCAGACAAGTCCAACTTCGGATCAACATTTTCATTAATAAATGATTAATTATCAGAAGATAACTAATCCAGGAGACAAACAAAAACCAAAGAGCACATATTCATACATGGATGAATGTTCCCAGAAAGTTTCATATGTGTACCTCAAATACTTTATGGGATACATGTTACACAAATCTAACAGGTCTAACGTCGAATCAGCATATTCCGTAGGTTAATTAGTGATTAATTTAACACAGGTTGATTTATCAAAATGACAAACAGCACCCCAGCTGCACACTTCATATATTGTTTATTGGTCCCAAAAGGTTTCATGGTTGTACCTCAAATGATTCTTTAGATACACACGACTAAATAATCTGACAATTGTAATGTCAGACGGGAGGACGGACAGACTGACAAGGGCAAATCTAAATGGCCCCCGTAGGGGCACAAGAGTAGACTTATAGACTTATGAAACATTCCATGTGAAGAATTTGAGGTGAAAATACAAGATTTTTTCTCGTTATATAACAAGGTAAAAAATATTTAATAACAGTCTTTCTTGTTACAACAAGAACAAAGCTGTATTAACAAGATTTGTTCTTGTTATACAAAAGAAAAAACAGTTGAAATAACAAGAAAGAGGTAAAATAACATGTTTTTTTCTTATCACAACTGGAAAACAAGTTGAAATAAGTTTTTTTCTTGTTAGAACAAAAAAGTCGAAATAAAAGGAGAGAAAGAGAAAAAAAATCGAAGTACGAGAGCTTTCCTTGTTATAAGAAAAAGTTAAAACAACAAGTTGATATAACGAGAAAAGTTGAAATAAGATAAAAAAAATATTTCTTCTTATGACAAGAAAAAAGTTGAAATAACATATTTTGTTTCAATAACAAGACAAAAGTTGAGATAGCTAGATTTTTTTCTCGTTATTACAAGACAAATGTGGTTATAACAAGAAAATAGAGAGATAAGGTTGACACCAGTGAGCATCTGTAGATGCCCATTTAAAATAGAACTGGTAATTTCTCCGAATATAAAACGTTTCGCTGGAGAAAAATTTTTTTTTAGAATGAATCACTCTGTATTTGATTAAGGACAGGTAAGACACCAAAAACCTTTCCATGGCCGATTTTGAGATTATCAAGTTTCTTACAAGATAAATGTCTTTTCTATAAGTTGTCCAAATTTCAAGCTTTTAACGAAAGAAGAAATATGAGAAAACCGCCAAAAACCACACAGGCATGCGGTCATCCGAACGTCCATGTGTCATTCTTTTGGTTTTCAGCTGCCAAAAGGAACAATACCACCCGCCAATCTTACTTAACAGCCTGTCATGTGGCTGCAGGTAGCAACGGCCCATGGCAAAAGGAGAGTGGTATCACGCCGGCACCGCGAAATCAGACGGCATGCCGAAAGTATGTTTGCGGGCAGGGAAAAGGTGCAAACATGCTAACATATCATAGCCTTAGTGGTTTATTTCATAGTTATCTTGCCTGTTTTGCGTTAATGAAGGGAGGCTTTAAATTTTCAAGAGGAGCGGGAATCGTCAGACGATGTCCCTTCAAAGGCTGTGCCGCAATGGACTACCCCAGTGGTCCTGCACACCAAAGACAGGCGGAGAAAAAAACGGGCATTTTAATTAACAATACCCACGTACATAACAATATTTTATCGAAACCCAGGGATGAGGAAATAAAAGTACAAATAAATAAATGTGAACAGAAGAGAAAAGACACAAAATAGAGTTACAAAACTCAGGTTGGAAAGAGAAATGAAATTCATTGAGAAAATAACCACAAAATAATGACAAGCTAACCAAGTAAAGTGTACAGACAAGCCTAACAAGCTAATTACATAAAGTATACAGGTAGGAGTAAATACAATAAAACACTATCCAGTAAATACAATAAAACACTATCCAGTAAATACAATAAAACACAATAAAACACTATCCAGTAAATACAATAAAACACTATCCAGTAAATACAATAAAACACTATCCAGTAAATACAATAAAACACTATCCCTAAAAACGGGATGAAGAGGTAGGGGCGCTATACCAAACCTGCCATCCGTCCACTGACCACGAGCGGCCGTTGGCCGCCCCACCGAAGCAAAGCAACACAACCTTCGTTGCCAGGCTTGAGGTCACGGGGCCC